>BLSH010302903.1:561084-589065 GCA_018402905.1 Glandirana rugosa | reverse complement strand
AATAATAATAATATTACGTACTAAATAAGTCACGGTTCTCAAACTCATCGTTAAATTTTTTACTTCTCCTTTTTTTATCTTCTCCTTGGTCTACTAAAAAGATAATTAACCCGAAAAGGTACAAAAATCTAATATTGAAAGTCGACCCCAACTAATGTTACTGTTAAGTAATTTTCTCAAAGGAATTCGGAGCATGTGTGCCCTGCTGCTAGCATATGTTGTCCAGCATGATTACTGGCAACATACGCTATAGCTAACAAGCATACGCGCTAATCTTGTCAGCTTGTACCCCACCGCGTACGCGCTTCGGCTACGTCAGTCTGCACGGACGTATCTCGAGGCGAGGACTCACCTGCGGCGGCGGCCCGATGTCTGTTGGTCTGGGAGTTCTTGGCCGAGGTTGGGGCGAATTTCGGACGCACTTGGGGGCCTCTGTCGAAAGTACCAGGGTTAGCCTCGCTTCGGCTTCGAGGCCTGGTTTTTGTAGTCCCTGCGGGACTGCTCCGGATAGGAGTTCTACCGCCGCCGCGGGAGCGTCGTTCGGTCCAGCGGCGCTAGGGGCGCGAGTGGCGCGAGAAGTGTCGGCGCTAGTAGTGTCGGTGTCGTCTCCGTCAGGAGCGTTCGTGTCGAGAAGGTCCCACTCAATCTGGTCCCACTGACCAGGTGTAGATTTCGGCTTCGCTCCGATTGGGACCATGAAAGCTGTCTCCGGGGGTTCACGCAGGCTTTAAGCGGGGTTGGAGCCGGTTCTTGAGGGTCTGGTTGTCTGTAGCCCGGCGGCGGCGTCCACTCAGGAGCGGAGCTCTATGCAGGCACGTCTGACTGCATCGGCTTCGCGCATGCGCCACCCCATGTTCGACTGTTCTAATCGCGCATACGAACAATCGATATCGCATACAACGGTCATTAGTACGACCTGTTGTATACGATCGTCGTCCCGTGTGTACGAGGCTTAAGGAAACTCTTTTAATGAATTGTCATTGTAATCAACCCCAGCTGAAAGTTATAATCTAAAAACATGGAAAAGCCCAATTAATAGAAAAATCATCTGGTTCCTCTTCTATTTTTTTCCTCTTCATTTTTTAAATTGCTACTCAAACTCTTGGCACTGAATAAATCATGCATTATAATAATAATAACATTTGCTAAAGTGTTGAAAGTTAAAAATCTGTCTAATAAGCAGTTGTTGTGAACAGCTATTGGTCCTTAAAATGATTTTTGGGTGTGGTGATCTGTGCACCCAGGAAGGGCACACAATAAAATATACATCACATTCAAAGAAATAAAGCATAGTTTGTTAAAGTAGATTTAAACCCAACCACTAACATCTCATATAAGTTTTAACATAACATTTTCACTTGGAAAACATATTTTTATTTTAATTGTTAGCTTTCATGAAAAATAACATAGTAGAATAAAGGTCTGTGTCTCAATACTTTGGGGTTGATTTACTAAAGGCAAATATGATGCTCATTTTAAAAGGGATTTTTTTCACTTTGAGGTAAAGCTCTGATAACTTGCATTATCCAATCATGTGCAAGCAAAAATCCTTTTTTTCCTGTTTTCTTTGCACATGATTGGATATTTTATGCATGGTGATTTTTTTATCACACTTACTAACCTAAAGCAAAATTCTCTTGCAAAGTGAACATTCCCTTGAAAAGTAAACAATCTACTTGCCTTTGTTAAATCATCCTCTTTTTGGTTCCCTCTGTCTCCCACAATCTTCTGTATGTAAAACATCCTGTCACATGGACCTTCCACTCTGTTTAAATCCCCCCACCCACAAAGTCAAATCAAGTGAAAAGTCAATAATAATAAAGCTGTTGTTCATAAAAATAAAACATGTACAGTACATTGGCTGGGCTTCAGGCACTTCTGGGAGGCATGCTGTAAGAATGCATTGCATTCCTTTGCTGAGCAATATTAATGTGGGATTTTGTGTGTCCAGCTATCCTAGAAGGCAGTGGTGAGGCATGGTGACATTACTTACACCTCCCAGAAACATTGGAAGCCATGGCCCAGGTCTTTGCTTCTTTTTTAGCAAAATCTATATTTTGAATCATTTTTGCAGGCAATTTGACATTGAGGCTTTGGGGGATTTCAATAGCAGACCTAATTTTCATGGAATATTTGCTTAAAGTAGTTTTAATCCTAAAAAAAAAAAAAGAACTCCTGTTCCCTTATAGCAAATCAAACAGCGCAGTGCTTGTGCTGTCTAATCTGTCTCTTTCTAAGCTGTGAAAAAGTGTCTGATCCCGCCTGTTCCTGTGTCCCCCCTGTGTACAGACCACGGTAATCATGGCTGCTGATCCCTGAATACCATGGTCAGTTTACATGCCTCCATCATCCCGCTGCTCTGCTCTCTCCCTCTCTCTCACTGCCTGTCAGCTCCTGTGTGTGTCTGTCCACCCCCCCATCCCCTGCCCTGCTGCTATTAGTAGCTGGCACTAAAAGTTACAAAAATACAGTCCATCCATTATTCCAAGTGACAAAGCGAAGTACCTAGAAGCCCCCATATCAGATACAGAATTTGAAAAATTAAAGACATGAAACTGGGAAAAGCCCCAGGCCCAGATGGACTACCCTTACAATACTATAAAACATTCTCAAATATCCTTAAACCTTGTTTATTGAAAGCATTCCAATCACTCCACTCAGAGGAAAAGATCCCAACCCAACTTCTAGAAGCACATATAACAATACTCCCCAAAGAAAATAAAGATGAAACACGGGTTATCAACTACCGCCCCATTTCTCTCAATAATGTAGATGTAAAAATCTATGCGAAGATACTAGAAAACAGACTTTTACCAATTATTTCTTCCCTCATATCTTTAGATCAAGTGGGTTTCATACCCAGTAGAGAGCGGCGAGATAATACGATAAATGCCTTAAACATTCACATAGCTTACATCCAAAAAAAAAGGATTTTTCCTCTCATTGGACACTGAGAAGGCATTCGACAGAGTGGCCTTGGACTTTATGGAAGCTGTACTAAGCTCTATCTGCTTATACCCCAGATGATTACATACATCCGGGCATTATACTCAAACCCTACAGCAAGAGTAAGAGTAAATGGCCACCTGTCGAACGCCTTTAATTTGCGAAACGGGACTAGGCAGGGATGCCCCCTGTCCCTGATTTTATACATCCTCACTATAGAACCTCTTCTAAATAGAATAAGAAATAATTCAGACATAAAGGAAATTGAAATCCAGGACAAATCCTATAAAATTGCAGCATTCGCTGATGACATGCTCTTATTCCTATTGCATCCTCATATATCTCTTCCAATGCACGACCTTGAACACTTTCAATCATTATTGAACTTGAAAATAAATCACTCCAAATCGAATGCTCTGAATATTACACTACCACCAGAAACAGTGCCACTATGTAAAAATAATTTTCCATTTAAATGGGCCTAAGCAGAAATTACCTATCTAGGCATTCAAATACCTTCCAAACCAACAGACCTGTTCAAGCATAATTTTGCTCCAATACTAAAAGAAACACATGAGGACCTAAAAAGATGGAACTCTCTAAATGTATCTTGGTTTGGAAGAGCTTCATTAATCAAAATGACAATTTTACCCAGATTCCTATATATGATGCAAACCATCCCCATCCGGATTCCAGTAGCATTTTTTTGCTTCTTTTTGATGAGCCTGCTCTATTTTCATTTGGAGGGGCAGCCACCCAGAATTAAATACACAGACTTAATCTACCTAAGCTCAAAGGAGGGATAGCACTCCCCGAACAAATACTATCAGGCAACACACTTAGCAAGAATAGAGGACTGGAATCTACATCATTCAGTTAAAGATTGGGTTACATTGGAACATTCACAATCCCCACTTAAATTAAGATCGTTACCATGGAAACACCGAAAACACCACCCATTAAACATCAAACAACACACACCGATCGGCCCAACACTGGAAACATTTTGGGAAATCTCTAAAACCAACAACCAAACATCCTGGTTGGGCCCCCTGACCCCACTGAAAAACAATCCAGATTTCCCACCTGGACAAGAGCAAAACTTTCTCTCAAAATGTTGGCCCCATAGGGATATTCTCACTCAACATTTCTTTAAAAGGGGCTCCCTACTGTCTAGGGAAGAACTTAACAATCAGCTCAACCCTAACCCAATGTTGCAATGGACATACATGCAAATCAGACACAATCTGACCAGGAGAGAAATCATACAGGCTTGGAGAAGACCCCCTACAATTTTAGAAAACATATGTTCAAAAAATAATCCACAAAGACACCTCATATCCTCTCTTTACACCTCACTATTTGAAGAAAAAATTGACTTTTCCAGTACATCATGCCAAGCATGGGAACAGGGCCTAAATATTAACCTAACAAACAACAAATGGGAAACCATCTATATGTATGCCCATAAAGGATCTCTAAATGTTGCTACCCAAGAATGTGGGTATAAAATACTCACAAGGTGGTACAGAACCCCTGCTTTAATTAACAAATTTGCACCCCAGTTATCCGACAAATGTTGGAGATGCAAGAAGGATGAGGGCTCCGTGTTCTATATCAGGTGGCCGTGTCCCGTAATCCGGGAGTTCTGTAGGATGGTACACAACACTATTACATCAATTGCTTCTGAAAACATAAACTTTAAGGCAGCACAATACCTTTTACATCACTTCCCAATTCCTAAGAAACAATATCTCAAATCCTTATCCATGTTCATGATAAATGCAGCAAGACATTGTATACCTTGCCACTGGCAAACTTCTACCATTCCAACTAAAAAAGAATGGTTCAGAAGAATCAACAACATAGAGAAAATATAAGAACTCATAAGCATCTCACAAAAAAAAAACGAATTCTCCATGACACGGTAGTACTGGACAAAATTTGAATCCACATCTGCCTATGAAGCTCTAAACATGTAAACAGAAAAAACAATTTTATAACAAACTCCACAGGAAACTAGAGGAGGAAAGAGAAAGAAGAGAAAAGAAAGAAAGTAAAGAAAGAAAGTGATAATATCTTATACCCTCTTTTCCCCACCTACCCCCCTAATCTGCCCCCCTTTTTCCCCTTTATTTTTTTTTCCTTTAACTGTTACTTAAAACCTTTCTGTAACCAGCAATTATCAGAATCTTACCAACTATACATAAATATTAACAAACCTGTTATAAGTCAAAATCAGTATGAAAATGTATACCGAGTAAATAAATGACTACATACTTGTAGAAAAAAAGATCCCTTCCAGTGCCTACATGTGCTTATCAGCAGCACTTCCTATGATTTCCCTATCACGCTATAGCACATTGTCATTATGGAACCCATCCTTTTATGATAATGGGGCAGACTCATTTGAATGTAACCTTATTGGCCCCTCTAAGCCAATTGACCTAAGTTTAAGGCTTCATGCACACAGGACTTAAAAAAAAACAGCCAAAAAATGTCAATAGCTTATCAGGGATGTTTTCAGCTTTTACCAGCGTTATATTACTGCCGTTTTTTCATGTTTTTTTGCGTTTTTTCACGTTTTTAAAGGGCCAGCGTTTTTTTTTCCAATTGGTCTAAAATGTCCAAAAACTTTGGAGATTGACGTTGTTAAGCATTTCTGAGGCTTTTTGGGCATTTTTGGACGTTTTTAAGTGTTTAAACGTTTTTACAGCTGAAAACAGTGCAAAAAAACCCTCAGCTCTTGGGTTTTTTTACAGCTCAAAAACGTCACTGCTAAAAACAGCTGATAACAGCCTATGTGTGCATGAACACATAGGATAACATGATGGAGGGTTTACTGACTGTAGAAATAAACTGCTGCTGCAGCTGCTGAAAAACAGTCAAAAAATGTCCAAAAACGCTCAAAAACACTTATAAACATCAATCCCCAACGTTTTTGGACGTTTTAGACCAATTGGAAAAAAAAAAAACGCTGGCCCTTTAAAAACGTGAAAAAACGGCGGTAATATAACGCTGGTAAAAGCTGAAAACATTCCTGATAAGCTACTGACATTTTTTGGCTGTTTTTTTAAAGTCCTGTGTGCATGAAGCCTAAAAGGCAATACAGTGAAATATGCTTACTATTTCAAAATCCTGCATTCACTGGAAACCTCAAACATGCCAGATTTGCCTTGAACCTATGGTAGCAGTGAACCAAAATCTCATCCCTACTAGTAGTTACTGTGTATAGTTAATATTGCTACTTTTAAATAGATAAATCATAGGACTGAGGATACCTTGGGATCCAAACCTTGGTTGTAAAAATATCTTGTCCTGCAATGGCAATATATTTTTTATGAGTCCTAAAGCTACAGAGTTGATACAAAATGTTTTATTCTTCATGTTGATAACACATACAGGCACTAAAATCTACATCTTAGTATCTAGATTGTAGTTTGGAACATCCTTGTAGTATATATATTGCAATTAAGACTGTTGCAACTGCATATTCAATTTTATGCATGCAGAGCTCATGAGCTAAGAATATTTATGAAGAAGTGACTATGACTTTTACCAAGGTGGTGAGTCAATCACTCTAATATAAAACACATGCACTAAGAAGATTCACATGTACAGAATAATTTCTGAATGTCAGATTCTTTGTAAATATATCCTCTAGCTTTTCTGGTATTTTTGTATTTCTTTATTGCTTTTAATTTATAATCCAATGCAGACCTTATCAAATAAATCTAAGACAGTAAAATAACAGGTATGTTTCGTTAGCATTTTATTCCACTATATTAACAAAGTGTCTAAGAAGCATGCAAAAAATCATGTGCTGTTCCTGTGCCATTCATAATATGCCAGGAAGCCTGTGTTTCTTGTAAAAATATTAATCCTGCTCAGACATATTGCCTGGCTGAAAATTTAATCATGGTCCATTACCTTCCTGGATGGTTCCTTTCCATGAGCATCTGATTTACTATAAGTTTTTTTAAAATAGATTGTTTTCTTAGGTTGCCTCTTGTAATTAGGAAATAGATTCTTCAAAGTTACTGTAAACATAAGTTTGATGATAAAAATTGATCTGTTTATATGGAATGCTTAATCATATTGTAAGCTTGATATATTCTATGATTTATGTACTGTATAAGATTGATTTAGTACATAAATATCAAATAGTCTTTTGTGTATAGTGTGTAAAAAAGGAGGCAATCCTTTAAAGGGGTTGTAAACCCTCCTGGTTTTTCACCTTAATGCATTAAGGTGAAAAACCTTTTTTGTTGCACCAGCCCCCCAGAGCCCCCATTTACTTACCTGAGCCTGGTCGTTCCTGTGCCAGGGATGAGCCTAGCAGCTCAAGTTGTGTGCTCCGGTCCTCATTGGATAAATTAATTGCAGGGGAGACATTGGCTCCCACTGCTGTCAATCAAGTTCAGTGACGCGGGAGTGGAGTCCTGTTTTCTGTGTCATTGGACACAGCAATAGGACTCGGGCGCTCACACGCACTGGTGACCCCAGGGAGAGCACTTCTCTGACGGGGCACTGAATGCAGGGAGAAGCCAGGAGCATCATGGAGGGACCCCAGAAGAGGAGGATCGGGGCCACTCTGTGCAAAACCCTTACACAGAGGAGGTAAGTATAACATGTTTGTTATTCTAAGTAAGAAAAAAAAATAATACACATAACATAATAATAATAACAACACAACTAACTGAAAATAGATTTAGTACTTGAAATTCCTAAAATGTGCTAAGCTAAAATAAAACTTTAAATTAACTTTTTATGGTTTGGTACTTTTATTTTTTGCCATGCTGAATGTGTTTTCCATTGTTTATTCTAATTTCATTATTTAGTATGTTAAAGCTACTGTCAAGGTATACTGTATTGTTTGATATTTTGATATCATTTTTTTTCTCAAACATCCTCTTCTTTAACGGTATATTGTTCTAAAGTTTTTGAAAAAGAAAGTTTTTTGTTTTGCATGCTCTATATTTGCAAAAAAACTTAGAAAATGTGTATACTTAATGTTTTTACAAAGGTTTTCCAGGCTAAAATGTAAGTTATGCAATTATTGTGTGTGACAATGGGTGTGGCTGCCACCATCCTTATTAATGGTTTCTGAAGAAACACAATTGCTCTTTATAGGACTTTGAAGGCAACTTCGAACCAAAAAATAAGATTTAAATAATAACATTTATTTTCTCAATCTACAAGGTTCGGACCACATATATTACATCACATATTACATAGTATAAAATATTGCACAAAATTGGGTTACAATGTCAAGTGTGATTCAAATGGTATCCCCCACAGGTGATAATTTGGCTTGGAGTTATTGGATTACTGGTTGGCTCACTCAGCTTAGGGACTCCAACGCATTTCAAAATAATTATAGCAATTATCTGCTTCAGGGATAAGATACCACTCTGGAATATAAATGGTATTTTACTATCCACATAGTACAATTTATAAATAATAGTTCAACCATCATGTTACAACACAAAAAGAAAACTTACATAATTTGTCGCACCAGTCTTATATGAAAAAAGGAAAGTCCGGATCCATGTAAATAGACTCCCAAGTCTTCGAGATCCCTATAAGTGCATGCAGAGACCACCACTCATATTGAAGGCTGTTAAGGCATATACAATGATATTAAATTCTAATGTCTCCCATTCAATTTGCATGGCATAACAATGTCACTATGTTTATTTTGGGGGACATACCAAGGCCAACCCCTCTAGTTGAAATACTAAACCCTGTACCATAATATCCCACATCTGACTACCGGAACTTAGATCTAATGTCCTATAAAGTCAGATGAAGATACCACATTGCATGTACTCAACATTACACTATTTAAACATATTTTAAAAATAATATGTAATAGTACAGTATAATACCTATAACTACATCCCCAACGCAGAGGAAAAAAAGAGAAAGCTTAGAAGTACAGATTCAAAAATTAGTATTAGATGGACAATGATTGTTATGCCATGGATCAAATGGGAGACATTGGAATTTATTATCATTGTATATGCCTAAACAGCCTGCAATATGAGTGGTGGTCTCTGCATGCACTTATAGACAAAAAGGTGAAATCCCTCCAGTAAAGGACTTTAGAAGCCTACAAGGACAATAGAAGAACAGTGGGGCAAGCAGACAGGAATGAACAAAACACATTGGCCTCTTTCACAACAAGATGATAGATAAAACATCCAACATGTTTCGAGAAATTAGGTGTACTATCTCTTCTTCGGGGAGTTTCATGAAGTGTGTAGGAGAGGCTCGGTTCCCTTGCTGCTGATGAATTGGCCCCCTCGCCCTCCATAACACCTAATTTCTTGAAACGCATTGGATGTTTCATCTACCATCTTGTTGTGAAAGAGGCCCATGTGTTTTGTTCATTCCTGTCTGCTTGCCCCACTGTTTTGTATGCACCTTTAGCTTTCCCAAGTCCTCTTGTTCCCAACGATGCTCTTTTACTATTTTGAATAAATAGAGCATCTTTTATACTATTTCTCTTGGTGTACATTCCTCTTCTGTTGTCCGAGTAGGCTTTTAAAGTCCTTTATTGGAGGGATTTCTGCTTTTTGTCTATAATTTGGGATGATGGCCTACGCTCGGGTTTCCCACCACACTCCTTGTTCGCTGCATGCACTTACGGGGGTCCTGATGATTCGGGAGTCTATTTACATGGATCAAGACTTTCTTTCTTCCATATAAGACTGGTGAGGTGTTTTGTATTATGATAGTTGAACTAGTATGTATAAATTATAATATGTGGATAGTAAAATATAAATTATATTCCAGAGTATCTTATCCCTAAAGCAGATAATTCCTGTAAATATTTTGAAATGCATTGGAGTCCCTAAGCTGAGTGGGCCAATCAGTAATCCAATAAATGCAAGCCAAATCATTATCTGTGGTGGATAACATTTGAATCACACTTCTTGATGTCATAGCCCAATTTTGTACAATATTTTATACATGTAATATGTGATATAAAATATGTGGTTCAAACTTTTAAATTGAGAAAATAAATGTTATTATTTAAATCTTATTTTTTTGTTAGAAGTTGCCTTCAAAGTCCTATACAGAGCAATCGTGATTTTTCAAATTGAAGTTATACATACTTAAAAATTAAGAAAATTATTTATGTACAATTATGTTTCAAAGATCATTTTTTGTATTTTAAGGGAAAGAAATACAATTTGTACTTTACAGATATATTTGTTTGCTCAAATATATTCAGAGATCAGGCTGCTGCCATCTGTATAATATTTCATTGTTTGAAGAAGTGTTTTGTGATGGAATACAAATGAAGCTGCTCCTTCAATTCAAACAGGATGATATGTCATGTCTATCTGAAGCAAATATGCTAGATTGCTGCCTTCTTTTTTATACAGTGCACAGTTACTATTTTTGGAATTCCTAGGTGGGAAAAGTTCAGTTCTATCACATAGGACATTTTTCGTGCTTCTATCCCAAGGACATTTTACACAAATTGCAACATATCCCTTTAATTATTGGCCTATTTAGGAAGTGATTATGGGTAATTCCAAACATTTTTTGCCAGTACTGGGAGCAAAAATGAGGCAAGAGCTCCTGTGATACAATACAACAGGTTAAATTGAGAGGTGATATGTCAAAAAGTTAAAATGTACAATTGCATTACAATAAGCAATGATAGCGTAATAACGACTGTAGTTCATTAGGCCTCATTCACATGGGCACCCTTAAATGTACACCTGTGTGAGGGCCCTGTTTTGCCTGCAAAGGATGCACAGGTAATCCATGTATTTGCATGCAGGTAATCACCACTGTTTACGTTCAGGGAACCGCACCCACACAGATGTCCAAATGGAAGCAGTGGCTGTGTCTGTGTAGCCAAGAGTCCCAACTGACATGAATGCATGAATGGAACTGCCTGCACGCGAATGCATCCCCTGTATTCCTTCAAAACATGATCATCACATCGGTGTATACTTAAGTATGCCCATGTGAATGAGGCCTTTGACATAGTAAAGAGAGAAAAGTAGATGATGTACTGTACATTCCTAAATCATGCTTATTTATGGATGTGGCCTAATGAGACATGGATAAATGGCTATAAGATATAAGCTTTATACAACATAAACATTTGCCACAGTCTAACTCAATTTTAAAGAAGAACTTAATTTAAATAGTTGGGGACTTAGAAACCAGCAATTGCTGAAACTAGTAAAATTTTGGTCAGGAGTATTTTATTGTACAATTATGCAATTATACAGCAAGTAATGTAAAGAGTGCAGAGGTCAGCAGCATGTAATATTTAAGTTAGGATAGAAAATATACTTCATTGTTAATGCATATAAAATGCAGTGAAACTTAGTTTGACAGAAATCCACTCTATATAGCTGCAAAATAAATAAAAAACAAATAAGCACAATCAAAATAAAAAAATAAAAATTCACTATTAAAAAGAAGAAACGTTATGGGTTCTGGAACTTCTCTACAACTTGGGGGGGGGGGGGGGACCTGTTTCTTAATCTGTTGGTCTGTGTGTGAGGGAATGTAGTGTTTAACAAAATATTAGAGGGTTGTTAATGGAAACTGCAAAGACAAATATACAGTGTATGTCAGATAAGAGAATGAGTGCCAACAATCCACTGAAATGTTAGAATTACCTGCTGCAGGTCTCTCCTGTCTGCCACGTGTATGCCAGATCATGCAGGAATACATTAAAATGCTTTATTGTGCATTCGTAAATTCAGTTTTTAGGGGAGTATTTTTGCATGTCAATATTATCAGAAAACAGATGTGCTGCTGAGCCTTAAGATCAGGTCTTCAGATACATGCTGTCCTAGGAACCAGCAATGGACAACCTGCTTGACTTCCTCCTAATTAATGCACAGTCCAGCTGGATGTGGTTATTAATTTTCATGAACACAATGATAATTTCATTTGTTTTTCCTTTTTTTTGCTTTTTTCATGTTGAGGTTCAAATCATTATTCATACACAATACAAACAGTGTCTGGACCTCCTCTCTATAGGTTGTTTGATTATCTCCAGTTATCAGATCCACTATGGTCTTGTTGCCCGCAAACTTAATTGAAATGTTGGAACTATGAACACAACACAGCCGTGAATCAAAATAGAATGTGGACTAAAGACACAAACTTGAGGAACAATAGTATAAAGAAGAATGGAGAAGAGGTATAGTTACTCAACCTAACATACTGGGTTCTACTAGTTAAACTATTTGATCCACAGACAGAGAGAGGTCCCAACATCTAGTATATATAACATATTAACCATTTTTTGGACTGATATAAATAAATATCTAACTAACAAACAGTGGAGACCCATCCATAGAAGGCGCACAAGTGCCACCTCCCATCCATGCATCCGGCCCCCTGATTCAGAGGCAAAAAAGGGTGGGCTCAGAGCGCAGACCACTGCTCCCTGATCCCACCCAGTTGTGTGACGATAGCAATTTAATTTTCGCTATTTTCACAATAAAGTTCCTACCCTCCAATCAGGAGGCAGGTCATGAGCTCTGTTTCCCAATTGGCCAAAGCGTCATGCAATTCTTTTGGATGCCTAGTGCTTAGGCGGAAGAGGAGACACACGGTGGAGGAAGCTTCTGGAGGAGCGGATACCGGAGCAGCCACTGCCTGCACTCTGGGAGAAGAGGAGAGGACACTGCAGCCTGCCACACAATTGGGTAAGTGCTGGGGGGTGGGTTTTGCTGTCAGTGCCACGGTAGCGGGGGTACAGTCAGTATTGCACCGCCAGGGGTTGGTTGTTTGCCGCTCCCCCAAAAGAAAAACCCAGCAGCCACCATCGCTATCAAAGTAAACAAACATCATCATCCTGACATAGCTGTTTGGGTTTTCTAGGTGCGTGAGAACTGTATGAAGTGATCATGTGATAGCATAATCAATCAGTTTGTTGACCTTATAAGTAAACTGGTATTAATTAGATTTAGAAGGAAGGCAAGCTTCAATATGGTCCCACAGTCTCTCAAACCAATTCATGATCACTGGCCTTAGATCTACCAGCCTATAATCATGCAAGCTAGTGACTGCTAAAGTCTTAGGTATAGAAATAATGATATATGTACAAATAGTCGGCACTCCATCTTATACAAAAGATTTATTGAAGGTGCATCAAGGGTACAGCAAAGCAGATGCTTTTCGGCCTCAAGCGCCTTGGTCACTGCTTAACATAAAGTGAATAGAGAATAAAACATATATACACAGGTAGACAGGAAACTCCACCCAACTCCCACTAATGATGGTCACATGATAAGCCAATCTGAAATGGGGGGGGTTACAAGAAGCAAACACCTAAAGTATAGCCAAAACCTTAAAAAGATGCAAGAGCGCATTGGATACCATCTGTATAACATCTAATCAAACATCAAATTAGAAATATCCAATATCCACACTTGGGAAGTGTGGTGGATTTTCCACTTACACACTAGACTTCCAGATGGGTTAAACCACAGATATGATCACTGCCCTAGTATTCAGGACTATTTGTAAGTGGATGTTTACATTTATGCCAATATTTAAATTTTGTACTGGATTCTGTATTTTATGTACACATACATTATCATGGGTACTTTGCAATGCCTGGAGGGTTTTCTCTATGACCTCTATGATTACTACATATTACCATTCTCTCAGAATAAGCATTAGAATAATTTAGTGGTGCACCTCCCTTGGATATTTCTCATTTGATGTTTAATTAGATGTTATACAGATGGTATCCAACGCACTCTTACATCTTTGTACCCTTCATATGTAATATTTACAGTAATATGTGGTATATTTATATTTTTATTTAGGTACCTCTGTACGGTTTTGGCTATACTTTAGGTTTATGTTTGCTTCTTTGTAATTTTCTCCCCCCTCCCCCCTGTTTCAGATTGTCTTATCATGTGGCCATCATTAGTGAGGGTTGGGTGGAGTTTCCTGTCTACCTGTGTATATTTATTTTATTCTCTATTCACTTTATGCTAAGCAGTGACCAAGGCGCTTGATGCCAAAAAGCATCAATGCAGCACAGCCTCACCAGTGCCCAGCAATGAAGCATAACCAGTGCCCATAAATGCAGCCTCACCTGTGCCCATCAATGCATCATGATGAATGCCCATCAATGCAGCATAACCAGTGCCCATAATTGCAGCCTGACCTGTGCCCATTAATGCAGCGTAACCAGTGCTCATCAATGCAGCGTCACCAGTGTCCATCAATGCAGCCTCATCTGTGCCCATCATGCAGCGTGACAAGTGCCCATCAATGCAGCATGACCAATGCCCATCAATGCAGCATGACCTGTTCCCATCAATGCAGCATGACCTGTGCCCATCAATGCAGCCTCACCAGTGCCCCTCACTGCAGCCTGACCTGTGCCCATCAATGCAGCCTGACCTTTGCCCATCAATGCAGCCCCACCTGTGCCCATCACTGTAGCCTCACCTGTGCCCATCAATGCAGCCTCATCAGTGCCCATCAATGCATAGTGACCTGTGCCCATCAATGCAGTGTAACCAGTGCCCATCAATACAGTGTGACCTGTGCCCATCAATGCAGCATGACCAGTGCCCATCAATACAGCATGACCTGTGCCCATCAATGCAGCCTGACCTGTGTAGGGGAAGAGACGGGCTGGATCATTAGAGAGCAGGGATTGCACACTGCAACATTTTTCAATTGAATTTCCCAGTGTTCCCAGAGCTCACCGTCACACAGTCACACCTCCTGGCCCAACACCTTTGGCGACGTCACACGTCCTGGCATTGGACCGGTGTTCTGTCTACACCAGACAATTCATATAAAATTGGTTACAGTGGGCAATCCCTGCTCTCTGATGATCCGGCCGGCTCAACTTTCTGTCTCCTCTATCTTCCCCTGGCTGGGAGAATGGCTCCCATTCAACCCCCCCCAAGGTAGCCCCACACAAGCGCCAGCAAGCATTTTCCACTTGCAAAATGTGAGTAGGCAAGTGGAAGAATTGAGGGCAGTATGTTATATACACTGAAAGTTTTGTGTTTTAACATAAGTTTTGTTACATTATTTTAGACATCCTCTCATGCTTCCTAAGCAGACTGAGTATCTGATACACATGTCAAATGCTGCCTTCTCTCCACTGTTGTTTACTAGCTTATTTTTTTTTTTTAAAAGAGTGTATCTTTCAGCAATTTCCAGATATTGTGCTAACCCATGGATGGTGAAGGGCAAATGTATAGGGTAGACATATTATACTTAACCATATGAACTGCATTTTGAAAGACTGCATACTTTTCATTATCTTTAATGTGGTTTTTGGATACAGCACAATAACAGACTATTTCTTTATCTTATATATTGATTGATTTATGTATTTTTTTTTTTTGTTCTGCATTCCTAAGGTCACACCTGTTAAAAAAGGAAGTAACAATTTAGTATTTAAATAGCCATGCTGTTAAAAAACTGCACTTGTTCTTGCAATCCAGGGTCAGGACCTGATTTGTGAAAAAAATCAACAAATAGCAGGGACTCGGGCACTCCAATAGATGAGCAAGAGGGTTTATTGCAAATCTCGAGTGATTAGGAATAAAATATGCCAATACATTAAAATGTAATAATATTTCGACTAATTATATTATTTATTGTATACAGAACTGTTTGAATAAAAAAATTTAGGTCACAGGGAACTAATCACATAAAGAAGACAATGAGGTTCATAATTTAAATTTGAATCAATTTTAATTTTATATGAAAAAACAAGTAATTACAGGGAGACCCAGGCCATCAAATTGGCTTTCTATTTACAAATGTTTCCTATACTGAAGGGTATTTCTATATCTGTGTTTATTAAAAGTAGAGAAGCAGTTTAATATTCTAAAGATCTAAAATATAAAGTAGCTATTCTGGGGGGTCAAAAGTTGGTAATATTTTAATGATTTAGGTACGTCTAGAAAATGATATGGGTCATTTTAATTTTAAGTAGCAAAATGGATTCTGCTATGAAAGGGTCAGTCTGGCCAAAAGTGATAATTCGGTATAGCAGAGCCTGGTGAGCTGAATCAGCACCTGGAACCTCAAGATTGGATTCCAAATAATAATCGATCATTGGTGTAGGCAGAAAGGCTTTCTTGGGGTGAAAGGGGGAGGTTCACCTATTTATTCCGTTTAAAATAGTATATGCTTTGTTTTGTATATTTTTTTTAAGTTGAATAATGTACAGCAAAATGTGCCTGTTCATTTTAGCCAGCCTTTGCTGCACAGTGTTTCTACTGGATTGCACCATTGAGCATATGACTGCAGATTTTCAATCCACCAGTTACTACTCATGTGTCAGTTCAGTAAGTGCCATTCAGGTTATGGCTCATTTAGAATTATCTAGCATCCAATATCTTTATATGTCACATTTCTGAACTGGCATATGAAATGTGTACATAATGCTATAAAACAATCACCACAACATCCAGACCAATATCAAATTATTTTTACTTAAATTTATAATAGCTAGAATAGATCTGTGGTCCATCTCTGACAGATTTATGCCACAGTAATTAAAATTGATCTACTAAATTATTGATAATCTCTAGTATGCTGAATATTGACTCTCTTTCATTGATATAAGAAGGCAGTCATTCAAGTATTAAGTGGAATAATTTATCTCTAATATTATATTATCCAGGTGATAATACAGTATTGTGTTCTTCAAATTACAGATCAAAATGTACCACTCTGCAGTAAAAGCATTATTAAAATAACTGCATGACATTATTTCCTTCAATACAAATACCTTAGTTAAGACTTATTTTTGAAATGTTCTGCCAGATGTAAAGGTATTTAAAATACTTTGGTGTGTATTTATAAAAACTTAAAGTTATTCATCTTGTGATGGATGGATTCTGGAGCTGATAGGAAACCATTTATGTTTTGACAAAGGGGCAGAGTCCAGAAACGTATAACCATGCCCCATCCAATGTGTTGAAGTCATCCTTGTGGAGAGCCGAGCCCAGCCTATCCATACCAAGCATAGGTATAACAAGGAAAAAGGCGCACAGTGTGGAAAGGAACTCTCCAATACTTACAATACCAGTGGTAAGGCACAGGGAATGGAGGGGGAGGGGAGAAACAGAGAGGGAAGCACCAGTCCACAGGTAGAAGCTGCACTCTAGTGGGGAAGCCGCTGGCCACTGTGAAAAACAAACAAGGACAGAGGCGCTTCTAAATGCAGACTGTAAAACATTTTAATAACATCTTTAAAATCTAGAGCATGGCAACTCACAAAGGCATCTATTAAAAGTGCATGTAAGTGGTCCCAAGAGGGAATGTCAGCAGCTCACCGTCCCCACCAGGAAGCATCGAGTACAGTCAGGAGATGTATCTGTGGTCTGTAGCCAGCAAGACGCTGGACTGGACGATCAGAGCTCACTGTGGAGTGTCGCGGCGGCGTGACATCATCAAAAGTGCTTAGCATAGGTATAGGACAGGTGGGATGCCACTACACTGCAAGGTAGCTTGCATTCCAATTCCTGGGAACCTAGCAGCTTACAAATCCATCCATTCAACTGCTGCTCCAGCAATACAGGACCTGGAAGCTGCCACATATCTTGACAGCCCACACTCCAGCCTCCCTCAGTTGCTATCATTACCACAGCATTCCTGACACCCTCTCCCAGTCGCTGCTCACTTCACATATGCTGTTTACACCAATCCATCCTACACCAGCCGCCTGATCCACCGGCTGTCACAGCCTGGGTGATACCTTCATCTTCAGTGATGACACCCACCAAGTGAGTGCAATCCTTATCTTTTATTTACAAAGATATCGCTTATAACAGTCTGCATTTAGATTGAGGCACACTCTTTCTTTCTGTATCCAGATTACAGCTCATTTTCCCATGAGATATTTCAGGTTTTGGGGCCTGTAGCATACTCTTAGGCTGAATTCACACCTATGCATTTTTAGCGCTTTTTGCATTTTGCTGATTTGCACTACAGAACTCGTTCCATAGGAAACCATGTTAAATGGACTGCAGTCGACATCTGCAAAATGCAAAAAGCACTAAAAATGCATAGGTGTGAATCCAGCCTAAGAGTAGATGTTGATTTAAAAAAATGGATATTAAGCCTAATATCCCTATATATTTATAAAATATTCCCTGAGAATTGGGAGCTGAACTAGAAGTTTGCTAATTAAATTTTGGTAAAGAAAATGTGAAATTATAAATGCTTTAGGAGTTATTCAAAGTTGAAACAACCATAAAAAAAGGTTTGCAAATGGTATATGCATGTTTTTGTAAAAGTTGCTAAGATTTTGTTAAGGATGTTTGTTTGCATACAGTCCTAGAGAGAGACTGCCTTTTTGGTTTTACTTCACTCAGTTGGCATATTTCTAATATTAATTTCATTTGATTATGACAATTATGTGTTGCAAGGTTGCAGAAAAAGTTCTAAGGCAGAATATTTGCTTAGGTAAAGTGTGCTGTTCTGAGAGTGTTTTTGCCTTTGGTCACTTCTGGATCCAATCTAGGATTGGGCTATTTTAATGTTTAGTTGAATCATGCTGCAATATTGAGCTTGAGGAAGATGTTCAATTGAATATACACATGTCTGGTAATAAAAAAAAACAGCTATGAAACATTTTTATTTTCGCATGCTTATGAACTTATGTTTGAATTTCTAAATGGCAAGAATGTTATTGTTAACACCATCTGGGGGGGGGGGGGGGGGTAAGACTTGAAAAATACAGGTCAAGCCATCATTTCAGTATGACCCTTCTCTACTCTTCGAAATGCTGAAGGTTGAAAGAGATTCCTGTGAAAGTTCCTGGGGTGCCTGGAGGAACCCAAGGCCTGGAAATTCCAGTGGACAAAAGAGAGTGCATTCTGAGGTCCCAGCCTGAAGACCCAAGTGACCTAACTTAAATGATGACTTCTTTGTTTCTTTGCAGCATCAGTTCCAGTTTGTCTGTGGATGTCAAGTTTTGTCCTTACCAAGAGGCAAGCTCTTATGGAGTGATAGATTTCTCCTGGTTATATGAAAATGCTACATCCTCAAAAGAGTTTAAAAGTTTAAGAAATGAACTTAAGAACTGACATAATGTGGACTTTGTACAACCTGGACTTTTGCAAGGCTCAATGCATGAGAACCTTTTCTGTTCTGTTCTATTTTGCTGAAGATCACTTTATTAACTTGAGGACTGTCACTGTCATGTTCCCCTTGTTTCTTTATTTCTCATGAACATTTGCTATACAGTTGAGGTGACCATTATGTATAACTATTATCTTGCCATATGCAATGAAATTATGTTATGTGTATGATTTCAAAACTAAAATCTAGAAGATTTTAAAAGGGATAAAAAGGATTAGCAGGACTATATGCTAGACCTATATTAGTGATTCTATTGGAGGATCAAAAGGGATGATTGTAAGGGTCTTGTAAATAGCCCCCCCCCCCTTAATTATGTACTTAATTTGTCCTGTGCTATAGCTTAATTTAGAGTGCTTCTTAAACATTAGCTTTTTAGCTGACAAGTTTTAATACATGGCAGTATTGTTTTTATTAATATTATAGAAAAGATGATACTGGACGTGAGAAAGATAACTTTAGGTGGTTTGGTGAAAAGCCTAAAAAATGTTTACCAGAATATAATCATAAATACTGATAAATATGTCCAGGACATAATTGGAACTAACTAAGATTGTACAATAATACACACATATATACTTTATCAAGATGTGTAGTATTTACTAACAGGTGTTATTAAGAGTGACCAACATATGTGTATAGACAATTCTATGAAAGTGGGTTTGTCTTTAATGATGATAAGCAATGGGTGGACATTTGGTTTCTAATGTAAATATTGCTTGGTCATATCTTGATAATATATTGTATTTAGGATACTGAACCAGGAAATAAAGAGTGAGTGATGCATTATTCTGTGTCCATGTGTTGACTTTGGTCTGCATTGCTCCCCGCAGAGCTCTGTGTGTGTGTGTGCGTGTATGTGTGTCTGGGGTGAGGAACGGAAAGTGCTGGCACAGGTTAGAATAGGAGTAATATATAGGGAACAATTATTAATGATAGAAAGATATTATTAACTTGTTGTAAAGTCAGGTTGTAGGACCTTTCAACCACTATTCATTTCTTTTTTGTTTCCTCCTATTAAAGCTCCAGCTACAAGAATTCCATCTCCTCCTTTTCCCAATGAGAAACAACCCCACACCATAATCCCCCCTACACCAAATGATTTGGACCAGTGCACAAAGCAAGATCCATAAAGACATGGATGAGTGGGTTTGGGGTTGGGGAACTAAGTCCTGACCTCAACCCCACAGAACACCTTTGGGATGAATTAGAGCAGAGACTACGAGCCAGACCGTATTGTTCACATCAGTACCCAAACTCACAAATGCCCTTCTGGAAGACTGGTCAAACATTCCCATAGCCACACTCCTAAACCTTGTGTACAGCCTTCACAGAAGAGTTGAAGCTGTTATAGTTGCAAAGGGTGGGCCAACTCAATACTGATCCCTATGGACTAAGACTGTGATGCCATTAAAGTTCATGTGTGGGTAAAGGCAGGTATCCCAATAAGTTTGGTAATATAGTGTATATACAATCATAGGCCTAACTGCTGTAGGTATGTAAACTGTCCAGCAGCATACATTTTAGGCTAATGTAAATCAAGGATGAGGTGGGTTATTTGGAGGCAGTGGCTTACAGGAAGCCTTAGCATGGGTTAATACTTACTAAGATTAGTTGCAATAGGCATAATTCACTAGGTTATATGTTATATACTGTAAATGTCCAATATGTCTTTTGCAATAAAATAAACATTATATAAAGCTCTCTTTTGCTCACAGTGTTTGAAAATAATAAATGTTCTGATGAATAACCATAATTACAGCTACGTGCACAGAGCCTAATGTGTCACCTAAATTCCATACCTCTAATGAGAACTCCAAGAGACCATACCCAGTACTTAGAAGCTAGCTATATTTACAGTAAATTGTATGCAGAGAGTAAGGCATTTTACACATTTAAATGGATGATACATACAAACTCTCAAGCATTTTCTGTGTGTGCTTCATTATCCGCGTTCAATAGTTTTGGGGGGTAATTAACATCACAGCTAGGTTTAAAAGGGCCTACCTGTATATGAACATCATGTCTAATAGCTCATTTATGTCAGAATGGAGTAATGATTCTGAGAAAAAATGTGCTGCATTACATGATAACACTAGACTTGATTTGGTTTAATTTGATTGACTGATTGAATGATTGACTTATTGATAGAGCTGTGGTTTTCTATCAAAGGTGTTAACTTGTGCAATGCTTTAGTTTTTCTTTATCATATGTCACAGATGAATAAACATCCAATCACTCTAAAATCTTGAAAATGTGAAATTACTGTTCTAGTGTCATGAAAAACCTTTGGTTGCAACATATTTCATTATATGTAATTTAAATTATTACAGATAATGATACATAAGCAATGTTGACAACAAAGCAACCTAATATTCAATAGTTCATCCTGTCCTATTACACCATGCATTTTCTTTGTTTGTATATATGAAATGCATAATTGGTTTATTAGTGCTACTTTAAGTGATGCACTGCATGTTTACATTGTCATGGCATTGTAAATCAAAGGTTTCAATTACTTTCACTCATACATCTGTTGCTTTACATTTTGCATACAGCCTAATGGTTACATTCTGCTCTGCATCGCTGTTATTAGAAACAGAGATGCACAATCAATTCAAATGCCATCTTTCCAGCTCTTATGATCCTATCGGTCAAGTCCAAAACACAGGCACATAGCTGCCTTTTTTCACATTTAGAAATCAAAAATATTTCTTTACTATTTCTAGAGACATCACTCTGAAAAAACAGACATAAGGATGTATATCACTTTAGCAAAAAAGTTAGCCAGATGGTATAGTATGATATGTCTAAGGTATGAAACGTAAAAAGCATGGTTTAGGGGGCGGAGCCTGGCCACATTCCTGTATGGCCGCTTGAAGGACGAGCTCCGCAAACACAGGGGGACAAAGCCGACCTGACGCCTGCAACAGTCCAGCCGCATGGTCCCGCACAACGCTGTGAGCACCCGCCTTTCACCTCTGCTAGGCCGCACAACAAGCAAGATGGCGCCAGACACAGCGAAGGAGGAAGCGTGTATGCCTCCCTGCCGCACTCTGCAGCTACTGAGGCGGACTCCGAACAGATGGACAGCTCAGCACCTGAAGGCTCCCACGCCAAGAACAGGCAAAAGAGAGCAGGCTCCTCTCCCTTCCTCTCACCGCAATATTCGGTGAGAAAAAAGCTGATACGCTCACAGGGAGCTGGGAGAGGGGGAGAGAGTGAGGACGAGGAAGATGAAGAGGCAGACACGGTTGAATCCCTAGCCACTACACACTCTACTGATAATGCAGTGTCAGAGCAGACACTTAAACACATGCTTCTCATGTTGCAAAAAGGCATACAGAGAGACATATCCAGATCCATCTCTAAAATACAAGCTCAAGTGGACACTCTAGGAGATCGTACAGATAAGGTGGAAAGGCAATTGACAGAATTCACAATAGCATATAATGAGATGGTTGACGCTCACCGTGACCAGTCTAATGAGTTACAAAAAATACAAGCGAAGCTTTCAGACTTAGAAGATCGTTCCAGAAGGAACAACCTCAAAATAAGGGGGTTCCCGGAATCAATTCACCCTCCAGATCTGCCGCAATACTTGCAGAACCTCTTCAGGGTTCTAGCACCTTCGCTCACACCTCACGAGCTCCTCATAGATAGGGCTCACAGAATCTTCAACCCCCTCACATTCCGGCGGAAAAACCCAGGGATGTCCTTCTTTGCATGCATTTCTTCACTTCCAAAGAAATCATACTAAGAACGGCCAGGAATACCTCGCCACTGCCGGACCCATACTCTAACCTCACCCTCTATGCTGACATCTCAGCAGCCACGGCATAAAAGAGAAAAGAGATGGCACCCATTACCAAAACCTTGCTACAGCAGAAGATCATTTATAAATGGGGCTTCCCCACTAAGCTCATAGTGACTCACATGGGAAAAACCACTACTATTACCCATCTCAAACAAGGGTTGAAACAGCTCCACAACTGGGACCTTCAACCCAGGCATGCAGAAGGGTCCTCCAACCATTCTAAGCCTAACCAACTCCAAAATGGCGCACTGTCCCAAACAAATGATCTTTACACAGTTCAGGTCGGTCTGAGGTAACATAATCTCTTTTTTGTAAAGTTAACTATATTGCCCCCTGTGTTGGCAAATAATTGACGGCTTTATTAAAGTCCTAGTTAATACCTTTTTCCCTGCTGGTTGCAGGGACCACCTATTCTCCTCCCATCATGAAACGTACTGAGTACGCATACTCACTCATCACCTTTACCTTCCTTCCTCTACTCTGCTCCTACTATATCTTTTCTCTTCCCTCTTCTTGTACCAAAGGGGAACTTACCATTGCCTTAGTAAATATTACATGTTCTGTTCACAGGTTCACTGATACACCTCACCGTATAGTTATTGATGTACTGGCTGATAGAGAGCCCCTCACAGATGTGAGCACGGCCGCAGATCTTTTAGCTCTGTATAGAACTTCCCATGGCCCCTAAAAATACTCTCCCTTAATGTCAAGGGCCTAAACAGCCCCTACAAACGATCACTTCTCTGGAGAGAAGCTCTAGCTTCTACATGTGAAATGATCTGTATCCAAGAAACCCATTTTAATCACAATAATCCTCCTAAATGTACTCAACCTAAATTCCCGCACATCTTCATGGCAAATATGCCTGCCAAGAAGAGAGGTCTAATGATTGCGGTAAAGGATACCTTATCCTTTCAGATGATCAAGGTGGAAGCAGACCCCAATGGCAGGTTCCTAATAGTCTCTGCCTTGTGCAACAACTCCAGAATAACTGTTATCAACGTATATGCCCCAAATCCCCCATTCCCGAAATTCTACAAAACCCTCAGGAAAAAAATACAGGAATACAAAAAATTCCCACTTATCATCTGTGGGGACTTCAATGAAACCCCAGAACCTATTGACTCCACCAACCCTGTCCATAGAAAAACAACGGCCCTATCATCCTTTATTGCTGAAGAGGACATTTATGATGTGTGGTGCTGTGCTCACAGTACTGAGAGGGACTACTCTTTCTTTTCCCCTGCCCATGCGGTCTATTCCAGAATTGACCTATTCCTCACAGACAAATACACCTTGCAGAGAACTACCAAATCCACAATTGGAACCATAACGTGGTGAGACCATGCCCCCTGCACAACTGAGATTTCGCTCTCCAATACTCATAAAACAAACTCGCCCTGGAGAATTAATTCCTCGCTCCTGAGCGACCCGCACTATAAGTCCCTTATTGAAAAAGAACTTAAATTTTTTTTCTCGAAATTAACAACACCCCAGATGTAGACCCAGTCCTATTATGGCACACACACAAAGCCTTCATCAGAGGCACATTAATTCAATTTGCAGCCCAAGAAAGGAAGGAAGAGACGCGCTCACAAAATCTCCACACTCACGGAAAGCATACGAACGTTAGAAACCCTAGCCTCACACCTGCGCCAAGGATATGACTTTTACATTAGACGACTAAAATTAACCTCTTATACCTCAGCTAATAAACCTGGGGCGCACCTAGCTAGACGATACAAAAAAAAAGCAATTAAAGCCAAAATTTCCTTCCTAATCGGATCCAACAATAAGACCCTATCCAATCCAGCAGACATTGCGGAACAATTCCGTATCTTCTACTCAAATCTATACAACCTAAAAGACTCAGACCCAACTCCTACCCCACGCAATGAAGATATAGACAAATTCCTAAGCAAAATAAACCTACCCAAACTCACCCCAGAACACCTCCGTGATCTCTCATCTCCCTTCACAGATCAAGAAATCATCAAAGTAATATCCTCACTCCCACTCCACAAATCCCCAGGCCCAGACGGCTTCTCCAACGACACAATACAATGGGTGGAACACCATAAAGCCCCTTCAATACTGCTTTCCCTGGATGCCGAAAAGGCATTTGACCGCATCCACTGGTCATACATGCAAGCGGCACTCAAAAAATTTGGATTCGAAGGACGCATCCTCTCATCCATTCTTACTCTGTATACTAATCCCTCTGCCAGAGTGTGGACATCGGGATTCTTATCAAATAACTTTCCCATAACTAATGGCACCAGACAAGGATGCCCACTCTCCCCTATTGTCTTCGCCTTGTTAATGGAGCCCCTGGCCGAACAGATTTGACGAAACCCTGCCATAATGGATCTCACCATAGATGGAGCCCATCATAAAATAGGCCTTTACGCTGACGATATCCTCATTCTGGCGACTAATCCGGAACAATCAGTACCTCCCTTATACTCTCTACTGGAACTCTTTGGGTCCGTATCACTGTATAAACTTAATCACACTAAATCGCACATGCTCTCCATCAACCTGTCACCTTCCGAAAAACAGCGCATTTCTAATATAGTCCCCTTTACTTGGGCCTCTAACGATACGCTCACATATCTTGGGATTCAACTCATCTCCCCAAACAAAACATCTAAACTTCACACATCTAACATCTACCCCGACCAACCTCTGCAACACTCTAGATTCTGGAATAGCCTCCTGGGCCGGCCGAATTGCCCCAGCCAAAATGTTTCTACTTCCACATATCTATTTCGAGCCTTACCGCTTACATATTCACAAATGCAACTGAAACGGTTACAAGCTATGATTCAAGACTTTATTTGGGGCTATAAAAAACCCCGCATAAAAAGATCAATTCTGTGCACAGCCACAAAATCCACAGGCATGGGGGCCCCCAACATACAAACCTATTATAAAGTCTCAGTACTAGCTCAAACACGGAGCTGGTGGAACCCATGCCTGGAAACACTGTGGTCCCACATCGAAGCCGCGGCCTTAAACCAAAACTTGAGCCAAGCACTGGGAGCCCTCTGGATATCTCACCTGTCTAAACCACACTATATGGACTCTATTAGAAATACCGCCAAAGTCTGGTCCTCTCTCAGGAAGACTCCCCAATGCGTTTCACCTAGAATATTGCAAAAGCTCCCACTGAGATCTCTGGAAGCAGCCTTCCCACACATAAAACTAGCGGATTGGGAAAAGTCTGGGATTACAAAAATAGCAGAACTGTACAAGGATGGCTCCCTCCTAGGTCTCCAAGAACTATGCAAAAAATATCGTCTGACAAGAACCACCTTTTACAAGTACTTACAAGTGCAACATGCCCTTCAAAATGTCAAACATGGCACCACAGATGCTACACTTGATAGGCTTCTAAACCTTCTGGACACCCCCCATCTTCACCGTCTTGGTATCTCACCATACTATCAACTTCTGAACAACTCGAACAAACAATCCAAGCTTCCATCGATGGAATATTGGGAAAATAATCTTCACTTTGCAGTTGACGCAAATCAGTGGATACAGGCATCTAGAGCCTCTTTAATGCACTCCAAATGCTTATCCCACTGGGAGTCATCCCAAAAGCTCCTACACAACTGGTATCTGACTCCAGAAAAACTGACACACATATACCTCAACTCTACCCACCTTTGCTGGAGGAATTGTGGTCACACAGGATCTTCGTCTCACATCTGGGGGAATTGCCCCATCATAATGATATATTGGAGGTCAATCTTTGAACTTGTCTCCGACATCACCAAAGTCAAATTGTCTCCGGACCCAAAGCTAGCCCTCTTTGGAATTGGACTAACCTCATGGCCTACAGAACTGAGAACCATACTGGCGCATATATTCATTGCAGTAAGACTTTCGCTTGCCAGACTCTGGAAACAACCGACTCCACCAAACTTACCCTCCACTGTCCAAATCATAGAGGAACATGCATCCCTGGAACAATCATTCGCAAGAGCTAATTTCCAGATGGAGAAATTCACCTCCCAATGGTCCATCTGGACAACATACATCTCATCTAGAAAACAATAACACCACCGACGTACCCCTGAACTTGATATAGACTCTTAAAAACACTAAATTACGCGATAGCTACTTGATAAACCACTGTGCTTACAAACTTGGCAATGGTACTTCCCCCCATCCTTCTCCCTTTTTCGCTCAATTTTCTCACCACTCTCCTTGCTTTCTATCTCTCTTCCTTCCTCTCACTCCTCACAATATTTCTAACCCATTTTGGCAGCGGTGTCAGTTATATATCCCAGAGGACAATACATTCCTCCCCTAAGAGACCTTGCCCTCCTACAGTCTATTCTAAACCAAATTCTCATTTAGAACGGATCTCCTTAACTCCAACTGATGCGGACTCACACAAAAACGCTTAACGGGGCCTCCTGCTTGCCCCCACAGCTAGCTTCCCTTGGAGTGGAGGTAGACGGGACCCCCAAACACACGCAAAATCCTCTAGCTTTGCAACAAATTTTAGAATCAATTGCTGCACTCATTAGTGACTGTAGGCGTGCAAGACTCACTTTGAACAATGTACCCCATTATGTATCTACTTTATAGTCCTTTGGCCCATTGGACCTTTAAAAAAAGGCTGTCATTGGTACTTAAAGTTACTTAACCTCCCTGGCGGTATAAATGAGTCTGGAATTTATTGCTGAAAGCGGTACAATTATTTTGCATGAAAATTTGGCGTTTTATATTGTAGGCCTGTAATTCTTAGGAATAACTCACTTAAATCTGCCCAAACAACAGTCTAGTAGACATCCCGGGTATGAAAAAGTTTGAAAAATGAAATCATAAATTATAATATAATAAATAACTAAAAATAATTATCAAAAATAATAATATAATAGTAATAAAATATATTCAATAATGTAATCAAACCAAAAACGCAGAAATTTGCTCAGTTGCAGAATTGTCGCTGTCGTCACTTTCAGTTTCTGATGATAAATTTCCTCAAAAATCAGTATCACTCAATTCTGCAAATGATTCTTATTTACTATCGCTGTTTTCTAGCTGATCAAAAAACACTTTTGACGCAAAGG
>BLSH010302903.1:541293-561074 GCA_018402905.1 Glandirana rugosa | reverse complement strand
GACATTCTAATGTAATGACATACTTTTGTAAAGTGTAGGGGAAACAGGGATCACCAAACGGGTCTCGGGACGTACGTGAAAATATAATAAATACAGTAAGAAAGACGGACCTTTGTACTCTTACAGGTATCGTTGGTTTTTCACAGGGAAATGTAGTTTTCACCAAAAACTGGTCGATCTTTTGTCGCTATCATTTATTCGTAGTAAACGTCTTAACTCACTATGACTAAAAACCCCTTTAAATAGTAGTCTTTGACTTTCACTGCTGTCGCTGTTAAGACGTTTACTCGTTTAAAGACGCAAAAACCAAACTAATGTAAGTGCATGCAGGGCTCTGGGCAAACCACTAGGGACAAAGGGGATGTGAAATGTTTTCATACAGTAATGTAATCTTACAGATTACAGTGTACTGTATGTGCTGTGTGTGTTTCCATTTTTGAATTTCCCGCCGGTCTCCGTCCCTGTGCGACGCGACGCTCGCAGGGAACGGAGCCCGGCACACAGGAGTCATCTGGCAGCGGACAGAGCTCGCAGGCACGGCGGGGGACATCGCTGGATCCAGGGGACAAGGTGAGTAGCGCTGCCTGGATCCAGCAATGCAATCCCGAGTGTGGCTCGGGGTTACCGCTCTTGGTACTGAAAATCCCCCCCGAGCCACACTCGGGAATACCGCCAGGGAGGTTAATGTTATTTGTTATTCTGTATTGATGAATACTTTTCAATAAACATATTTAAACAAAAAAAAAAAGCATGGTTTACCCAATACATTCACCGCAAGTAGGCATGAGTAGAAATATTTTAGCAAAGGGGTGGGGAATAACTCCAGGTCTTGGCCACATAGACCATTGAATAACCTGCTGATTAGGGATATTCTCAATGCACAACATTGATGGTGGATGGATAAGACAGATGGACCAGATAAATATATGGCATCCAACTTATTTTTTTAAATGTACTTCCTTGTTTATCTGTTACAATGAAGCAGAATCAGCTCAATGAAATGCATTAACCCTGACCCTTCCCATGCGATCACATTGCAGTAAGAGTCAACTGTACAAAATGACATCAGTGTGATATACTGCACAGTATGATATACAATGTGATAAACAAAAAAGATTGCAATGAGTTAAAGGTGCTGTAAACTGGATCAAATGATATCTGTTTGTTAAGAAGATGAGAATAAATTGATTTCAATTATTAAACCACTTAGGGACCACACCTATTTTGACACTTGTTTACAAGTTAAAATCATTTTATTTTGCTAGAAAATTACTTAGAACCTCCAAACATTATATATTTTTTTCAGACACCCTAGAGAATAAAATGGAGATTGGTGCAATAATTTATGTCACACCATATTTACAAACACATTTTTTTGGGGGAAAATACACTTTTTTGAAGTAAAAAATAAGAAAAAAGTAAAGTTAGCCCAATTTTTTTTCTATATTGTGAAAGATAATGTTATGCAGAGTAAATTGATACCCAACATGTCATGCTTCAAAATTTTACCCGCTCATGAAATGGCGACAAACTTTGGCACTTAAAAATCTCCATAGGCAATGTTTGAAAATGTGTACAGATTAGCAGTTTTGAGTTACAGAGGAGGTCTAGTGCTATAATTATTGCTAACAATCAAGGCAATACCTTACAGGTGTGGTTTGAACACTGTTTACGCCCTTCCCTCAGGGTCACGTCATATGACATCATAACTTTGAGCCCGGATATCTGAATGGTGTCTGCAGCTGCAGGCACCATTCGGATATCTTTTTTTCAGCAGGTGATTCAGTTTTTGCTAAAATTGATCTTAGCGGCGGATTCGGCGTGAGATCACTTTTATCAGTGGTGGGAGAGGTGCCCCCCCTCCCACCGCTTTCCAGTCATCTCCACCGATTACCGGACCCGCCGGCAGCGGCGGAGATGATCAGATCCTCTCCCCCCAGTGTCCGTGAGCCGAGTGAGAAGCTGAAGCTGCTCACTCTGCTCCATAACACAGCAGGGCGGAAATTATGTCACAAGTCACTTCCGCCCAACGGTCTTAAAGGGAACATTTTTTTTTTGCACTGTCATTTTTTCAAATTATTATTATTTTTTTGTTTTTGCATTTTACTGTAAATATGAGATCTGAGGTCTTTTTGACCCCAGATCTCATATTTAAGAGGTCCTGGCATGCTTTTTTCTATTACAAGGAATGTTTACATTTCTTGTAATAGGAATAAAAGTGTTAATTTTTTTTTTTTTTTTAAACTGTGTAAAAATAAAAAGTAAAATAAATAATTTAAAAAAATGTGTACAGGTTAGCAGTTTTGAGTTACAGAGGAGGTCTAGTGCTAGAATTATTGCTAACAATCATGGCGATACCTTACATGTGTGGTTTGAACACCATTTAACCCCTTCCCTCAGGGTCACGCCATATGACATCATAACTTTGAGCCTGGATATCTGAATGGTGCCTGAAGCTGCAGGCACCATTCAGATATCTTTTTCAGCAGGCGATTCTGTTTTTGATAAAAGTGGTCTTAGCGGCGGTTTTAAAAAAAACTGTGTAAAAATAAAAAGTGAAATAAATAATTAAAAAAAAATTAAAGCGCCCCGTCCCCGCGAGCTCGCGCACAGAAGCGAACGCATACGTAAGTCCCGCCCACATATGAAAACGGTGTTCAATAATTATAGCACTAGACCTCCACTGTAACTCAAAACTGCTAACCTGTAGATTTTTTTAAATTTCGCCAATGGAGATTTTTAGTTGCAAAGTTTGTCGCCATTCCGCAAGCGGACACAATTTTGAAGCACAACATGTTGGGTATCATTTTACTCGGCGTAACATTATCTTTCACAATATGGAAAAAATTGGCTTGACTTTACTGTTTTCTTACTTTTTGACTAAAAAAAAAAAGAATTTTCCAAAAAAAATCACGCTTGGAAGACCGCTGCGCAAATACGGTGTGACATAAAGTTTTGAAATGACCGCCATTTTATTCTCTAGAGTGTTTGCAAAAAAAAATGATTTTAACTCGTAAGCACCGAACCCAAAAAACAGGCTTGATAGGGAAGTGGTTACATATGTGGGCATGACTTACTTATGTGTGTGCTTGTGCACGCGAGGGCGGAGGGGCAAGGCGCTTTAAATTTTTTTTTCTTATTTATTTTACTTTTTTATTTATTTTTTTTTTACACTGTCCCCTTGAAAAAAAAATTGTCACTTTTATTCCTATTACAAGAAATGTAAACATCCCTTGTAATAGAAAAATTAAAAGCAAAAGAAAAAAAGTCTTTTTTCTTTTTTTTCTTTAAAAAAAATGGTCCCTTTAAGACTGGAGGGCAAAAGTGACATTTGACATCGTTCCAGTCCTCCAAGGGCATAGAGTCGCGTTGGGCTACCATGCCCTCACTTGACTTCCTGCCCATTAGGGAAAAGGACCGGATCATCTCCACCACTACCAATGGATCCGGTAGGCAGCAGAGATGGCCGGATCCATCGGGGGTACCCCCGCCGATAAAAGTGATCTCGCAACGGATCCACTGCAGAGACCACTTTCATCTTAAAAAATGGACTGCCCGCTGTGGTGAAAAATACAGAGGTTATGGCAGCTACCTGCTGCAATAACAAAGTACCTGCGTAAACTCACAGTGGGCAGTCTGGGAGTGGTTAAGTACACTTGCAGTCCATATACCCAGCCACTTGAATGGTGTCTCCTTACCCTATCACCAGTCCCACCTACCATGCATTTATATTGTTGTCTTTCCCTATAGAGCATACCTTTGGGGTCTATGGAAATTCTGCCTTGAGTGGCTAGTAACCAACCACTTCTTATTGTGTGGACTTTATACTACCTATAACCTTACAAATCGTATACCTGTGTGTTCCCCCCCCCCCCCCCTTTGGCTATATATGTTTTACTTCCTATGACACCAGGTTATTTTTTTCCCATTACTAGTAGCTTGCTGATACACATTCAACCACAATTTCCTTCTCCTCTTTTTTTACCCCACCTGTCCTTCCTCATTTTTTTTCTCCCCATCCCCTTTCTTTTTCCCCCTCCCCTTCCCCCACTCCCCCTCCTCCCTTCCCTCCTTCCTTCTTCCCCCATCATCCCTTCCTTTTTCCCTCCACCGTTCCCCTTATCCCCCCCTTTCCCCTCACCCTATCTGTGCCCCATTTCTCCCTTTTGTTTCTAAGGAGACTTGATCTTGGATCGATGATGGTATGAGTATGTCCCCAATCTTCCATTATAAAGATGCTCGATTTTATGCTTCCTTGTACTTGCTTAGTACCTTTTTGTAGAAGCAAGGCAATATGCAAAATATACAAAGTGACTCCACAAAACTGAAAAGGTCACTTGCACTTTAGCTCTAGTTTCTAGTTAAAAGTGTAGTTTCAGTAACTTTCCTGCATCATCAAAATATTTTCTAAAACGTTTTTCTCTTATTCCGTGAGAAGAATAGAAATGACCTGCTGGTACTATCCAACTAAAAAGGAGCATACATTTTCACCTCAATCAAAGAATCTCAAGAATAATGCAATATTAGTAGAAAGAACTGATTTGAAACATTGTGACCTTAAAGAACTTATATTTGTTCCTTTGTCTAATGTAACTTACAAATGCTTTCAATTCTCAAATCATTCTTACAAACATTCACGAGTGCCTTTCATTTTTTAATTCAAAGAAACTGAATTAATTTGAAATGAAGAAATGGAAAAAAACCTCAAACACAATGTCATCCAACATAAAGCTATCAGATCAATCAAGTCAATAGATCTTGACCAGGACTACACCTATTATTTTCCTGAATTCAGAAATGCAATGAGTTCTCTGCCCATCAGTTTGTATAAAAGGAAAACTGAGGATATTGTGAGCAACAGTTTCAAAGTCAGGCCTTCTCCTTTTTCTACTCCATGAATGCTATGTCTATTTTTGTAGTGGCCCCTTGAGATGTCAAGTGCTCCAAAAGAGCTCATGTTAACTATTAACAAGCCATCAGGTTATAAGCAGTACTGTTAATTTAAGAATGACAAATGTATTGTGCTAAAAAGTGTTTATTTAATAACAGAATGTAGTACTTGGAAAGATAGACACTGATATAATAAAGGCAAATATATATTAATTTCAATTAAGATCTAAACTACACAAAGAGGAGAATAATCATATGCACAAATAACTAGGAACAGCAAAAACCCAGCGTGTAACAAAACAAAACAAAAAAACTATGTGTGTAATTGATGGTCTCATAAAAAATGAGTGACCTCAGTTATGAAGGTATTAAACATCTTCATGCCTGATTGTTTGAATTCCCTGTTTGAACTCTTCAGATTGTGCCTCCAATTGCTAATTGAAATATAAGCACAAGAACTATGGCAGATGGTATGGCAAAAATCACTCAATTATCAAGGTTAATGATATTCAATTAAGTGGGAAATGTTCTGGTGTGAATGCATTGTTAAATTAGCATTGTTGTTTTTGTTTTGTACATCAGACATATGTGATCGTATAAAGTGAAAGCAAAACTTACACGCTAATGTGTCTAAATTTGAAAATATATTCATACTGCATTCATTTATGTATCACATTTAATTTTCTTTTTTATATTTTAGATTGATGACTGATTTCAAGCATTAACCACTTCCTTACTGGGCACTTAAACCCCCCTCCTGCCCAGACCAATTTTTGGCTTTCAGCGCTGTCGCATTTTGAATGAGAATTGCGCGTTCATGCGACGTTGTACCCAAACTAAATTTATATCATTTTTTTTTCCGACAAATAGTTTTTTTTGGTGGTATTTGATTCCCTCTGCGTCAATTCTGGTCGCCGCTATAAACAAACAAAGAGAGATGATTTTGAAAAAAACCCAATATTTTTTCCTTTTTGCTATAGTAAATATCCAAAAAAAAAATTAAAAAATAAAAATGATTCAACAGTTTTGGCCGATATATATTCTTCTACATATTTTTGGTAAAAAAAAAAATCACAATCGGCGTATATTGATTGGTTTGCGCAAAAGTTATCGCATCTACAAACTATGGGAATTGATTTATGGCGTTTTTATTATTTTTTTTTTTACTAGTAATGGCGGTGATCTGCTATTTTTATCGGGACTGCAATATTGGGGCGGTTATGTCGGACTTTTTTGACACTTTTTTGGGACCAATGACATTTATTCAGAGATCAGAAATTTAAATGTCCACTGATTACTGAATAAATGTCATTGGCAATGAAGGGGTTAACCTGCAGGGGGCAGTGAAGGGGTTAACAATGTTCCCTGGGTGTGTTCTAACTGTGGGGGGGCGGGGCTGGTTGGGACATAACAGATCTAACTGATCCCAGTGACAGGGAGCAATAGATCTGGTATGTCCCCTTCAACAGAAGGGAGAACCCGTCCTGCAGGTCTGACAGGGAATCGTGGGTCTCGGGCGGACATCGAGTCCGCCCGACCCGCGGGCACGGTCACGCAGCGTGCGGCAGGCGCAGGCGCGCGCCACCACTGCCCGTGAGTGCACGCCAGGAGCGCGCACATGGCCAGGACGTCCATGGACGTCCACCCGGCATTTCAGATCCGCGCTGGAGCCGTACTTTGGCTATAGCGTGGATCTGGACGGGTTAATAAACTCAAAAAAGGAACAAAAAGCATGATTTTTTTTCACCGTCTGCATAAACATATGTAGTGTGGCAGAGAGACCCTGTGCTACCTGGCAGATTGCAGGTTTACAACAGATTTTGGAGAGACAGGCACACTGATTGCACATCTGTGTGCGGAGCTATTTAGTTGTGACCTGACTATGGCTCAGGGCCCCACCCAACAGACAGGAAGTCTGTGTAAGGGAGTCAGGTGAACTCCAATTTCCTTTGCAGGAGTCAGAGACAGCATGGGGGCAGCCAGTGTAGCATAAGGATACAGGACAGAACCGGGTTGCTGAGCATTCAGGTCTGTGGGAGACAGACCTAGGAATAAAGCAGAAGGCCTTAGCAGGAAAGCTGCATGTACAAGCCAGGAGGGCTGTATACCATTTACTAACCAGGAGACCTGGAGATTGTTTATTTCACCAAACAGCATGAAGCTGACATTGAGTAAAGCCAGGAGATTGAAGCATGTTTATGCAATAATGTTGGAACCCCCTGCGTGGGAAGATTACTGTTTTATTTGACTTTTTCATTTCTTTTAATAAAAATGGGCTGCCATGCACACTTACTCAAAACTCACCTAAAGCTTGAGTCTGATCAGCCCCAATCTTACACATGGTGGAGGTATTGCTTTGGGCAGAGACGGAATAATTCCAGAGTAGCAAGAGATTGGGTGTTTTGCAGCAATGCTGTGAGAAGCAGCTAATGTGAACCCAGTGGAGTCTGCATGTGAAAGTGTGCTGCTTGCAAGTCTTAAAGAGACAGTTCACCAAATTTTCCTGTGTTAAAAGGAACTGTGTTAAAAAGTGTTGTGTGCCTGGCTGCAGAGATGGGGCGGTCAAAACACAAAAATGAAGTAATGTTTGCTGAGATGAGAGACAGAACCCTGTGGCTTGAAGGGTTGTTACCGAAAGAACAAGCCCCATACTGGTGCAAGATACATTTGGCTACACTGGAGCAAAGGAAAGTAAGCCGTCACTTAGTGCAAGGAGTGAGCAGATGGGTGTGGTTGCCCGTGGCAACAAAGAAGAAATTCATGCTGCTGACTTCATACAGCCTATGTTGCTTTCTGAACACATTGAAGACTTTTTGCATGAGTTTGCGATGATTGCTTCCTACAGAGGGTAGCCCAGAGGTTGCTGGGTTGAATTGGTGCAGCCGTTTCTCACAGAGAAGTACCGAGAAGTGTACAGGCGGATGATTCATAACCGAGATGACTACGACAATTACCTAGAAGCAATCCAATCTAGAGAGCACTGGAAAAGAAAGGAGAATGTGGTCTCCCATACCAACCGGAGAAAATTTGTTTGCAAAAGGGAGGTGCTGCGGCAGAGATGTGGCTCAATTCTTCAGTGAAGATGGTTGTGCAAGAATGTCTGCTGTTACCCCTGGCAACCGTGGAGAAAATTTGGTTCAGCCTGCAGGGGGTAACAGAGAGCCCAAGAAACCGGTGGTTTCACATTATGGTTGCTTGTATGAAGTGGTCAGCCAGAGAAGAGGGCACAGTATCAAGCATTCTGTAGGGGGTCTGACATGTGTGGATCTGCTGTTGCCCCCAGCAACAGGAAAAATGTTCGACCTGCATGGGATGTTGGAGAGTCCAAGAAGGCTGCAATGTTGCTGCATGTCCATGTGGGGGCAGTAGTCTGTGAGAGCACAGCCAAGAAGAGACTACACCCTCAATTGAAGGGTTCATCACTTGCCAACTGGAAGACTGGTAAGACTGTTCTAATTTCATGTGTGAGAAAAACTGATTATGTAACTGTGCACACGGGAGTGCAAGTGACCCCAAATGCGAGATCCTCTGTTTGTGCGAAAAAGGACATGCCTTGCTGCAGTGCCCTGTTCAGTGGGGAGGCAAGTGTTAAAGTTAAAGCTGATAAGGTGTCGCTTAATGATTTCAAAATTGCTGCTGTGGAACCAGGTTCTGAATGGTATGACGTAGGGGTGACTGCTAAGCAGAGTATGTTATCTCCCCTAGCAATGGTAGATTAGGCCACAGAGGGAGCTCTGTATGTTGGTGCCAGAGGTTGCCTGGAACAACTGTGATGCCACTCTAAAGGATAACAGGGTACTTGAACCTGTTCATGAGAATAAGTCAAATGTTAAAGCTGTCATAAGTGTCAAAGTGTCATAAGGGGTTAATGTGACCTGCTGAAACAGCAGGGCCATATAAAGTTAATGAAGCATTGTCAGTGCATAGTGGGGAATGCAGAGTATTGCATCCAGATATGTCAGGGGGTGTCCCTGGAGACCACACAGGAGCTCATAGTGCCTGAGCTTAGGGCTCCCCAGGACAACTGTGTCACTGCCCGATTAATCAGTGTTTCACATGAGGGGAAAAGTAATGTACTAACACAGCCTATACAAGGCAGGAATAATAATGAGACATGTGTTTCTAACAATACTGATAACACTCACGATGATCTTATTGAGATGTGTAAAACTGACAAGAGCAGTGTTTCAGTTGCTGTTGAGCCCCTTGGTCTGTCTGTGTCTCCTTGGGCTGATGTAGTGCAAAAGAGCAAAACATTTTGGGATGATTGGTCCAGGAGACTAATTGCAATGCTGGATGAAATTTCTGTGGCTAAAGGTGTGTTGAATACTGTTGCTGCTTTGCCAGGAGAGGTGTCTGCAGAACAATTTAAAAGCCAAGGCATGGGGGCTGTTGCAGAGATTAACCCTCTCATGTCTGAAAGTCTGTGTTGGTGTAAATGCACAGCAAAAATTGTTCCCACCATGCAGTCAGCACGGGAAAAGGTGTATTTTGTGACAGACATGCTTAATGAAATGCTAGTAACATGGATTGCACAGCTGGTGTATTTTTTGCCGTCTTCTACTTTTGTGGAACTGGTACCATGGGGTATGACTGATAGGAGCTGGATATGGCAAGCTGTACTGTGCAGAAAACGCAAATGTTGGAAACAATTACTGCAATGTTGGTTACTTTTATGGAAAGTGGCCTCACAGTTCTCTGCAAGAGTGCTTCCAGTGGCAGTTGTGTGCAGAAGGCGCTCAGGGGAACTGCTAGAGGAATCAGAAATGACAGAAATGATGGAAGTCTCTCCGTATGTTGGTGTGAAGAGGTGTGTTCCTGCTGGTGCGGTCCGAGGTGCGGCTGAGCAGTGGTTGGTACATTACTCTTGTACGGTCTCACACGCTAGACCTCCTATGTGAAGGAAGGGCCCAGAACAGATGCAGCAGTAATGGGAATTCTGTCCATCACTCACAAAGAGGTACAGGTTGAAGTACCCAGAGACACTTTGCCAGGAAATGCCAGTGTTGGTAACTGTAACAAGGAAGTGTGTAAGCCCAAGTTATATTTTGTCTCACAGTGAGCTGGGGTTGCTTCCTACTGATATGGTGTATGAGAAGCACTCTAGAGCACTGTCGGACAGCTCAGAGGTATTGGTGGAGGTACCAATGGACATAGAAATGGTTAAAGAAATTGGTGTGCAGAAATGTGGCGAAAAATGTCAGTTGCTAGGATAGTCACTATTGAAGTGTTTGACAACAGGGGGCAATGTGAAACTATGGGAAGGTTCCATGGGGAATAATTGCTTGCCTGTAGGTGGTCCCTCTGTAGACACTGTCATAACAAATCAGGGGACAAGAGGTCCTGATGATACTGGCAACATTAAGTTGAGTAATTTATTGTGGAAAGTGGCTATTGAGGTTAAACAGTGCTAATGGGTTAATGTGCTGTTAATCTCTGATGCTTTGGTCGCCAAGGGTAACGACACAGGAATTGGTGAACCTGAGAAACAGATTAGGTCAGTTTGTTTTGAGTCAGGTAGTGAGAGAGGTCAGTCCCTGACAGGTGTCATGGAAGTGGGTCCCCAGAGCTACAGGAGAGTAACTCTGTGGGAGGAAAAAAGAAAGGGAGGATCCCAAGGCCAGAATTTATAAGGGATAGTATAGAGATTGGTGGGAGCCCCAGTTCAGAAAGAACCCGGAAGACAATGTGGGTGGAGCGCCCACTTAAAGAGAAGGTTAGTAGAGTTGAGCGGACACCTGGATGTTCGGGTTTTCGTGAAAAAGTTCGGGTTCAGTCCGAACTTGACCCCAGACCCCGAACCCCATTGAAATCAATGGGGACCCAAACTTTTGGGCACAAAAATGTCTGTAAAAAAGTCCTGGAAAGTGCTAGAGGGCTGCAAAAGAAAGAAAAGTAGGGGTAAGAGTAGGACAAATACCCTACAAAGAAATGGGGATAGGGAAATAACAATAATTTGTCCCTTACAGCAACAGCAGGAACCTGACCCTATAGAACTAGGAGATGATTTTAGAACAATAATCTGTCCCTTACAACAACAGCAGGAACCTGACCCAATAGAACTAGGAGATGATTTTAGAACAATAATCTGTCCCTTACAGCAACAGCAGGAACCTGACCCTATAGAACTAGGAGATGATTTTAGAACAATAATGTGTCCCTTACAGCAACAGTAGGAACCTGACCCTATAGAACTAGGAGATGATTTTAGAACAATAATCTGTCCCTCTAAGCAGTAGACTTAGATTGTTCTGTAATGCAGGATGAAATGTTATTAGATCTGCAATCTGTCCCTAAAAGCAGTAGTAGCAGTAATCTCTACCTAGTCCACAATTAGATTGTTCTGTAATGCAGGATGAGATGTTATTAGATCTGCAATCTGCCCCTCACAGCACCAGCAGCATCCTCTCCCTACACTAGCCTGAGAGCATATGACATGCAGCACTACGTGACTCCAGCTCATACAGAGGCTGGGTCACATGATGCACTGGCCAATCACAGCCATGCCAACCCAACAAACAGGAAGTCTGTGCAAGGGAAACAGGTGGACTCCCATTTCCTCTGCAGGAGTCAGAGGTGGCATGGGGGCAGCCAGTGTAGCACGAGGCTACAGGACAGCACCGGGTTGCTGAGCGTTCAGGTCTGTGGGAGACAGACCTAGGCCTGAAGTAGAAGGCCTTAGCAGGAGAGCTGCATTTACAACCCAGGAGGGCTGTATATCATTTACTAATCAGGAGACCTGGAGATTGTTTATTTCACTAAATAACACAAAGCTGACAGTGAGTAAAGCCAGGAGCCTGAAGCATGTTTATGCAATATTGTTGGAACCACCTGCTAGGGAAGATTACTGTTTTATTTGACTTTTTCATTTCTTTTAATAAAAAGGGGCTACCATGCTCTTAAAAATATTGCTTTGGACTAGCGCACTTACTGAAAACGCACCTACTGCTTGAGTCTGATCAACCCCAATCTTACAGTAGCTACACTGTTGTTAAATTTATCAAAATAATCTTTGATTTTATACATACTGGTTTTGTTGTGTATACATTTGCACTGAATACAAAAAAGACAATACCATAAAATCTGCCGAATCATTAATTTGCCTGATCCACCCCTATTAGCAGTAGAAGTGTTGGATAGTACCAAAAGGAGGCAGGTGATGAAAAAGGTAAAAATATGTTTGTTTTTTTTCTTTCCTTTCTTGGGCCTGCATACCTGCTATGGCCAATATGAGAGATTCTGCTCCCATTTAGGAACTTTAATTTATTCTATATTAGGTAGTGCCAAAAGGTTAGAGGGGATATATTCAGGCGCTACTGCAGAAAGATGTAAAGTTAGAGTAGACTATATAAGACATATAAGAAGCCAGAGACTGATGGAACCCATCTGGCTCTTCCTGTACTTTAACCACTTGCTGACCGCTCTATAGCAGTTTCACTGCTACAGGGTGGCAGCTCTGCACAGGATCATGTACAGTATGTCAGATTTTATGGTATTGTCTTTTTGTATTCAGTTCAAAAGTATACACAACAAAACCAGTACCAGTGCATGATCCTGCATTTACACCTGCAGGGGGCATGCACACGTGACCGGAGGGGCAACTTGTGTTGTGATATTTCGCAGTAGAAGCCGATCTGCGGGTGTAGACTGACATTAAAGTAGCAATTACCAAGCACAAAAAGGCTGTAATACTACTGTTTCCTGGGACTAAGGAATGAATTAAAAACAAGTTATATTTAAGTTCATATTTATAGTTTAACCGCTTCCAGACCAGCGGCGTAAATAGGCGGCGGTCGGGTTTGAGCGGCTCTCCCGGGACATAGCCTGCACCTGCAGGCTATATCCCGGTATCATTTTTTAGAGCTGGCGGTCGGCTATCCAGGGGTAATGACCGATCTGGCTCGGGAGCCGCTCAGTCGTTATCCCAGGGGGCGGGAGGGGACACCCCCTCTCCCGCCACCTTCTGCCGCTCTTCTCCGGCCTCCCGTCCCACTGGGAGACCGAAGCGCCGATCCGGCGTGTCCGCCGGCTGGAAGGAGACCTGATAGAAGCCGTAATCGGCTCCGATCGGGTCTCCTTCGGCAAATTCCGGAAGTGACGTCACAACGGCGCCAATTTTAAAAAAGTGACAGTATTCAGAATCGCCGTTTTTGGCAATCTGAATACTGTGAAGTGCAAAGGAGGGATGGGGGGTCTTTTAGACCCCCCCGGCCCTCCAAAAAGAGTACCTGTCACCACCTATTACTATCACAAGGGATGTTTACATTCCTTGTGATAGCAATAAAAGTGATCAGATTTTTTTTTTAAAGGAACAGTGCTAAAAATAAATAAATAAATAAAATTAAAAAAAAAAAAAGATTTAAATCGCCACCGTCCCCACGAGCTTGCGCAGCAAAGAAAATGCATACGTAAGTCACGCCCACATATGAAAACGGTGCTCAAACCACACATGTGAGGTATTGCCGCGATTGCCAGAGTGTGAGCAATAATTCTAGCAAAAGACCTCCTCTGTAACTCTAACCTGGTAACCGTTAAAAAATTTTAAAGCGTCGCCAATGGAACTTTTTAAATACCGGATTTTGTTGCCATTCCGCGAGTGCGTGCAATTTTCAACCATGTCATGTATGGTATCTATTTACTTGGCATAACATCCTCTTTCACAATATGTAAACTTTACTGTTGTCTTATTTTTTAACTCAAAAAAGTAAAATTGTTCCAAAAAAAGCACGCTTGAAAGACCGCTGCGCAAATACCGTGTGACAAAAAGTATTGAAACAATCTGCATTTTATTCTCTAGGGTGTTTGAAAAAAAATATATAATGTTTGGGGGTTCTAAGTAATTCTCTAGCAAAAAAAAATGTTTTTAGCTTGTGACCACCAAATGTAAAAAAGTGGCCCGGTAGGTAAGTGGAAAGATCAATTGGCATCCCTGTATTTATTAATGTAACACAGTCAAGCTGCATATACACACATTATCATGTTCTTCTGTGTATTTTTACATACTAAGTACTGCAGCAAGGATTAAATGACTCTGTGTTAGCTGCATGCTGCAGAATCCGGCCACTCCTCTCAATCAAAAGTAGCAACATGCGTCTCCCCACAGCCTGACATTCCCCCTGCACATTGCTCCAATGAACATTTCTCATGATTCCAGTGTGCTTCTAGCACAGGGAATTATAAATGTTGTTGCAGTCTTTAGTATGTAACCACACAAAGAAAAAAATAGCATGTGTATTACTCTATATGCAGCCTGATTGCATTACAATAATAAATACTGAGGCTTCATTTGGACTTTATAGTTGTATAATAGTTTGGTATTGTTAGAATTTTACTTGCTATATAAACTATCTTGCAATCTAATGTTTATAATGTTTTCTTTCCATTTCATTCTGCAGCTAGCTTTGGTTTTGTACTGCTTGTATACAAAATGACCCCCCCCCCCCAAAAAAAAAGCATTTCCTGCTAATATAATTGGCTCGCTGCTTTTCCCACAACACTGTACAGGATTTGGTGATATAATGCAGACATCCTGAACTTTGTCATTCAGTTTACCACAATGAGCGTTTTTTTCTCCAAGATATTGGCCCTGTTTACTTCATATCTGAGGACACAATGGTTTTCTCTTTTTACAACACTGGAGGTTTAGGCTCCATTCACACTTGTGTGACTTGGCATGCAACTTTGGACATTAAAGTCTCAAGGACAACCATTCACATATGTGTGACTTAAAGTCACAGTGACTTTAAAAGGGTACCTGTACTGCTTTGCTCCAACTTGAGTGCAACTTGAGTGCCATAGACTACAATGTAAACCCTCAAAAGGCACATGAAAGTCACACCTAAATGTTATACATGTGACAGTTTTGCAACAGTTGTCCATTATCATTGGTCAAAGCCAAAGTCGCATCCAAGTTGCACCCATCCATAGTTGTGTTAAATTTGCATCAAAGTTTCACTTGCCTGACGAAGGGGCCCTGCGTGGCTCTGAAACATTGCCTTCTTGTTTTACGTGACTATGTGAAATAAAGCTGTGGACCCTTTCAAGAACCCTTGGTGTGCTGGTGACATCCTTCTACTTGATTTGTCAGTGGTTTCCAGCCTATCATCATTGCAGCACCCAGCATTACTGCAGCCATTTCCCTAAAGGTGTGCGTAAGGAATATTGTATTAGATTAAAGTTGCATCAAAGGTGCACTCCAAACTCGCAGGACTTTGGAATCATACAAGTGTGAATGGAGCCTTACGGTGTACCTATTGAAGGAAGCCTTTTTTCATTTACCAGTTTGCCTGAGGAGATTAGTCCGATTGCCTGTCACTTATAAGAGAACAGAACATACATTGAAGGTACCTCCAGTGATTGTAATATACATAACATTAGGGTTTTTTTTCTCAATAAAAGTGGCATTTCACTTTAACAACTGTTTCCAGCTATTCATTTCCAGCTAATGAACATAATGAATAAAACTTGGTATATGTTGTATAGCTCTGCAACCTTAAATTCCCTAAATCCTACCATGTGATAATTACCCGTTTTTAATGTATGACTTATTTATTACACTCATTTACCTAAATTCTGTTCCACATTAGTTTTTGTTTATATTTTGCTTTATCAGTTTAACATTCTTACAATTTGGCTTTGATCTATTGCACTATTCTGCATCTTTGTCAGACTGAAGTGGTGCTTTTCATTAATTACTTGAAAAATGTTATAGGTTACAAAGTAGTTTCCAGTTTATTGCTGTTTGATGCTCTTTTGCTAATTGGTGCTTGTAATGCATTTTAAAAGTTTGTATCACATAACAAGAAATGTTGGTTTAAAGAACAAAAAGGAAGGGTATGATAAGTCGAACAATTGAGCCTAAAATCCATTGACAAAGATCAATGCATGCGTCTTAAATACAGCATTGGTCTGGTGGTGTTCTGATTAGCAGCTTTCAGTCCCTGTAATTACATAACCTTGCAGTACACAAGGATCATGAAAATGTAGACCATGAAGATGCAAGTAAGTTCACCATGATTGACAGATCAATGGAGCTAATAGTGTGAGTAGAGTGCCTTGGGTGCTGAAGTTAATGATCCATTTTAAACACTGAAGTGAAAATCAAATCTCATTTCCCTGACTTTACATCCCGATCTGTTTTGTGCTTATTACTCATCTCATGTAGGCAGCTAACTGATCTGTACAGGTCATCTATCTTATCATCACACATCACATATCACACCCTTTATTCATTATCTCATACATAGGGATTTATTTACTAAAGGCTGTTCACTTTGCAAGGGAATATGGTGAAAATTTACTTTGAAAAGAATACTCAATCATGTGCAAAGAAATTTTAAAAACTTGTATTTTTGCATGCATGTGATTGGGTGATGGAAGTCAGCTGAGCTTTACCTCATTTACTAAGTTAAGGAAAATTCACCTGGAAAGTAAACAGCATATTTTCCTTTAGCAAATCAACCCTATAGTCTTGTCTTGGATAATGTTTAACCACTTCCCGTCTGGCCTATAGACATATGACGTCTGGTTGGATAACCCATAATCGTGCGATTGGTGGTGAGGTGTGTCAGTATGACACACCACATTACCAATCTTGGTAAAGAGCCTCCGTCGAAAGCTCTTTACCATGTGATCAGCCGTGACCAATCATGGCTGATCACAGTGTAAACAGGAAGAGCCGTATATTGGCTTTTCCTCTACTCGTGTCTGCAGGCGCGAGTAGAGGAGAGCAGATCGGCGGGTCTCCTGACAGGGGGTGTCTGCACTAATTGTTTATCAGTGCAGCCCCCCAAAGATCGCCACCCAGGACCACCAGGGAGCTCACCCAGGACCACAAGGTAGCCCACCCAGGACCACCAGGGATGCCACCCAGGATCACCAGGAATGCCACCCAGGACCACAGGGGGATGCCCACCCAGGACCACCAGGAATGCCACCCAGGACCACCAGGTATGGCATACTCTGTACTATAGGGATGTCACTCAGTGCCATCTCTGATGCCTGCCAGTGCCTCATTATCAGTACTGCCTTCCAGTGCCACCTATCAGTGCCCATCAGTGCCACCTATCAGTGCCCATCAGTGCCACCTATCAGTGCCCAGTGCCACCTATCAGTGCCCATCAGTGCTGCATATCAGTGCTGCCTATCAGTGCCCATCACTGCTGCTTATCAGTGTCACCTATCAGTGCCCATCAGTGCTGCATATAAGTGCCTCATCATCAGTGCCCATCAGTACCATCTCATCAGTACTGCCTCATCAGTGCCCTATGGTGCAGCCTCATCAGTGCCCATCAGTGAAGGAGAAAACATACTTATTTACAAAGTTTTGTGACAGAAACAAAGAAAAACTTTTTTTTCAAAAAATGTGGCCTTTTTTTATTTGTAGCGCAAAAGATAAAAATTGCAGAGGTGATCAAATACCACCAAAAGAAAGCTCTATTTGTGGGGAAAAAAATGATAAAATTTTTGTTTGGGTACAATGTAGCATGACCGCGCAATTGTCATTCAAAATGTCACAACACTGAAAGCTGAAAATTGGTCTGGATGGGAAGGGGGGAAAGTGTCCAGTATTGAAGTGTTTAAAAGAAGGAATGCTAATCTTTGCCAAATTGCTAATATAAAGCAATCACATAAAGCTATGCTCTACTTTACCTTTAAAAATAAGGTAAAGCTCTGCTAACTTTCGTAATCCAATCTTGTGCAAGCAAAAATATTTTTTTTTCTTAATTTCTTCGCACATAATTCAGTATACTTTGCAAAGTCAATTTACATCACATTTACTGAGAAAAATGAAAACTCACTTGAAACTGCTCCACTCCTTTAGTAAACCAACCCCGAAGCTATGTATTACCAAACCCTCAGTGCATACTACAAATTTACTTTCATTATAAAAAGTCACAAATACAAACACAGTTGCAAATTTGAATCATAAATGAATCATAATTTCTTGGCAGTTATCAGTATGAATCAGTTTGAAGAGAGTTATAATTAGCACTTGATACCTGAGTTTTCAAAGGCAACACAGAAAGTTATCAGGATAGTTACTAAAATTTGCATAAGTACAGCCTACAAAATTATTTCAGGACCTCTATGACCCAGTAAGTGAATAAAAAAACGTTAAAAAAAACTGTATAATGAGCACATAGCAAACAAAATATGGATAATAAAGTAATCCTTCAAACTATTTTCTGTTTCCAAATGGGTTTAAAGAAAAACACATGGTGCATTCAACCCACAATGCCTGTTGATAACTGTTTCACATGGTGTGCATCCATAATAGCACTCATTAGAATGGGAATCTTTAGGTTTAGGTTTAGTGATTCTCAAAGCTTGTATAGCCAAGACATGTGGGCTGTTTAACAGGGCCATGCACACCTTATGGTGCAACTACTACTTTTTTCTACAATTTACTTTTATAACAGGATTAGAAATGAAATGCACACACGCTGTTAAAAAAAATAATGGTGTTGTAAATGCCAAAATGAAGCCTTGTACTTTCACGGTCATCAGATTGACCTCAATTGATATTTTTCATTTTCAAGAATTATGAAAAATCCCATGAGTTCAGAAGGCTGCAACTAAGTATTATGTGGACATACCTGGACTATCTGGGCACAATTTTTTATATCAATATGTAATAATAAGGAGACCTACCTGAACTATCAAGGCACTATTATTTTTTACAATATCATTCAATTATTTTGTCTCTCCTATCTCTCTCTCTTTTTTTTCTCTTCTCTCTTCTTCTTCTGTTTGAACTCACAGAAGCCCTATATGATCCTTTATTCTTATACTGTAAAGTAATGAGTTAATTTTTCTTCATGAAATTGCTTTAAGCTAACTGCAATATTGTCTGCAACGCTTTGCCATATACAGTATAATGAAATAAGATACCATATGTGGGTCTGTGAAGTGGCACTATTACATACTGCTCTTTGTACTAGCTGAAGAATAATAAACCCTTAAAAGCCTTCCATACTCAAAGGAGCAACTGTTTTCTGAGACTGCGATCAGTTTTGAATGTCATATATTTAAGAGATAATGAATAGTACTTGTCATAATGTTTATTTTATATGCTTTACTTAGGCTGCATATGCTAGAAATTGTTATGTAGATGATTTGCCATTTCTCTACGTGTTTTACATGTACTGCACAGCTTATTTCTTAAAACAAACTGAGTTCTTAAATAAATGAGAATCTTTGCTATATTATCTATAGTGCATGAAACAACAGGAGATCTCTGGGGACAAACAGAAAAGAACCTAACCTTGGGCAGTTCTTTCACCCAGACGTATCCGGAGATGCTTAACATCTCTTTACACGGGGTTAATGGATACCATAGCAACCATCAGTGTATAAATGCTGACTGCCACAATGTCAGAGATCTGCGACTATTACATAGAAATAGCAGCAGAGAAGAAGTTGAAAGTTTAAGTACAAGCGCACGTACACCTGGCAACAAGGCTATGTTTACTTACGTTCCAGCTAATATACCGGAATGGTCTAAAATGGTTTCAGAGGCTGAGGGGAAGGTTCATGATCATCAATAGTGACATAAGGTCCTACCGATTTGCAGGGGGTTTGCATTTGCAGCAGGGGCTTATTCTCAAAGTGAGGCTATTCTATAAGTGGAATTACTTCTGACTCTGCACTTACCATCTGAATGTCTCATCTGAAATTTCATCTGTTTTTTGCAGGTATGTTCTCTGAATCAACTCCACCCCTAAAACTGAAACCTTGCTGTCTCTTTTTGCTAAAGTCTGTTTAACCACTTGCCGACCGCCGATCGGAGATTGACGGCGGCAAAGTGGCTCTGTAACGCAAAACGCCGTCATACGACGGCGGCTGTGATACAGACATACTGTGAGCGCGCGCGCGCCGCCGGAGGCGCG
>BLSH010302903.1:507763-540924 GCA_018402905.1 Glandirana rugosa | reverse complement strand
CTGGCCTTCCTAAAGGTCGAAATCCTGGCCTCGGGAAAAACGCTAAGCCGCGACGCAGCGAAATTGACTGTTAACGCGCCAGCACGCCGCAACATGGGTTTGCTTTAACCGCAGGAAAAAAAGGGTGTTTATCTCGAAAGAAAACCACCATAAACTAGTGGAGACGCAGTAAAGACTAGTGGCGATATTTGTTTTCTTCTCGCTGTTAAAACGTTTTTTTGGGTTTAAAGAATGAAAAACGATTTTATGTTTAGGTTTTTTTTTTATATTTTTTTGTAAAAAAAAGTGTCAAAAACCGGCTAAATATAAGAAGTAGTATAAACGCTATTTCAACGCCGCACGACCGCGCAATTGTCAGTTAAAGCGACGCAGCGCCGAATCGCAAAAAGGGCTCCGGTCCTAAAGCTGGAAATCCTTCCGGTCCTTAAGTGGTTAATTATACTGGTATGTTCTCTGAATCAACTCCACCCCAACAACTGAAACCTTGCTGTCTCTTTTTGCTAAAGTCTGTTTAATTATACTGGTATGTTCTCTGAATCATCTCCACCCCTAAAACTGAAACCTTGCTGTCTCTTTTTGCTAAAGTCTGTTTAATTATACTGGTATGTTCTCTGAATCAACTCCACCCCTAAAACTGAAACCTTGCTGTCTCTTTTTGCGAAAGTCTCTTTAATTATCCTGGTATGTTCTCTGAATCAACTCCACCCCAAAAACTGAAACCTTGCTGTCTCTTTTTGCTAAAGTCTCTTTAATTATACTGGTATGTTCTCTGAATCAACTCCACCCCTAAAACTGAAACCTTGCTGTCTCTTTTGCTAAAGTCTGTTTAATTATACTGGTATGTTCTCTGAATCAACTCCACCCAAAAAACTGAAACCTTGCTGTCTCTTTTGCTAAAGTCTGTTTATTATACTGGTATGTTCTCTGAATCATCTCCACCCCTAAAACTGAAACCTTGCTGTCTCTTTTTGCTAAAGTCTGTTTAATTATACTGGTATGTTCTCTGAATGAACTCCACCCCAAAAACTGAAACCTTGCTGTCTCTTTTTGCTAAAGTCTCTTTAATTATACTGGTATGTTCTCTGAATGAACTCCACCCCAAAAACTGAAACCTTGCTGTCTCTTTTTGCTAAAGTCTCTTTAATTATACTGGTATGTTCTCTGAATCACCTTCACCCCAAAAACTTAAACCTTGCTGTCTCCTTTTGCTAAAGTCTGTTTAATTATACTGGTATGTTCTCTGAATCAACTTCACCCCAAAAACTGAAACCTCGCTCTCTCCTTTTGCTAAAGTCTGTTTAATTATACTGGTATGTTCTCTGAATCAACTTCACCCCAAAAACTGAAACCTTGCTGTCTCCTTTTGCTAAAGTCTGTTTAATTATACTGGTATGTTCTCTGAATCAACTCCACCCCAAAAACTGAAACCTTGCTGTCTCTTTTTGCTAAAGTCTGTTTAATTATACAGGTATGTTCTCTGAATCAACTCCACCCCAAAAACTGAAACCTTGCTGTCTCCTTTTGCTAAAGTCTGTTTAATTATACTGGTATGTTCTCTGAATCAACTTCACCCCAAAAACTGAAACCTCGCTGTCTCCTTTTGCTAAAGTCTGTTTAATTATACTGGTATGTTCTCTGAATCAACTTCACCCCAAAAACTGAAACCTTGCTGTCTCCTTTTGCTAAAGTCTGTTTAATTATACTGGTATGTTCTCTGAATCAACTTCACCCCAAAAACTGAAACCTTGCTGTCTCCTTTTGCTAAAGTCGGTTTAATTATACTGGTATGTTCTCTGAATCAACTTCACCCCAACAACTGAAACCTTGCTGTTTCTTTTTGCTAAAGTCTCATTAATTATACTGGTATGTTCTCTGAATCAACTCCACCCAAAAACTGAAACCTTGCTGTCTCTTTTTGCTAAAGTCTGTTTAATTATATTGGTATGTTTTTTTTTTATGCTTAACTATCTAAAGAGCTGACCACACTGCAATGCTTTCATTTGTCCCTTGTCTTTGACAAAATTATGGCCTGTTTACCTCTAGTGCCCCTGTTGTTCTGTTTTTTTAAGTGAGAATTTTGCTCTGCCTAGTCACCCTTTATTTATTACCTCCTGATTGCTAGTTTGGAATGCACCCACCACCCATCCCTATCAGTATAAATTCAATCACCTTTAGGGGGAGGATTTGCAGGGGGTTTGCATTTGCAGCAGGGGCTTATTCTCAAAGTGGGGCTATTCTATAAGTGGAAGCACTTCTGACTCTGCACTTCAGCGAATGCACAAAGCAAATTAACACAAGAAAATACTTGAATAACACCACACAAACTACAGGTGACCTTGTTTACCCCTTTAGCTCTTTCTCCTCCTAACATGCACTCTCTACCACTCCTTCTGACAACTCTGTCCTGTATCCTTAAACTAACTCTCCTTCACCCCTCTTCTCCACCTCACAGCTTATATATATCACCCTCACTTCTGTCCTCTCCTTATTACTGCACTCACCAACTCCTGCTAATTCTGAATCCACATGCACAAAAATACTCCAGGACACTTGGTCATGTCACTTCATATAAATCGCACTCCCACATTACCTCCCTCACCCTTCTGCTTCTCCTAACCTCTGGAGATATATCCCTAAACCCTGGGCCTCCATCATTTAACTATACTCAACGCACCCATTACCCTGCACCCTCCGATTGCAGCCTCAATGCACACAATTTAATTCCCATTTCTCTTCTTCCCAAAATTGGACTCCCTTTCTCTTGCGCCCTTTGGAATGCCCGCTCGGTCTGTAACAAACTGACCTCTCTCCATGATCTTTTATCGCTAACTCATTCAGTCTACTTGCCCTATCACATGGTGGTCTTCTCTGGACTCACTCCTCCAGACCCAATGGACGCAAGGGAGGGGGTTTTGAAATCCTTATAGCCCCACATAGCACCTTTCAGGTACTTCCCCCATCTCCTCTCTGTCTCTCTCCTCTTTTGAAGCACACTGCATTCGTCTTTTCTCCCCAGTTTCTCTAAGGGTAGCCATAATCTACCGGCCCCCCGGACCGGTATCAACCTTTCTTGATGACTTCTCTGCTTGGCTACCATACTTTCTCTCTCCTGAAATCCCCACAATCATTCTTGGGGACTTCAGCATTCCTATTAATACTAACTCTCCTGTTACTTCCAAACTTCTCAGTCTAACCTCCTCTTTTAACCTGAAGCAATAGATACATGCTACTACTCACTCCTAAGGCAATACCCTTGACCTGGTTTTCACCCACTTTTACTCCATGCTACCTCTCCAACTATCCATTTCCTCTCTCTGATCACTTCCTTATTAGTTTCACTCTCTCCCTCTCCTCCACCTCCTCTGCCTCCAACCACCTAACAGCTACTTGTAGAAACCTACACCGTCTTAACCCTTCTCTTCTCTATTCTGCTACTGACCACCTCTATAGCAAAATCGCACCCCTGTCCTGCACCGACCTAGCCACTTCAGTCTACAACACTTCACTTTTAGCCTCCCTGGACACACTAGCCCCTCTCACAACTCACAGAATCAGGCCCCGACCCCTTCAACCTTGGCAAACTGATGACACTAGAAGTCTGAAAAAACATAGCCGTGCTCTTGAGTGCCTATGGCGTAAGACTAAATCTCAAAAAGATTTCAACCAGTATAAATCTGCCCTCCAAAAATACAATTCCTGCCTCCACACTGCCAAGCAGACCTATTTTATTACTCTCATTAACAACTTATCATCCCGTCCTTGTCAACTCTTTTCTACCTTCAACTCTCTACTTCGTCCTCTTCTGCCTCCACCCACTACTTCACTCACTGCCCAGGAGATCGGCAATCACTTCAAACTGAAGATTGAAACAATTTGTAAAGAGATCTCTGCTATTCAGATAACTTCCATGCTTCACACTTCATGCCTACAGGTACGGTCACTACTTCCCTCATTCAATGCCACCAGAGATGAGGTTTGCTAAACTACTTGCTAACGTCAAACTAACCACCTGCCCGCTGGATCCTTTTCCCTCGCAAATACTACGTTCACCCTCTGACTCGATTCTACATTCTTTAACCCACATTTTCAATCTCTCCCTCTCTTCTGGCATCTTCCCCAACTCTCTAAAACATGCATTAGTTAGCCCCATACTTAAAAAGCCTTCACTGGTCCGAACCAATCCAAACAACCTACGCCCCATCTCCTTGCTCCCTTTTTTATCCAAACTCCTTGAACGACTAGTCTATAACCGACTGAGCAACCACCTTGCCGAGAATAGCATTCTTGATCCCCTTCAGTCTGGATTTCGTCTTCAACACTCCACAGAAACTGCTCTTCTAAAACTAACAAATGATCTACTAACAGCCAAAAGCAATGGACACTATTCTGTACTCCTACTCTTGGACCTTTCTGTTGCCTTTGATACGGTCGAACACCCCCTACTCCTCCAAAAACTCCATGCTATTGGTCTCTGTGACTGTACTCTTCAATGGTTCTCTTCCTACTTATCTAATCGCACCTTTAGCGTTACTTACAACTCTACTTCCTCCTCTCCTCTTCCTTTCTCCGTTGGGGTCCCCCAAGGTTCTGTTCTTGGGCCGCTCCTATTTTCAATCTACACCTCCTCCCATGGCTTCCAATACCATCTGTATGCTGATGACACCCACATCTATCTCTCTACCCCTCAGCTCACTCCCTCAGTCACCTCACGTATCACTAATTTACTAAAAGATATAGCGGTCTGGATGTCGCACCACTTCCTCAAACGTAATCTATCCAAAACCAAAATTATCATTTTTCCTGCACCACGTGCCCCTTCCCCCAATCTCTCTGTCATAATTGATGGCACAACTATCAGCCCATCCCCACATGCCAAGGTCCTAGGCGTAGTCCTGGACTCTGAACTCTCCTTTAAGCCCCAAATCCAATCACTGTCCAAATCCTGCCGCCTCAACCTCCTCAACATCTCAAAAATATGCCCTTTCTAACCAAAGCCACAATAAAGCTCTTAATTCACTTTCTGGTCATCTCTCGCCTTGACTACTGCAACTCCCTTCTCAATGGCTTACCTCTGCACAGGCTATCCCCCCTTCAATCCATCATGAATGCTGCTGCCAGACTCATCCACCTTACCATTCGCTCTGTGTCTGCTACTCCTCTCTGTCAGTCCCTCCACTGGCTCCCGCTCACCCAATGAATTAAACTCAAAATACTCACAACAACCTACAAAGCCATCCACAATTTAGCCCGCAGCTATATCACCAGCCTAGTCTCTAAATACCAACCTAATCGTTCTCTTCGTTCCTCTCAAGACCTCCTGCTCTCTAACTCCCTCATCACCTCCTCCTTTGCTCGCCTCCAGGACTTTTCCAGAGCCTCTCCAATCCTATGGAACTCCTTACCTCAACCTGTCCGAACATCTCCTACTCTGCTAGCTTTTAGATGATCCCTGAAAACCCTCCTCTTCAGAGAAGCTTATTCTACCCACAACTAACAAATGTATTTTCATTTTCTTCATCAGTTCATCCCCAACAGTTTATACCCTTTGTTTCACTTGACCCTCCCTTCTAGATTGTAAGCTCTAACGAGCAGGGCCCTCCAATTCCTCCTGTATTGTAACTGTACTATCTGCCCTCATATTGTAAAGCGCTGCGCAAACTGTTGGCGCTATATAAATCCTGTATAATAATAATAATACCGTGTACAATATTTATTGGTATTCTTTGTGGCCGAGTCATGTTGGGAAGGGGGGTGTAGTTGTAAGTAGCCACCAGGAGTCTCACAGCCATTGCTAAATTTTAGGAAACTATAAGTGTTGCTGTCATCAGAAGAAAAGTTATGTTTTTCCTATCTGAAATGCAATATATTACATCGCCTAGAAAAAGTATTCATACCCCTGAACATTTTCCACATTTTGTCATGTTACAACCAAAAACATAAATGTATTTTATTGGGGTTTTATGTGATAAACCAACACAAAGTGGTGCATAATTGTGAAGTGGAAGCAAAATGATAAATGTTTTTCAAAAATGTTTACAAATAAATATGCGAAAAGTGTGGTGTGCATTTGTATTCAGCCCCTCTGAGTCAATACTTTGTAGAACCACCTTTTTCACTGCAATTGCAGCTGCAGGTCTTTGGGGAATGTCTCTACCAAATTTGCACATCCAGAGAGTGACATTTTTGCCCAGTCTTCCTTGCAAAATGACTTAAGTTCTGTCAGTTTGGATGGAGAGCATCTGTGACCAGCAAGTCTTTCAAGTCTTGCCACAGATTCTCAATTAGATTTAGGTCTGAACTTTGAATCGGCCATTCTAACACATGAATATGCTTTGATCTAAACCATGCCATTAAAGCTCTGGCTGTATGTTTAGGGTTGTTGTTCTGCTGCAAGGTGAATGTCCGCCCCAGTCTCGAGTCTTTTGTCGAGGCTAAAAGGTTTTCTTCGAAAATTGCCCTGTATTTGGCTCCATCCATCTTCTTATCAACTCCATCCCCACAACATGATGCTGCCACCACCAAGTTTCACAGTGGGGATGGTGTGCTCAGGATGATGTGCAGTGTTAGTTTTCCGCCACACATAGCATTTTGCTTTTAGGCCAAAAAGTAAAATTTTGGTCTCATCTGACCTTCTTTCTTGTACCTTCTTCCACATGTTTGCTATGTCCCCCACATGGCTTCTCACAAACTGAAAACTGGACTTCTTATAGCTTTCTTTAAACAATGGCTTTCTTCTTGCCACTCTTCCATTATGGCCCGATTTGTTGAGTGCATGACTAATAATTGTCCTGTGTACAGATTCTCCCACCTGAGCTGTGGATCTCTGCAGCTCCTCCAGAGTTACAATGGGCCTCTTGGCTGCTTCTCTGATTAATGCTCTCCTTGCCCGGCCTGTCAGTTTATGCGGACGGCCGTGTTTTGGTAGGTTTGCACTGCCATAATCTTACCATTTTTGGATGATGGATTGAACAGTGCTATGTGAGATGTTCAAAGCTTGGGATATTTTTTTAGAACCTAACCCTGCTTTAAACTTCACCACAACTTTATCCCTGACCTGTCTGGTGTGTTCCTTGGCCTTCGTGATACTGTTTGTTCACTAAGATTTTCTAACAAACCTCTAAGGGCTTCACAGTACAGCTGTATTTATACTTAGATTACATTACACACAGGTGGACTCTATTTACTAATTAAGAGACTTCTGAAGGCAATTGGTTCCACTAGATCTTAGTAAGGGGCATCAGAGTAAAGGAGGCTGAATATAAAAGCACGCCACATTGTTCTGATATTTATTTGTAAATTATAATTTTATATTGTACAATTGTAAATTGAACATTTTCCTTCCACTTCACAATTATGTGCTACTTTGTATTGGTCTATCACATAAAATCCTAATAAAATAAATGTATGCTTTTGGTTGTAACATGACTAAATGTAGAAAATGTCAAGGGGTATCAATGCTTTTTAAAGGCACTCTATACATTCACATCAGTCCCTGCCCACAAGGAGCTTACAGTCTAAGGTCCCTACCTCACATGCATGTAAACATACTTGGGTCAATTTAGACGGGAGCTAATAAACCTACCAGTGTGTATTTGGCGTATGGGAGGAAATCAAAGTACCTGGAGTACATCTATGCAAGCCCAGGGAGAAAATGAAAACTCCATGCAGGTAGAACCAATGATCCTGGTGCTGCAAGGCAGAGGTGCTAACTACTAAGCCACAGTGAATTCTGATATCATTCCCTTTTGGGGGGGGGGTTTAACCAACAGATTTCTGGATTGGTTGGCAACAACATCAGTGGTCAGTATTCTTGAAAGCACATCACTAGAGCTTTTTGTGATAAACAAGTGGCTGGTTTTATTGAAAGGGAGAGATTACTCACCCCTTGTAGGTGCATGTGTGGATAAAGAAGATCACCACTATAACTGATGGGTTTTGCTATGGAATATTGTGTCCTTTAGCTATAGCAACTATGTTCTCTCACTGTAGGTGTTGTCAGACTCTTACAATAAAGACGACATACAACTGCTCCTTTACAACTAATGCATATGAATGGAAACAGTAATGATCAGTGAGTAAGTTTGAAAAACAGATGGGAAACAATTTATTTTAATTCATCCAAATTCCTCTGAATATAGAACATTTGCCTGGATTCTTAGATTGTGTGATTCTCATCTTATATAGATCATCAGTCAAATAATGAGGTGGATAAAAAATATAGCAAATGTTGATTTATACATGTTTCACCACTGTGCAATGACTGTTTTAAAGCACTTCTGACAACTGAAATGGATTTTGCAATATGGCTTGCTATGTCCTAAAAAGGGGAACTCTGCTTAAAAACAAAGATAACCAATCCAGCAATTCCAAAAGTATATATTAATTAACTCCTTCCAACTGACATAAAAACAACACACTGTTTTATATACAGAGTATATATACAGTGGGTACGGAAAGTATTCAGACCCCCTTAAATTTTTCACTCTTTGTTATATTGCAGTCATTTGCTAAAATCATTTAAGTTCATTTTTTTCCCTCATTAATGTACACACAGCAACCCATATTGACAAAAAAACACAGAATTGTTGAATTTTTTCCAGATTTATTAAAAAAGGAAAACTGAAATATCACATGGTCCTAAGTATTCAGACCCTTTGCTCAGTATTTAGTAGAAGCATTCTTTTGATGTAATACAGCCATGAGTCTTTTTGGGAAAGATGCAACAAGTTTTTCACACCTGGATTTGGGGTTCCTCTGCCATTCCTCCTTGCAGATGCTCTCCAGTCAGGTGGGATGTTTGAAGGAGGAATGTATTGGGTATGGGTGTCCCACTAGCACCCAGGCACCATAACTCGAATAGGCATGGACTATCTCGGCACTCAAAGGTAACACAAATATATACATTCCTCCTTCAAATGTCTCTTTTTGGATGATGGCACACACTACAAATTATAGCTTGCATTACCATCTCTTGGCTCAACTCTTATACTCCTATCAGGTGGGATGGTGAAAGTTGGTGGATAGCCATTTTTAGGTCTCTCCAGAGATGCTCAATTGGGTTTAAGTCAAGGCTCTGGCTGGGCCATTCAAGAACAGTCACGGAGTTGTTGTGAAGCCACTCCTTCGTTATTTTAGCTGTGTGCTTAGGGTCATTGTCTTGTTGAAAGGTAAACCTTCGGCCCAGTTTGAGGTCCTGAGCACTCTGGAGAAGGTTTTCATCCAGGATATCCCTGTACTTGGCCGCATTCATCTTTCCCTCGATTGCAACCAGTCGTCCTGTCCCTGCAGCTAAAAAAACACCCACACAGCATGATGCTGCCACCACCATGCTTCACGGTTGGGATTGTATTGGACAGGTGATGAGCAGTGCCTGGTTTTCTCCACACATACCGCTTAGAATTAAGGCCAAAAAGTTCTATCTTGGTCTCATCAAACCAGAGAATCTTATTTCTCACCATCTTGGAGTCCTTCGGGTGTTTTTTTAGCAAACTCCATGCAGGCTTTCATGTGTCTTGCACTGAGGAGAGACTTCCGTCAAGCCACTCTGCCATAAAGCCTGACTGGTGGAGGGCTGCAGTGATGGTTGACTTTTTACAACTTTCTCCCAACTCCCAACTGCATCTCTGGAGCTCAGCCACAGTGATCTTTGGGTTCTTCTTTATCTCTCTCACCAAGGCTTTTCTCCCCCGATAGCTCAGTTTGGCCGGATGGCCAGCTCTAAGAAGGGTTCTGGTCATCCCAAACATCTTCCATTTAAGGATTATGGAGGCCACTGTGCTCTTAGGAACCACAGCAGAAATTTTTTTGTAACCTTGACCAGATCTGTGCCTTGCCACAATTCTGTCTCTGAGCTCTTCAGGCAGTTCCTTTGACCTCATGATTCTCATTTGCTCTGACATGCACTGTGAGCTGTAAGGTCTTATATAGACAGGTGTGTGGCTTTCCTAATCAAGTCCAATCAGCATAATCAAACACAGCTGGACTCAAATGAAGGTGTAGAACCATCTCAAGGATGATCAGAAGAAATGGACAGCACCTGAGTTAAATATGAGTGTCACAGCAAAGGGTCTAAATACTTAGGACCATGTGATATTTCAGTTTTTCTTTTTTAATAAATCTGCAAAAATGTCAACAATTCTGTGTTTTTCTGTCAGTATGGGGTGCTGTGTGCACATTAATTAGGAAAATAAATGAACTTAAATGATTTTAGTAAAAAATAAAAGTAAATATAACAAAGAGTGAAAAATTTAAGGGGGTCTGAATACTCTCCGTACCCACTGTATGTATATATATATATATATGTATATATATATATATATATATATATATATATATATATATATATATATATATACAGTGGATATAAAAAGTCCTACATGCCCCTGTTAAAATGTCGACAAGACAAAGGTAAATCATTTCAGAACTCTTTCCACCATTGATGTGACCTATAAACTGTACAACTCAGTTGAACAACAAACTAAAATCTTTTAGGTGGAGGAAAGTAAAAATGAAAAACTAAAATAATATGGTTGCATAAGTATGCACACCCTTAACCTAATACTTTGTTGAAGCAATTATTGATTTTATTACAGCACTCTGTCTTTTTGGATATGAGTCTATTAGCATGGCACATCTTGACTTGGCAATATTTGCCCACTCTTCCTTGCAAAAACACTCCAAATCTGTCAGATTGAGAGGACATCTCCTGTGCGCAACCCTCTTCAGATCACCCCACAGATTTTCAATGGAATTCAGTTCTGGGTTCTGGCTGAGTCATTCCAAAACTTTAATCTTCTTCTGGTGAAGCCATGTCTTTGTTGATTTGGATGTATGCCTTGGGTTATTGTCATGCTGAAAGATTAAGTTCTACTTCATGTTCAGCTTTTTAGCAGAAGTCTGAATGTTTTGTGCCAATATTTACTGGTATTTGAAACGGTTCATAATTACTTCTACCTTGACTAAGGCCCCTGTTCCAGCTGAAGAAAAACAGCCCCAAAGCATGATGCTGCCACCACCATGCTTTACTGTGGGTATGGTGTTCTTTTAGTGATGTGCAGTGTTGTTTTTGCGCCAAACATATCTTTTGGAATTATGGCCAAAAAGTTCAACCTTTGTTTCATCTGACCATAACTCATTTTCCCACATGCTTTTTGGAGACTTCAGATATATTTTTGCCAAATTTAGCTGGGTTTGGATGTTTTCCTTTGTAAGAAAAGGCTTCTGTCTTGCCACTCTACCCCATAGCCCAGACATATGAAGAATGTGGGAGATTGTTGTCACATGTACCACACAGCCAGTACTTGACAGATATTCCTGCAGCTCCTTTAATGTTGCTATAGGCCTCTTGGCAGCCTCCCTGACCAGCTTTCTTCTCGTCTTTTCATCAATTTTGGAGGGACATCCAGTTCTTGGTAATGTCACTGTTGTGTCATATTTTCTCCACTTGATGATGACTGTCTTCACTGTGATCCATGGTATATCTAATGCCTTGGAAATGTTTGTGCCCTTCTCCTGACTGATACCTTTTAACAATGAAATCCCTCCAATGCTTTGGAAGCTCACTGCGGACCATGGCTTTTGCTGTAGGATGTGACTAAGAAAATGTCAGGAAAGGCCTACTAGAACAGATGAACTTTATTTGGGGTTAATCAGAGGCAGTTTAACCACTTAAGGACCAAGCCTATTTTTGACACGTGGTGTTTACAAGTTAAAATATTTTTTTTTTGCTAGAAAATTACTTAGAACCCCCAACCATTATATATTTTTTCAGACACCCTAGAGAATAAAATGGAGATCATTGCAATACTTTATGTCACAACGTATTTGCCCAGCAGTCTTACAAACACAATTGTGTGGGAAAACATACACTTTTTTGAATTAAAAAATAAGAACGCAGTAAAGTTAGGCCACTTTTTTTCTATATTGTGAAAGATAATGTTACGTCGAGTTCTAGAGCTACAATTATTGCTCTCATTCTAAAAATCGTGGCAATACTGCACATGTCTGTTTTTACCCCAAAGCAGACCACCCACCGTGCTGCCATAACAGCGGTATTTAACTTCAAAGTACCGATGTAAAACCACGGTGGGTGGTCTGAGTTTGAATGTGATTGCTTAATTCTGAACACAGCTCCCAAGTTATAAGAGGGTGTGCACACTTATGCAACCACATTATTTTTGTTTTTTATTTTTACCCCCCCGCCCAAAAGATTTCAGTTTGTTTTTCAATTGAGTTGAACAGTTTATAGGACACATTAAAGATGGAAACAGTTCTGAAATGATTTATCTGTGTGTCCATTTATTTACATCCATGCTGATTTTGTACTTCTGGAAGAATGGTCAAACTTTCTCATAGACTCACTCTTAAACCTTGTGGCCAGCCTTCCCAGAAGAGCTAAAGCTGTTATAGCTACAAAGGGTGGGCCAACTCAATATTGGACCCTGCTAACTAAGACTGGGAAGATATTGAAGTTCATGTGCATGTAAAGGCAGGCGTCACAATACCTTTAATAATATAGTGTGTATATATACAGTATATATTAACCACTTCAACCCCGGAAGGATTTACCCACTTCCTGGCCAGAGCATTATTTGTGATACGCACTGCATCATTTTAACTGACAATTGCGCAGTCATGCGACATTGTACCCAAACAAAATTGATGTCCTTTTTTCCCTACAAATAGAGCTTTATTTTGGTGGTATTTGATCACCTCTGCGTTTTTTATTTTTTGTGCTATAAACAAAAAAGTGCAACAATTTTGAAAAAAAAAAAACAATATTTTTTATGGTTTGCTATAATAAATATCCAAATAAATGTAAAACAAAATCAAAAAATGTAAAAAAAAAACAAAATTCTTCCTCAGTTTAGGCCAATATGTATCATATTTTTCGCACCATAAGACGCACTTTTTTTCCCCAAAAAGTGGGGGAAAGTCTCCCTGTATCTTATGGTGCGAATGCTGCAAAAAAAACCCCATCCCCCACCACTCGTCGCTGCCGGGAGCTCGCATTACACTGCAGGCTCCCGGACACCATAGAGCGCTGCTCTGCTCTGATCTCACACAGTGAGAAGACAGAGCAGCCGCAGTAGTTAATTTGGCCACTGGGGCTTCAAATCGGCCCCAGTGGCCAAATGAAGTACTGCGGCGGCTGGAGCTGCTTCTTTCTGAATGGGATCTGGCTGCAGAGTGGAGCTCCACTAGGCACAGGGTGATGACATCATCACAGCGCAGTGGTGGCAGGAGATATGAATCTCCCTCTCAGCTCTGTCAGGCTGCATTTCATGGACACAGGTATGTGCTGCATTTCATGGGACTGCTATGTGCTGTATTTCATGGATTCTGGTATGTCCTGTATTTCATGGATCTGGTATATGGCTGTATTTCATAGGACTGGCATATTGCTTTATTTCATGGATCTGGTATATGGCTGTATTTCATGTATCTGGTATATGCTGTATTTCATGGATCTGGTATATGCTGTATTTCATGGATCTGGTATATGGCTGTATTTCATGGATCTGGTATATGACTGCATTTCATAGGACTGGTATATTGCTGTATTTCATGGATCTGGTATATGGCTGTATTTCATGGATCTGGTATATGGCTGTATTTCATGGATCTGGTATAGGCTGTATTTCATGGATCTGGTATATTGCTGTATTTCATGGATCTGGTATATGGCTGTATTTCATGGATCTGGTATATGCTGTATTTCATGGATCTGGTATATGGCTGTATTTCATGGATCTGGTATAGGCTGTATTTCATGGATCTTGTATATGGCTGTATTTCATGGATCTGGTATTTGGCTGTATTTCATGGATCTGGTATATGGCTGTATTTCATGGATCTGGTATATGGCTGTATTTCATGGATCTGGTATATGCTGTATTTCATAGGACTCTGGTATATAGCTGCACTGGTAAATATTTTAGTAAACCATTTGGTTCAGAATATTTTTTTTCTTGTTTTCTTCCTCTAAAACCTAGGTGCGTCTTATGGTCAGGTGCGTCTTATGGTGCGAAAAATACGGTATTCTTCTACATATGTTTGGTAAAAAAAATCCCAATAAGCGTATATCGATTGGTTTGCGCAAAAGTTATAACATCTACAAAATAGGGGATAGATTTATGGCGGCAATCTGTGATTTTTAGCGGGACTGCGACATTGCGGCGGGCAGATCGGACACTTTTGACACTTTTTTGGGACCAGTGACACTTTTATATAGCAATCAGAGCTAAAATTAGCCACTGATTACTGTATAAATGTCACTGGCAGGGAAGTGGCTAACACTAGTGGTGATCAAGGGGTTAAATGCATTCCCTTCTGTTTGTCTTCTGTTTGTCTTTCTCAGAGTCTAGGATAACACTGTGTGTGGAGGCACCAAAAAGTGTGCTATTTATCTAAGGTAAAATCATGAGGGGGGGTTGAGAAGGAAGAAATATTACAAGCTCAGTTTTATACAGAATAGGTTTAAGGAAATGGTGTGACATCCATACTGATATGTCACTCAGTATATTTGTGATGGGTAAAGAGAGTGAGGGGGCGAGCTGGGGATCAGAGAGATAGATCTGGGTGTTGTCAGTATAGAAGGGGTATTAGAAGTCATGAGAGGTTATCAATTAGCCCATGGAAGAAGTGTAGAGAGAAAATAGGAGGGGCCCAAGGACAGAGCCTTGGGGTACCTCAACAGAAAGAGGAACAGTAGAGATAGAGTTGTATCTAACATTGAAGGTGTGTTGAGATAGGTAGAAGAAGAACCAGGAAAGAGCAGATAGTCAGAGGCCAAGGGAGTGGAGTTCATTGTGGTGGAGTGGGTAGTGGACAGTGTCAAAAGCAGCTGAAATGTCTAAGAGTATGAGTGTAGAATAAAAGCCATTGGTTTTAACAGTTAGTAGGTCATTAGTGAGTTTCAATAAGGCAATTTCAGTGCATTGTTGCAGGCGGAACTCAGCCTGAAAGGGGTTGAGAAGGTTGTTATCAGTGAGTGTAGCAACTCATACAGTTGTAGGCAAGGCAGTCAAGAAGCTTGGAGGCAAATGGGATAGAGAGATGGGCCTAAAGTTGTTCAAACAGGTGGGATCTAGAGAGGGTTTTTTAAGTATGAGTGTGGTATATCAGTTGGAGGAGAAAGCTGGATATTGGAGATCTCAGTACGAATTTTATCAATCTTGTTTTTTAAATGATTGGCAATCTCCTGAAAAGTTAGTGGGTGGAGGTAGCGGATGTAAAGTAGGGAATTAAGGGTAGAAAAAAGATAACAAGGATTAGAAGAGAGTGGTGTAGTAGACTTGTTCAGCAGTGTGGAGGCAGAAGTTGTATTTGAGAAGGGCAGATTTGTAGAGGTGAGATATTGCAGGGAGTTATTTTTACATCATTCTCACACGAGACAAGAGCAAGGCTGTGTCTTTTGTGTCTGTTGTGATTTTGTCAATAAGGCAGTCAATAGCAAAATGAAGAAGGGAATGGTTAAGGTGGTAAAGTTTTCTACTGGTAACTGTTTGATGGTTACCATAGGAGGTTGGGGACAGGGATAGTGTGAAACTGATACATTTGTAATTGGAGAGAAAAAATGAGGTGTTAGAGAGGTTACAGGGAGTGCAGAGGTGGAATAATACAAGATCACAGATGTTGCCATTGGATTTAGTGGTGGTTTGGAGGTTATGTTGAGCAGTTCAGAGGTAGCTGAGGGCTAACTTTGACTGCAATGTAAAAGTCACCAAGTATTATGGTGGGTACTTCAGAGGAGAAAAAGTGGGAAAGGATAGCCATGCAGAGAAATAATTGAGAAAGTGTGACACTGATCCAGGAGGCTAATAAATGACTGCAATCCTTAGACAAACTGGAGAAAAAAGATGAATACAGTACACATGAAAAGAGCAGAGGGGCAGAGAGGGAAGTGTAGGAAGAACTTGGAAGATGTTTTGTGGGGAAAGTCCAACCCCGCCTCCTTTCTGTCCACTGGGTGTGGGCGAGTCAGTCTAGTGGAGGCCACCAGGGTAGAGGACAGTTGGAGAGGCAGATTCAAATTCCTGGAGCCAGGTTTCAGTAACAGCACAAAGAATTTAGAAAGGTATGTTAGAGACCAGAGGTCACATAAGGGGGGGGGGGGGGGCTGGTTCATGGGAGCAGGGGAATTGAGCTAGTTTGGAGTGATATTTCCAGAAATAAGGAGTGGTAGGAAGGTGAGGTAGGTGAGATGGGAGTGAGATTTAAGTGGAAATGGTAACATTATGTGGGACCATAAGGAGCAGGAGATGATAAGTGCAGTAATTTTGACAGGGAAGAAGTGAGGTGTATAGGTTGTGTGGTAGAGAGGAGGGGTAAAAAATGAGAGTTTGAGGAGAGAGGGCATAATTTCAAAAATGAAAGTTATTAAGAGCATGTTGGAAGGTGAAGAGAGGAGGAAAACAGGCTAAGGGAGATAGGTAAGAGATGAAAGTGCACTTGCAGGCTGTTTGGAGTAGATCACCAATGTCAGCGTCCCTAGTGCTCAGAGGGACCCCGTGGGATAGCTCAAAGGGGCAGGTGTTTCTCACTTCGCCCTACAGAAGGCATGATGTTAGGATGATGAGCTATTTCTTGTGTTAAAAGTGGATGTTTTCTAGACTTTGGATAGGATAAAGCCTTAATTCCTAAATTGGTATCTTACATGGTAGCCAGGCCACATTTTTAATCTCAGCTGCTTTTATATACAGTTGTGCTCTTACGTTTATATGCCCCGGCGGAATTTATGATTTCTTGGCCATTTTTCAGAGAATATGAATGATAACACAAAAACATTTCTTTCACTCATGGTTAGTGTTTGGCTGAAGCCATTTATTATCAATCAAGTGTGTTTACTCTTTTTAAATCATAATGACAACAGAAACTACCCAAATGACCCTGATCAAAAGTTTACATACCCTGGTGATTTTGGCCTGATAACATGCACACAAGTTGACACAAAGGGGTTTGAATGGCTATTAAAGGTAACCATCCTCACCTGTGATCTGTTTGCTTGTAATTAGTGTGTGTGTATAAAAGGTCAATGAGTTTCTGGACTCCTGACAGACCCTTGCATCTTTCATTCAGTGCTGCACTGACATTTTCTGGATTCTGAGTCATGGGGAAAGCAAAAGAATTGTCAAAGGATCTATGGGAAAAGGTAGTTTAACTGTATAAAACAGGAAAGGGATATAAAATGATATCCAAGGAATTAAGAATGCCGATCAGCAGTGTTCTATTGAAACCAAACCAAGGTCAGGTAGACCAACTAAAATTTCAGCCACAACTGCCAGGAAAATTGTTCGGGATGCAAAGAAAACCCACAAATAACTTCAGGACTCTCTGAAAACATGTGGTGTGGCTGTTTCAAGGCTGTTTAGGGAGACACTTGAAGAAAGATGGTCTGCCTGATCGAGTCGCCAGAAGAAAGCCATTACTATGCAAATGCCACAAAGTATCCCACTTACAATGCACCAAATGGCACAGAGACAAGTCTCAAACCTTCTAGCACAAAGTCATTTGGAGCGATGAGACCAAAATTGAGCTTTTTGGCCACAACCATAAACCCTACATTTGGAGAGGAGTCAACAAGGTCTGTGAAACATGGAGGTCGATTGCTGATGTTTTGGGGATGTGTGAGCTACACAGGAAATTTGGTCAAAATTGATGGCAAGATGAATGCAGTATGTTATCAAAAAATACTGGAGGAACATTTGCATTCATCAGCCAGGAAGCTGCGCATGGGACGTACTTGGGCATTCCAAAATGAGAATGATCGAAAACACAAGGCCAAACGACCTGCCATTGGCTAAGGCAGAATAAAGTGAAGGTTCTGGAGTGGCCATCTCAGTCTCTTGACCTCTATATCATTGAGCCACTGTGGGGAGATCTCAAACGTGCAGTTCATGCAAGACAGCCCAAGAATTTTCAGGAACTGGAGGCTTTTTGCCAAGAGGAATGGGCAGCTTTACCATCTGAGATGTGAAAGAGCCTCATCCACAAATACCACAAAAGACTTCAAGCTGTCATTGATGTCAAAGTGGGAAATATACGTTATTAAGAACTGGGGTATGTAAACTTTTGATCCGGGTCTTTTGGGTAGTTTCCTTTGTCATTATGATTTAAAAGGAGTAAACACAGTTGATTGATAATAAATGGCTTCAGCCAAACACTAACCATGAGTGAAAAAAATGTTTTTTGTGTTCTCATTCATATTCTCTGAAAAATGGCCAAGAAATCATAAACTCTGCCAGGGTATGTAAACGTATGAGCACAACTGTATATGAGTTGACTGATGCTCAGGGATCTCTTTGTGCTATGGAAGCCTGCTGCTCTGTGAAAAGGCTGACAGCTGGCAGAACACCAAAAACCTACATGTGCTCCCTGTTTGATTTTGGAAACACATTAGAGGGTGTCCTGTCAGTCAGGAGCAGACCTGCATCTAGTTGGTAGTTTAGTTTCTGCTGTCTTACTGCTGACAATATCAGCTGAGCCTGTCACTTACAATATATTGTATATATCTATATACAGTATCTATATACAGTATATATCACTACTTTTAGTTCTATGCTCTGCCATTACAAATATGTTTGACATATCTCCCTTTACAGTATGCATAACGATTTTGCCATTGTTCCTTTAATGCAGTTTAAATGACCATTGACTGATTTCTTGTGAATTGTTAACCGATGCGGTTTGTTTCTACCTTCAAGTATGGCTCACCTTTGCTAAGTTGCTCTCCAAGCATAAATTAAACCTGTGCTGGGAGAAATAAGCAGGCTACAGTTTCTAACCTCTCTTGAACACATCAGTTGCCTGGCTGTCATATTTACCCAAAGGCTTTAATACCTTAATTTGCTTTTCGCTTGTTTCAGATCAGTGACTTAAAACATGTTTAAGTCAGATACAGCAAAGCTAACATTTTTTTATAGCAAGCAATAGCAACCTACATATTTTTTCAGCACAGATTTTCTGCAAGGTTTGAGGGAGGGAAGTGCAAAAGCATTTCCTTCACATTGTGTTAGAATGTTATATCTGTTAACAGGGATCTATATTTAATATATATTTTAATGTTCCTTTGAAATGCACTGACAGAAGTTTAAGTTGATTTTAATTATACAAACTACAAATCTGTGCAAGAGAGTTCACACACCTGCCATATGAACATCTAAGAAATATCACTTTCTTCCTTTTGGTTAAAAGAGTTATTTCAATCTTTCTAAATAGGGTAACAAATCAGTAAGCAATAATGTGTCCAATTGATGAAAAAAGTTAGAAAATAAAATTAAAATTGCTCTGCCTCCTTGTACAGAAAATATTCTATGATCGATCTGAGAGAGTTAAATTGTTATGGAGGTTTCCCCTTTTTGACCTTGACCATAAGCCCTGACCACCAACTGTTGAATCAGTGTAACATTTTGGCTAATAAGGCATCTTTATTTGACAGGGCAGTAGAATTCAAAGGCAATGGAAGGCTTATGGCCAGGTATAGTATAGGAGGGGGACTGCCTTTCACTGCCCCTCCAGTTCTTGGCCAGCCAGACCTGGTTAAGGGTCTGGTATTGATTTTGGGGGGACCCCATGCCATTTTATTTGTATGGCGCCCCCCCTAAAAATCAATACCAGATTCCTATATATGATATAGGTCTGCTATGGGAGAGGACCCCATTCCCATTTTGTACTGAAAAATTAATTAATTTTATTTGGAAAATTTAAAACAAGCCAAGGAGCATGTAGTAATATTGCCACTTATCTAATGACTTCCAGCTGCAGCTGATGGGTAAACAAGGCAAACTGACCAAATCTGGCCATTTAGTTTGGCCATATAAAACTGCAAACAGCTCAGTAAGTATCTAACTCACAGTTGAATCAAACTCAAAGCTTACCCCTACATTAAAGTGACAAAGTCTCCTTAAAGCTTTATTCAGACACTGCATATTTATTTGTTTAAACTTGGGGTTGGAAATACCTTCAATTTTTAATAGAGATGAAATGTGAGTTTGTGGCCATGCAGAGTTTGACCCAAACTATACATGTATGCAGTTTTCTGAATAGGCAAACTAAATGGCCAGTTTATCCTGTATAATTCCAGCTGCTGCAACCATAAGTCATTAATTTATGAGTGGCATTACTACCAGTGATGTGAGTGAGCCTGCAGGGGGGGAATTGTAATCTGGATTCTCCCCTTAAAACTATGGGGTCCTCCAGATATCTGTTCTCCCCTTTATGTGAATGAGTATGGGGTGAATAATGTAGTTACTCATTCACAGAAAATAGAGTAAACCATAAATGACATGTTCCTTATTTTAAAATAAAAACAACATGATGTAAATCTATTGTCAATCATGACATCCAGCAATGTGGATCCATACAAATCATGCAATAAAGCTGCCAGAAAATGTCATTTTATTTTTTTATGGTATTTATTTTGCCATGATTAGTTTTCTTGTTTTTAAATGTCACTCTTGCCTTAGTACTTAGTTACATAGCCACATAGTTGGTAAGGTTGAATAAAGACACTAGTCCATCCAGTTCAACCTGTGTGGGTATGTGTTTATGTCGATAATCATTTCCCATATGACTGTATATTGTGATCTATAAGATGCCTGTCTGTTAGTCTTTTAAAATTATCAATACTTCCCACTAACACCATCAATCGTGGAAAGGAGCTCCACATCTTTGCCACCCTGACAGTGAAAAACCCCCTATGCAGCTTAATGTTAAGCTGCTTCTACTCCAAGTTCATTGAGTCTTCTTACAGGCCCTGGAACTGAATAGTTTTCTACCTATGCTGGGATTACCATTGAGGTATTTGTATATCACTATCATATCTCCTCTCAAGTGTCTCTTCTCCAGGGAGAATACATTTAGTGCTTGCAGTCGTTTCTCATAACTGAGGTCCTCCAGTCCCCTTATTACTTTTTCTGCCCTTCTCTGGACTCTCTCCAGCTCCAGAATAATCTTCCTGAGAATTGGTGACTAGAAATTGATATAATACTCCAGATGTGGCCACACCAGAGTTTTATAAAGTGGCAGGATTATCTGGAGTAAATTACCTTTTTTAATGCATGCTAACTTTCTGCTAGCTTTGCTTGCTGCAGTTTGACATTGCTCAGTCTGTCTTCTACTAGGACCCCCAGATCTTTCCCCATCCTGGATTCCTCCAGAGATTCTCCCCCTCGCAAATAACTTGCATTTATATTTTTAGCCCCCAAGTACATTACTTTACATTTATCAACATTAGTTCTCCACCCCATTATTTTATTCATGCTGTCTTGTAAAGTTTCTATATCATGCTGTGATTTTATTTTCCTACTTATTTTTGTGTTGTCAGCAAAGACTGAGATTGAGGTATTTATTCCAACTTCTATATAATTTATGAACAAGTTAAACAAAATTTGTCCCTAGACAGAGCCTTGGGGTACCCCACGTACTACACCTGCCTACACACCTTAGTTTGTGAATTAAGTGTCTATGGGGGAATGTATCAAATGCTTTTGCAAAATCCAGATACACCACAAGCCTAGCTTTATCTAGATGGCAGCTCACTTCCTCATAGAATGTTATCAGATTGGTTAGGCAAGAACAACCTTTCGTAAACCCATGCTGATTATTACTAATGAGACTATTCTCATCCAAATTGTTCAAGTGTGACACTTCACACGCAGGTTTAAGACATTCTCTAAGTATTTTATATAAAATAAATTGTGTGTTTATGTGTTTATGCATGTCCTTTAAAGCCTGTTTGCTCCCTACTGAACTGGATTTTTTTTCTTTGCATCAGTACATGTCCCCCATGGCAGTGCCCAGCTACCTGGGCCAGAGAAAGATTCAGCTCCCTTAGACTTCAAATGTGATTCACTGCTTTGAGGTTCGTAAATTATTCTGCAAATGTCTAGTGAACTGTACTTTGGTTGGTTCACTCATCCCTTGATTTCAGTGTGGTTATAGTGTGGGTATAAGATGTCCTAAGAGTATTCTTCTATTCATGGCACTTTATGTAAAGTGCTGCCAAACTTTTTCCAGCAGGAGTTGAAGGGAGGGGGGGGATTTGTCACAGCACACTGCAAACCACACTGCAACCATAGAACTGTACCATTTGATGTATACTGTGACATAATGCGAGGCATCACAATGGACGGGCGATACTTGACGCCTCGCATGCGATCATTTTGAGGCCACTAGCAGGAGTCCAGCCCGGGTTTTGCCGGCCACAGTGGCAGAGCTGGTTCCGGCCCAGACTTTCTGGTCCACTCAAACCCTTCTCCACCTGCATTTAATGATCAGGAAGAGATCTCACTTGAGCACAATCCTGGATCTCAGAGTGAGAAAGCTGAGAGAGCTCTGTGTGCTAATTTGCACTCTGGAAACAAGGTTTGCAATTTGCTTATGTTTTGTGGGTGTCAGGGACAGCCCCACACTGTATAGAGAGGAATCTCTTTGTTTAATATAGCATCAGATGGCAAGGTATTGGTTTATGTTTATGTTTTGATAGTGCAAACCTGTAAAAATAAACCTGGCAAGCTGCCAGACTTTAAAGAAACTGACATCCATGCTGAATCTTTTTCCCTGAAAAGTGATACCTACGAGCTAATCGCCCACACATGGTGGAGTTCAGCGTGGCAACTTTCAAAGATGGAGAAAATGTTGAAGGCCCTGCTGCAAGCCCTCACAATACATATAAACAACCCCTCAGACTGAGCTCTTGGATCCATATGAATGCGAAAGGAATACAGGTCCAAATGATGAATAATATTTTTGTTTATTTTTATATTTTTAGTTTAATCTGAAGCGATTTTTTTCAGTTTTTAACTCACTGAATATTATTAACACAAATACAGTAACCTCTTATCCATTTGATATTGTAAAACAGAGAGTTATTAAACGCATTTCTTCCTCAGTTTAGGCCAATATGTATTCTTCTACATATTTTGGTAAAAAAAAAATTGCAATAAGTGTATATTGCTTGTTTTGCGCAAAAGTTATAGCATCTACAACCTATGGGAATAGATTTATTGCATTTTACATTTTTTTTTGTTTACTAGTAATGGCAGCGATCTGCGATTTTTAGCGGGACTGCGATATTGCAGCGGACAAATCGTACACGTTTGACACTTTTTTGGGACCAGTGACACTTATACAGCGATCAGAGATAAAAATAGCCACTGATTACTGTAAAAATGTCACTGGCAGGGAAGGAGTTAACACTAAGGGGGTGATCAAGGGGTTAAGTGGGTTCCCTCTGTGCTGTTTCTAACTGCATGGAGGCTGGGCTGCCTGGAGGAGGAGAGAGATCATTGTTCCCTATCACTAGGAACAGATGATCTCTCTCAACTCCCCTGTCAGAATGGGTATCTGCTTTGTTTACACATTCTGCCTGTCTTGGAAGCGATCGTGGGTGGCCGGCGCACATCGAGTCTGCCCCACCCGCTGATTGGCTCCCCCACTAGCCATTGAGTGCGCTCCTTCGGCGGCGCATGCATGCCCACACCACATGTTCCTGTGAGCGACGTACAGTTACAGCAATTCGTGGAAACGAGCTGACCTGTTGCAGTATATGTGCAGCGGCTGGTCAGCAAGTGGTTAATACAGCTTTTTTAAAGATAAACAAACCCTTTAAAATGAAAGTGAATGCAATATAAATGAGTAGGAATGTCAGAGAGGCCAGCACATAGTGTAAATCAGGACTTTATTGCTTTGCAAAAGGTGCTTACATTCTGGATTTAGGAGCAAAAAAAGACACTTTTGGACTAGGGTTGCCACATCATCCCTTTAATCCAGGACACATATTAATTACACAGGATCTGTGGCTGATTAAGGTGGTAATTAAACTCACTTGGTGCCTTATCTGCATTTAATTAGCCTCAGAACCTGTGTAATTCATATGTGTCATGGATTAAAGGGATGATGTGGCAACCCTACTTTGGACAGCAACATTGTCAATCTGGGGGGAGGGTAGTGTTATATGTACTAGCAGATTTAGACACGCCAACAAATTTAATCCAAACTCAAGCTAACACCTTGTAAGCAGCCACAGCAATAGTTTTGTTCCTTTTGGAATAAAGGTTTTAATAAATAAATACAACTTATCATTGTAAGCACTCCTATCAATGTTAAATGGCTTGTCTCAACCCTCTAAATGCTAAATTTGCAGGACAGCTTGGTCTGTTAACAAAAGACTTAGAGGCAGGGTCATCAGGTGAAAATAAAAGAAATAAAGCCTAAACAAGAAAACAAATGCAGCCACAACATCTAAGAATTGGAAAGCTACAATATAACACAAGCTTGCTTTTGGGTTTAATACCACTTTAAGTGCAGAGGAGTCTTGCAGCAAAAAGAATAAGGCAGAATATTGAAAATGTCAGCATATGATTGAGTTGTATGCTATTTGCCTGGCATTCCACTTTAATTCTATAGGAAATGTATTAAAGTGAAAATGCAGTCTAAAAATAAAACATTGCTGGCAGTTGGGCTTTTATTTCAGAAGGGGCTCTGTGTGAGTCTTTGTGTAAAAAAAGTTCCTCTTCTGTCTGCCAGCAATATATTTTTTAAATGTACATTGAATTGCTCATGCACACATTAGTTCACATTCTGACAATGCTTTGATGCCAGAATGAGCTAACTCCCATGTGCAGCATTAGAGTTGGGACATCCTGGGGGGGTCAAAAGACACTGTACCATGAAGTAGATCTGGAGAAGATGAAAGTCCTGAAAAGGGAGATAACATCACTAGAGTGGAGGTAAATACAAGTGACTTAAGTGATGCTTTAACCACTTTCCGACCAGCCACCATTGTTTGACAGTGGCAGGTCGGCTCTATTGCACAAATCGACATAGCTGTACTGCGGCACCTTAAGAGACTGTAGAGGGTGCATGCTGCCTGTCCCTGGAGCTGATGCACGTGGCCAATGGGCGCGATGTCCGCCATCCACCTGCGATCGCTCCTCACAGAGCCAGAATGGAGATCTGTTCATGTAGACAAACAGATCTCCATTCTGACAGGGAGGTGAAGAGGGATCTGCTGTGCCAAGTAATTTGGAACAGCAATCTCTCTCCACCCTCAGTCACTACACCCCGCCCCCCACAGTTAGAAACACCCCCCTAGGGAACACTTAACCCCTTGATCACCCACTAGTGTTAACCCCTTCCCTGACAGTGACATTTATACAGCAATTAGTGGCCATTTTTAGCTCTGATCGCTGTATAAATGTCAATGGTCCCAAAAAAGTGTCAAAGTGTCTGATCTGTTCGCCACAATATCGCAGTTCTGCTAAAAATCGCAGATCACCACCATTACTAGTAACAAAATAAAAAAATAAAAATACTATAAATATATTCCCCATAGTTTGTAAACGCGATAACATTTGCGCAAACCAATCAATATACGCTTATTGTGATTTTTTTTTACCAAAAATATATAGAAGAATACGTATTGGCCTAACCCGAAGAATCAATTTGTTTTTTATATATTTTTTGGGATATTTATTATAGCAAAAAGTTAAAAAAAGTTTTTTTTTTCAAAATTGTCGCTCTTTGTAGTGCAAAAAATAAAAGCCACAGAGGTGATCAAATACCACCAAAAGAAAGCTCTATTTGTGAGAAAAAAGGATGTTAATTTTATTTGGGTAAAACATCACATCACTGCACAATTGTCAGTTAAAGAGATGCAGTGCCATATCGCAAAAAGTGGTCTGGTCAGGAAGGGGGTAAATTCCGGCGGCTGAAGTGGTTAAAATATCAGTAAACCCAAAATGTATTTCTTCATTGCATATTCACAACTAAAATGGTTTTATTTTTTTGTGTCTTTTTTCCTGTAAAACAATTGTAGTAAATGGCAAATACTTAGCGATTGTGCCAGTTACTAGTGCTTCCTCATTCCAGGGGGCATTGTTTTTATGCTAGTATTTCCTCTGAAGTATTTACATGGCATCCTCTGTACCTTCATTCCCCACATCCCAGATCATAGGTCGGAACACCTGGAGGATCTGCTCCAGTTACGTGATTGACAGACCCATCTACAGACAAGGTAGATTGAGTGATTTAAGCACTTGCTGACCGCCAACCGCAGGTTGACGGCGACAAAGTGGTGCGATATCGCAAATCTGACGGGGCTGCGAGATCACGCACTGTGAGCGTGCCCAGCCGGAGGCGCGCCCGCGTGCTCACTGTGTTCAGGGAGGGCCAGGGAGCGGGTGCGGCGGCCTCGATCGCCGCCGGCTACCCGCGATGCCCCCCCTGGAGTGAAAGAACGGAGGTCCGTGTAAGTAAACATGGACCTCCGTTCTGTGAGAGGGGGAAGTGCTGTGATCACAGCTTTCCTCTACACGGAAGCTGTGATCACTTCCCTTCCCCTGCTAGGGCAGTCCCCCCACAGTTAGAACACGCCCAGGGAACACAGTTAACCCTTAGAGCCCCCCTGCAGGTTAACCCCTTCACTGCCAATGGCATTTACACAGTAATCAGGGCATTTTATAGCACTGATCGCTGTATAAATGCCAATGGTCCCAAAAAAGTGTCAAAATGGTCCGACATGTCCGCCCCAATATCGCAGTACCGCTAAAAATCGCAGATCGCCGCCATTACTAATAAAAAAATAAATGAATAAAAACCCCAAAAATGAATTCTCATCATCCGTAAACGTGGCCACTTTTGCGCAAACCAATCAATAAACACTGATTGCGATTTTTTTAATCGCAAATACGAGGAAGAATATAAATCGGCCAAAAACGGTGAAAAAAAATGTTTTTTTATATTTATTTTTTTTTGGATTTGTATTTTAGCAAAAAGTAAGAAATTTGGGTTTTTTTGCAAAATTGTTGCTCTTCTTTTGTTTATAGCGGCGATCAGAAATGACGCAGCGATGATCAAATACCACCAAAAGAAAGCTCTATTTGTGGGGAAAAAAAGGACGCAAATTTTGTTTGGCTACAACGTCGCATGACCGCGCAATTGTCAGTTAAAGCGACACAGCGCCGAATCACAAAAAGTGCTCTGGTCCTAAAGTGGGAAATCCTTCCGGGGCTGAAGTGGTTAAAATGACTCATCTGTGGCTTAGCCCCACCCTCAGAACAGTGCCATGCAGTGTGGAAAAAAGGAGAACAATTAAATGACCTGAAATTTTTTTTTAAAAAAAGGATTTGCTAATTACAATGTTGTAATTTAGGAATGCATTATTTAATGTTAGTCTTCCCAACCTATACACTATAGTTGGGTTTACATACACTTTAATCTAATTAAATAAAACAAAATCAATCATTGTAAGTAAACTGGTTAATTTATTTAACTAGATAGGTTGAATATAAAATGTATAAATGTGTCCATTTTTAAACAAAACAGAAAGATTTTTATTTTCCATTTAGATTATTACTTAAAGGTTATCAATAACAATGCCAATATAACAAGGTTGCTTTCTCAATTCACTGTTAAAATGTGATTTTTAGAGATGTGTGTTTTACTTAATGAAGCTAATAATGAATCGAACATCACTATAAAACTTTTGTGAACAAGGTACACATATTTTATTTGCCAATATCAGTCAAAAGAAATAATAGACAATCCCAGAATCTAATCATACTGTAAATCACACCCCACTGTTCAAGCAATCCTTTGGAAAGCCTCGTGTAAAAACAGAAAAACCACAGGGAGCGAGCTGACTAGTATTTGGTTTCTTTGTCATCTTTTTGCACTAAAGAAAATCTTTTATTTTCTACTTTATTGAGAAGATGGACAAAGCAATATCACATTGCTAAATGAATTATTCTAATGTGTACTGAATAACATAATTAAATACAGCCTATAGTACAGAAAAAATAATTTTTTCTGTTAAGTAAAGATGTGTTCTGAACAGGTTGCCGTGTTACATTAACAAAACTAATTCATTTACAGGCAGACAGAAAGGTAGAAAAAACTGCTAAACACAGAACAAAAAGCTTTGTTTCTAAAACAAATAATTGGATTACTGTGAATACTGCCAGTCCCCCTTGGTTATATAATCTTCTTATTGAACAAATATCAAAAAAACTTAAATAAAAGAAAAACTGAAAGTTGTGTGTGTGTACAGTAGAGCTGGAAATCTGACTTAGTTCCAGCTCATTCAAATGCCTCGCACTGATCACTTCTTTTGTATCTAGCACCTGCTGTCAAAGCTAGGCCCCTGTGTGTCCTAAGATCTCTGTTACTCCAGATGCTTCCCTACTATATGAGAAACTTAGATCTAAACCCAATCTAAAACCAATTACATTGTAGTAAAATTTCATAGAAGCTTTATCATATTAATGTCATTTCCAAAACTGTTAACAATGTATAGAAATATGAGCTTTCATTAAATGAATAACTGGTAATTATGATATGAAGGTCAGTTTCTTTTATGGGTTAATACCTGTTTCTCAAATGTGCTGTTGTGTTGTCATCCCATCAAATGCACTACTGGTACAGGAACACATTGAGCAGGCAAGATCCACCATTGTCACTATCAGTAAACCTCCCTCCCTCCTCATGCTGGCAAGTGCGCTGGAACTAGCTTAAAGAGACTAAAGGGAAACTGCAGCACTGAGAAAAAAATCAGGATATAAAAATGGTAAAGTGTAAAAGGGCAATGGTTTAACACACAGTACTTTGGCAAACCAATTATCCAGTTAGAGCTTAGATCTTCTTCAACCTGGACTATGATTTTTTTTTTTTTTTTTTTTTCGTCATTAAGATTTTTATTGGTATGAGTTTAGTTACAGGAAGAGACAATTCAGTCATTGTCTGCTGCTTAGTTTTCGGTTACAATAGATGCATATGTAAATACAAGGTAACATTGGTGTGAATAAGTGGAATAAAACAAATCAAAGAGAAAACTTTTGTATATAGTTACAGGAAGAGACAATTCAGTCATTGTCTGCTGCATAGGTTTCGGATGCAGTAAATGCATATATAAATACAAGGTAACATTGGTGTGAATAAGTGGAATAAAACAAATCAAAGAGAAAACTTTTGTGGGCTGTTGAAGACACTGAGTATATAAGTGTCTCAGTTTAACATCCTCTAGGAGTGAAGGAAGAGGGGTGGCCAGCGCTTATATACGTTTCCGGAGTCACCTGTTCCACATGACAATGTACACAAGTTTCCAATAGGTGTTTGGTGTATTATGGTGATTATGGGTGGATTTCCTCTCTTTCCTGGATACCCCATGTGGGATCACTTTTGTATCCGAGGGGAAAGGAAACAGAGATCATGAGTAGGGAACAGGATTAGAGATATTTCTCCAACCTGGACTATGTTTTTTATCTTCAGGGTATTGTTCAAAGTGTTTATTTCTTTCTTGTTTTTTTACACCTTACCACCAACACCCACAGGGAATGGACTGCACCTTTACAGGAAGACAGTCATCTAGCTATTATTTTTTTTTTTTTAATAATATTTTTTATTGGATTGTTCAGGCAAATACATCTTAAACTGTAAGACATTGCAAGAATATACAGATATAGTCCTGAGTAGGAAAAGAAAAGGGGGGGGGGGGTATGGGGGGGGCGGAGGTTGGGTAGGGAATGCAAAGGGGAGAGGTATCCCATAGTAGGGAGGGGGAATGGAGGGAGGGAGGGGAAGGGGCGAGGGAGGAGGAGGGGGGGGGAGGGGCGGGGAGGGGGGAGGACAGGGAGGGCAGGGGTGCCACCATCAATATGATACACATATTCGTCCAAAGATATAAACAGTGTATATAGCAGTACTAAACTAAATAAGATAACATAGGATAACATAGGTGTGGGGAGTATACCTAGAGACCAGTATGGTGAAATCAGATCCGAGTTTATGTCCGTAGAGGGTTCCCCCTCCCGGATGGAATCCCCGGTAGGAGGGCAAGTAGTAAATTGGATGTGATAAGATTGGGAGAGTTTTCCTAGGGGAGCATTTCAAGAATCATGTAGGGTGAGAAGGGGTAGGACCCTGCGGCGAGTATGAGCTGGTTCAGTCGCCATAGCTTAGTGATGAGGGAAGGGTGCGAGTTTTGAGTCCTGGTGAAGGGCTCCGGTGAGTGTTGAGACGTCCTTTTCAGAGGGGGGAAGTAAAGGGGGGGTCCTCCAGAAGAGCGTTGTGTGGAGGGACCAATGGCATTGAGTCTTCTTGTAGCAATTTCTTGAAAAGGTCCCATTTGTTGTTGAGGGTTGCGTGGTTGGATGGGAACAAGGTGATGTTCAGGGTGTCCTTTTGCATGAGACTGAACAGGTCCCTTTTGACCATTTCCAGCGTGGGGGGTGTAGGGGAGATCCACTGTTTGAGTATGGCTCTCCTGGTCGCCATAAGGCAGGTGGTTATCCAGGCTTTGTGTGCCTTTGGTATCTGGTTTCCAGTGGTCCTGTGCGGTGCGTGAGCATTTTTCTCAAGGCCGAAGAGCAGCAACATTGGGTCATCAGATAGTGTGAGACCCGTGACTCGATGAATCAAGGATACAGAGTTATTCCACAAGGGTTTTATAAAGGGGCAGTCCCAGAACCTGTGTTTTAGGGTGGGTTTATGTAGCTCGCACCACGGGCAGGAGTAGGGATTCGGCAAGGTGGGAGCGGTGGAGAATGGAGCATAGGCTCTGTGCAAGATCTTTAGCTGTTGCTCTCTCCAGAACTCATTAGTAATGTGTTTCCTGATGGAGAGGTATCCCAGCAGAGGGATATTGTCACCACTCGGGAGGTTGAAGTCTTTCATCCAGGCCAGTCCTGGATTGGGGTGAGATGAGTCGTTTATGCTTTGGGAGAGGGCTTTATAAACATCAGAAATCTTGTAGTGGCCCTTTTCCAGCAGGTCCTCGATGAAGGAATGTTTGAATCTAATGTGCTTCTCTGGGTGTAGAGATATTGCAAAGCTTATGGCTTGTTGGACATGGATAAAGTGATGAAGGGGGATGTTGTATTTGGTTCTCAGGGTATCAAAGGAGTGGGCCTTTCCAGTACCTAGCTCAAATAGTTGTGCCCATTTAGTAAGTCCATGGGAAGCCCAGGTGGAGAAAGCCGCATATTGTTTATGTAGATTAAAGAGGGGGTGTCCCATGATGGGGAGGTTCGGGGAGATAGAGTGTGGGAGATGGAGGGCCTTTCTGGTTTCTCGCCAGGCTATGGCCGTGTCTCTTATCAGCAGGTTCTGCCTAAGGTGGGGAGGGATAGAATTAAATTTAGAATGTAAGATAGCGGCTAGTCCAGCTGGGCTTGCCATTTGCGACTCCAGTTCAAAGTTTGAGTAATTGGACCTGCCCGCCAGCCAGTCCAGCGCTACCCTAAGAAGGCATGCCAGGTTGTACCTTCTGATGTCTGGGAGGTTGACACCACCAAGTAAAGTGGGTTGTTGGAGTTTCTTCAAGGAGATGCGAGCTCTCCGGCCTTTCCAGAGAAAGGCTGAGAGGGATTTTTGTAGAGTTTGGACGTCCTTGTGTTTCAATAGCAAGGGGATGGTCTGAAGAGGGTACAAGAGTTTGGGGAAGCTCATCATTTTGAAGAGGTGACATCTACCCAGCAACGAGAGGGGAAGGGACGACCAGTTTGACAATTCGTTCCCGATCTTTAATAGTAGGGGGGGATAATTCAGTTGATACACTGAGGATGGAGTTCTACCAATTTTGATTCCTAGATATGTTATGTAATGTTTGGCTATCCGAAAAGCGGACTGTGCAGCCCAGTGAGGGGTTCTAGATTGGAAAAGTGGCAGTACCTCACTTTTCCCAAAATTGATCCTGAGACCTGCGCAGCTCCTGAACTGTGTAAAAATGTCTTGAATAAGGGGAATGTCAGTTTGGGGGGATGAGGAAAAGATGAGAATGTCATCCGTGAATAATGCGGACCGTATCTCATGATCCCCTATCTTCACCCCGTGTAGATTGGAGGTGGACAAGATATAGCGCGACAAGGGCTCAATGGCCAGGTTAAAGAGGAGGGGGGAGAGAGGACACCCCTGACGCGTGCCCTTATGGAGTTTGATTTTGTTTGAAACTAATCCCGCGGCCACAACGTTTGCGTAAGGCGCTTTATACATGGCGGAGACTAAGTGGGCGAATGGGCCCATAATGCCCATCCTCTGTAGGACCAGACCCAGCCAGCGGAAACTGATACTGTCAAATGCTTTTTCTGCATCAAGGGAGACAATAACAGAGTCCCTGGCTGTGTCCGTCTTGGCCGCCTCCAGTACGGCCAATACTTTGCGTATGTTAGAAGCTGCTGATCTTCCCACTGTAAATCCTGCCTGGGCCGGGTGGAGCAAATCGGGCATGAAACTCGCTAGCCTTTTGGCCATTACTTTAGACAGAAGTTTAGAGTCTAGGTTAAGTAGGGAGATGGGTCTGTATGAACCCGGGTTCAAGGGGTCTTTATCCTTTTTAGGGATCAACTTTATGTATGCTTGGAAGGCCGTGGGTAAATATGAGCCTCCATCTAGGATGCTTTGATAGAGGGAGACCAAGGTGGGCGAGATGAGATCTTTAGTGATTTTGTAGAATTCAGACGTAAATCCGTCAGGGCCGGGAGCTTTGTTGGGGGCAAGCGAAGCGATCGCTTGAATGACCTCTGAAGAGGTTATGGGAGCGTTAAGGGCTGCCAGGTCTGCAGGATCAAGCGAGGGGAGATTTATTCTGTCTAAGAATGAGGTTGCCATCGCCTCATCTATGGGGTCATCACTGTAGAGGTTTGAATAGAACTCCTCTAGCACTGAGATCACATCTTTGGAGTCTGTGGCGGTTGAGCCGTCTGAGCACTTAAGCGCGGTTATGTGAGTGGGGGTGTTGGGACCCCTACAGAGCTGGGCTAAAAGCTTACCCGGTTTGTTGCCAAATTTGTGGTGTTGGAGTTGGGAGCATGAGTAGTAATAAAGTTCACGCTCTCCAGCCCATTTGTCAAAGGTAGACTTTGCCTCTATCCATTTTTCTCTATTGGTGGGGGAATTAAGTTTGTTAAGTGCACATTGTGCCTCTCGCAATGCCGCACTAGCCCTCTCGTAATGCTGGGTGGATTTTTTCTTGTGCGTTGCTGTGAATGCCAAGATTTTACCTCGCAGTACAGCTTTAGCAGTTTCCCAGAATAATGTAGGGTTCTCCTCATGGTCTGAGTTTGTTTCCTGGAATTCTGCCCAGGATTTGCGAATCACCTCTAGTAGTTCAGTATTGCCTGCTAGGTGCGTGGGGAAGCGCCATATTTTGGGTGAGTTGGGCGTCT
>BLSH010302903.1:469471-491753 GCA_018402905.1 Glandirana rugosa | reverse complement strand
AAAAATGGATTTATAAACGTAAACGGATTAGACACTTCTTAGTATGTTAAGAACTCGATACTAACGGACTTATATACTTAACGTATTAACAGGTCTCTAGTCTGTCAAGAAATACATTTATAAATCCTCCCATTATTTCATTCCTTAGGTACCGCGACGTTATGTCTTACACCAAGGAAAAAGGTATAAACCACCAGAACAGGTGCGTATTGACTTAAAACCTTTTACCATGTGTTGGTTTATGAACGTCATTGTTTTCTTGTGTAACGAAAAAGAGGTCGTTGTATAGATGAGGTAGTGTTATGGAATTCTTTTGTTACTGCAAGTATTTGGTTGTGTACCATTTTCCAAAATTCAGTTATGCGTGGACAAGACCACCAAATATGGAAAAAGGAACCACATTCTGTATTGCAGCGCCATGGATTCCTTACTTTATTACCCTCCTAAATATTTACATAAAGAACTGTCTGATCTCTGGACAATTATGCAATTCATATATTCAGGCAATCATAGCTCAAGAATTGTATGATTCTTCACAGATTAGGCAAATGCAAATATTTAGGTAAAAAATGTACATTTCTCTGGATTTCAAACTTACTGTATAAACTCATCACTGTGGTAGAACCTTTAAGGCCTTGAGTATATGTAGAAGTGCATTGTTTTGTCATGTTGGCCAGGTGCGTTGACATGTGTCAACGTGCATTTTCTTGGTGAGTTGACATGTGTTTTGACATGCATTGATGTGCTTTTTTTTAAATTTAGAATTTACAGTGGATAGGCTTAATAGCCATTAACCAAGGCTTGTTAATTTGCATTGCCAAGGCATCAAAATGCACGCAGTGCTGTGATGGAAACAGACACTATTTTTATTATGTGGAAGTTAGATAAAGTACATTTGTTTTAGCACACTGTAACATGTACATTAAAAGGCAGTAGTGTCAATGGGCATTCAGTAAACTGAAATTGAATATAAAAGCATAGAAAAATCAAATAATTTATGTTTTTACTTTCCCTAAACAATGTTTTATTGAATTGAAAACTTCTTTTAAACTATCTAGCAAATTTGACAAATCCATTGCCTAGCATGGCCAATTACCTTCTGTTGAGTCATAGCCCTCTCCCTTTCTGGAAGTGTCTATTTATTTTCTATACTAGCCCATCATCTCCACTCCTCCTTTTACTTCCCTACATAACCATAAAAAGTGATCTGCTTGCACTCCAGCAAGATAATGCTGAGTAGACTGCTCAGTTGCTTGTAAAAACAATGTACAGGTCCTGTGCATGCACTCTTCAATTCTATTCATTTCTTTGGATTTCCAAGTATGAGCTCAGAAGTCCATAAAAATGAATGGAATTTCAGAGTACATGCATGGGCTTGGCCAGGAAGGTCCCTGACAAGTTGCTGGGCTATTTAGTCATTAGTACCTTTCTGGATCAGGGTTAGGTGAGTAAAAAACTAGGAGGGAGGTTGGGTGCAGGTGGAGGTCCTCCAACATGAGTTTACCTGCAAAAAAGGTGCACAAGAAATCCAAACTTGCACTATAAAACATTTATGTCTGTGAGCTAAGAAAACAACCCTAACTAACCAAACTACCCTGTCTTATCACATAGCAGTAAAAGAAGCTGTCCGAAAGTAAATATAACTGTGTCTGTTAGCACACTCGTAAACACAAACTTATAACTGAGGGATAGTTATGTTCAGACATACAGTATGCTAGAAGTGGCTTTTCAGGGTAAAATGTTTCCTAATCTGTCTGCTCTTAAAACTATACCAGTGGTGAATTGGCTAACATTTTCAGTTTTACTACTTGCGTACTTGGAGAAACAAGTCAAAATCTCTATTTGAATGATAAAAATATAAGGATATATAGATAGATAAAACAGGGTAGGCATGTGGGCATATGGGCATATTATGACTAATTCTCTAGGGAGAAATGTATTTGGGATCGTTTTCTAACCAGTTTAAATTATGCTTTATTCACTAGGCAAGAATTTAACGAAAGAATAAGAAATAAAGGGTCATATTAGGTGACTATCCCATGCCAGCTTAAAATAGTCGTCCATGGTCCAGTTCTCTTTCATTTAGATGGCCTCATTAAGAAAATAGTTAAAAACCAAACAATTTAGGATTTTTTTGGGAGGATATAAGGAGTTTCTCCCACCAACCTAAGAAATTATTATCCCACAATAAGATTTTTTTAGCTTATTAAACAATCTCTACATTACAGGATCAATTGTTCCCTTTTGAAAATAAAAATAAAGTTTTCTGATAACTGGTTCAAGGCATACTGTAGTCTGACACACTGTCAGGTGTTCAAAGACATGCAGATGTCTCATTTTCTGCCCTGTATAAGCCATGATGAGCAAACAAAGCAAATGTTGATTCTCTGGAAATTCATCTAACAATTAACGTTTATGAAAGCTGAATCCTGCATTTTTCAAGGCCAATTTGCAAGGTTTTGGGAAAAAAATTGCAGGGGAAGCTGAGCACTGCCATAGGGGACCTATACATAAAATGTTTATAAATATTTTTAATGAGGCTTAAAAGGAAACATTAAAAATACAAAAGTAATGCCTTAAACCTGAATGTGGCACATCTGTGCAATGCACTAAAGCAAAGGTGACATTTAAAAAGAAAAAACACATGTAGATTGCTGCTGAATGATATTCCTGCCACCATGTTCTGGTCTATACCAGACCCTAATCTTAGATTAAAGTCTGGTATGGATTGTAAGGTAGGGCCCCAAGAAAAAATGGCATGGGGTTTCCCCTAAAAGTCTATACCATGCCCTTAAACTATGGTATGGATTTTAAGGGAATATATCTATGCAAAAAAACAAAAAAAATTGGTTCCCCCCAAATCCATACCAGACCCTTATGGGAGCATGCAGCCTGGCAGGCAAAGAAAGAGGCAGACAGCAAGCTTGCAAACCTCCCTTCATGAACCATACCTGGCCACATCCCCAGGGATGTGAGGAAGATGCCCTTGTCTCCCTCAATATAGGGACAAGGTACTGTGCAAGGGGGGCAAGGTGCACCCCATTTTGAAGGCATGTAGCCTGATGTATTTTGGGGTGGGTCATGCATGCTCACTTCATTCACATTTTCTGGCTAGTCAGGATTCATGCTCAAATAAGGGCAGGGTATGGATAGGGGGGATTGTGCACAACATCAGTGGCTGTTATGGCGCACTATAACAACCAATGACTGAGACCAACGGAAGTCTTCTGACAACTGATGATGTCCTTAGTTGCTAGAATGCAGACAGTAGGCCCGCACATGCCTTTGGTTGCTAGGGCACAGGTGACCAAGAAGGAAGAAGTTATTCATTTAGTGTTGGGTAGTGATAAAGGAATGAACTCAAGATTCAACAGCCAGAGGTTTGGCAGGTGGGTGAACTGACCATTTAGTATGCCCATTTAGTGAAGTGTGAACACCTAAAGTCAGGGTCTAACTCTGCAAAGCTAAATCATGGTTGATTTTCATCCCTACTGATAAGCAATCTACCCATCTATAGCTATCCTTAGGGCATAATTTTTGTGTAGATCCTTCAACGCAAAACTGTAAGTAATTGTCTGCAACAATGTTGTGCTATAACACCTTTTGCTAATAAAAAGCTTATCAGAACTGAAAGGAAGAAATGTCTGGTTAAATGTAACTATTAAATGACCTGTAATGTATACATGAATAATTAGTGCATTCACTGGTGGAAATGTCAGCTGAAATAAATACTCTGCAGATAAGATAAAAAAGTGTGTGTCTGATAGGGGGATGTCATCTCTTCTACATACTTTGTGTAACAAGATACAGCACAGAAATAAATTCTTGTAGAACATCAAATGAAAAGCAATCTAGTACATAACCCTGTTTCCAATAATGAACTTCTTCCTCTGAATCACAGGGTTGGTATCATAATATCCAATACATCAACATTCGTGTCACTTTGTACCATTGACAGCTCATTTCCATTTGTAGTTAGCAGTTTCTGCCAAGCAAGGATTTATTATGCTAATGAATATGTACAGAGGTACTGCATGACTTTGTCCTCGGCAAAAGAAGACATTCTAGAAATGCCTACGTTCACAGTATTCCTATGGTTCAATAGGAAAGAACTGAAATTGTTTTAGTAGTTGTACAGTGATGAGAAAATGTAAAACACCAAATGATCTGCTTCATTTGTACCAATGCTTGTATGCATAATTTGTCTGCTTCTTTTAACCAAACAAAAAAACCAAAGGATATTTCCCTAATCAGAATTCAGTTCCTGTTTCACAAAAATAGATGGTAAAAAAGGCTCAAATTGTCAAATGTAAGAGTATTGTTACTTAAAGTGTTACTAAACCCACAACAGTAAAATCATTCTGTATATGCAGTAAAACATGCTTGTTATATTCACTATGGAACCTAGGTGGTTAATCATCCACATTGTTTAAAAAGGCTGCTTGATCCTGTATTCTCTGATCCTCCCCTTCTTTCATTGTTCCCTAACCATCTTCTGATAGAACAGAGCCTTTGGAGTCACTCTGCACATGCTAAGTTTGGTGTATATTGCTAGAGAGTTATTTTTTTCTTGGGAGGGTGCATGTGATCAGCATAGAACCAGCACTGTAAACACAGAGGGTCAGGGGTCAACTTTGGTACAACCATCCCATCGGACTTTACATGTAAATATTGCTAGTGGCTATTATAGCCATTAGGGGTAATCACTTCTCCCCGTGGGAACAGCTTCCCTTTTTCCCCCTCCCCCACCAGGAGAACAGAATGGCTCTGTGAGAGGGTTTCCCCCATTAATACTATGTTGACTTCAGAAACAGATGTGTCTGATATGATAACCACTTGCTGCCCACCCTATAGACAAATGACAGCTGCAGAGTGGTTTCGTTATCCTGACCGGACGTCTATTGACATGATTCAGGATAACCTGCAATCGCACGCCTGGGGGGACGTGCATCATGGTGATCGGTGGTGCGGTGTGTCAGTCTGACCCACTGCATTACCGATCTCCATCGGAAGCTCTTTACCACATGATCAGCCATGACCAATCACGGCTGGTCACAGTGTAAACAGGAAGAGCCATTTATCGGCTTTTCTTCTACTCGCGTCTGCAGACATGATTAGAGGAGAGACTCTCCTCTAATCGGCTGCTCTCCTGCCCCCCTAGGATCGCCACCCAGGACCACCAGGGAGAGCCCACCCAGGACTAACAGGGAGACCACCATACAAGCCCACCCTGACCACCAGGGAGCTAACCCTAGACCCCAGGTAAGGGGCACAGTGCCCAACAGGGATTGCCCTCAGTGCCAATCTCTGATGCCACCCAGAACCACCAGGGATGCCTCAAAAATGCAAAATAGTATTGCCACCTATTAGTGCCCACCAGTGCCCCCATCAGTGCCACCTATCAGTGCCCCCATCAGTGCCACCTATTAGTGCCCATCAGTGCCACCTATCAGTGCCCATCAGTGCCGCCTATGAGTGCCCACCAGTGCCACTTATCAGTGCCACCAATCAGTGCCCATCAGTGCTGCTTATCAGTGCTGCATATATGTGCCTCACCATCAGTGCCCTTCAGTGCCGTCTCATCAGTGCCAATCAGTACTGCCTCATCAGTCCTCATCAGTGTAGCCACATCAGTGCCCGTCGATGATGGAGAAAACATACTTTTTAAAAAAAAAATTGGTATTTTTTTATTTGTAACACAAAAAATAAAAACCCCAGAGGTGATCAAATACCACCAAAAGAAAGCTCTATTTAGGGAAAAAATTATACAAATTTCATTTGGTCTGGGTGGGAAGGGGGGTAAGTGCCTGGTATTGAAGTGGTTAAAAGATGTTTCATACTGCTTCTTTTTTTTTTTGCTACAATAACAACCAGTCTTAAAATAACACCCGCCGTATATATCCAGCAAAGATAGACTATATAAATCCAATAAATTAACAAAGAAAAAGGCTGCAGGTGTTCAAGCAATGTTAACAGACTACTAAAATGAATGAGCTGTTTTCACACACTGAAGTTAGCAAGCTTGTGTGCTCACAGTGTAATCTGCTAGCTTGGCCACTGCAACTAACAACCGATTACTCTGCTAGTTAATACTTAGGAAATTTGCCTGCTCAATCTTTCCATATTCACTGGGTACCTTAGGGATTAAAAAATGACTTTCAAAGTAATTTCAATTAATTCTTTCAACTTGCTAGTTGCTATAGTTTGCTACTCTGCCAAGCAAAAGCATTTAACCATGTCATTTAAATTACAGCATGACCAGGTTTTATATTCTTATTTGTTTTCATAGTTTGAATGCGGCTGATAAAATATGTGCAACACATTTTTTGCAACATGAGAATGTGAACATGATAATTATGATCTCTCTGTGTTTTGTCCTGTTTACATATAGAAGAGTAGAGGCAGACAGAAGCTATTGAACATTATTCAAATTTAAAGCTATATTAAACCCAAAAACAAGTTTTATATGGCAGCCTGCAAATTCTTAGAAGTGATGGCTGCATTTGTTTTCTGTTTTTAAGGCTGCATTCATACCTGATCATAGCGATTTACTGGCGTTTTTTATGTGAGAGTTTTTGTTTGTAATTTATATTTATTGAATTTTTCAAAGAAGGCAAAGACAAAAAAAAAATTCAACATACATTCTAGAGAGGAGTCAAACATCATTCTATAAGTAAGAGAATACAGTTACATGGTCGAAGATACATTTCATGGGACAAACATTTGATTATAAAGTAAGGAAAGTTTTCCCTTCAATCCTCAAAAATATATTTATTACATTTGTCCTTCTATCCTGCACAATTCTCTCATTTAAATCTGTATTCTTATTTCATATTTAAATAATACCAGTTCTGAATACTGCCCTTATCTATAGGGCCATGGTATCCCCAATCACCAGAAACCACTCAGAAACATGAAGAGAAAAAAAGAAAAAAAAAAAAAAGAAAGAAAAGGACAGAGGGAGAGAAGAGAGAAAAAACCCATCCCAGTATACGTATATATGGACAGATGAAGATTTTTACTTATAAGTAGAGTTGAGCGAACCCGGACCCGGACCCGAACCCAGACTTTTCAAAAAAAGACTGGGTTTGGGTCCAGGGTTCCGGTATTTTATTACAACGTGTTGAATAGCTGCCAAGGGCAGCCAATCAACAAGTGTTTCACTGGTTTTCCCTAGAAGCCATCACAGCCATGCCTACTAATGGCATGGCTGTGATTGGCCAGTGCACTAAGTGACCCAGCCTCTATATGGGGCTGGAGTCACCGTGCTGCATGTCATATGCTCTCAGGATAGTTTAGGGAGAGGATGCTGCTGGCTCTGTGAGGGACAGATTGCAGATATTATAGAACATCTCATCCTGCATTACTGAACAATCTGATTGTGGACTAGGGAGAGATACTAGTACTGCTGCTTTGAAGGACAGATCGCAGACCTCATCCTGCTGCACTGAACGATTTGACTGGACTAGGTAGAGTTTGTTGCTTTAAAGGAAAGATTATTGTTCTAAAATCATCTCCAAATTGTACAGGGAAAGGTTCCAGCTGTTGCTTTAAGGTAAAGCTTATTGTTCTAAAATCATCTCCAACTTGTATAGGCAAAGTGTATTCTAGCCGCATAGAGCCATATTATTGTTCTAAAATCATCTCCAAGTTCTATAGGCAAAGTGTATTCTAGCCGCATAGAGCCATGTTATTGTTATACAATCATCTCCAAGTTCTATAGGCAAAGTGTATTCTAGCCACATAGAGCCATATTATTGTTATAAAATCATCTCCAATACAACTTGGAGATGATTTTATAACAATAATATGGCTCTATGCGGTTAGAATACACTTTGCCTACAGAACTTGGAGATGATTTTATAACAATAATATGGCTCTATGCGGATAGAATACACTTTGCCTACAGAGCTTGGAGATGATTTTATAACAATAATATGGCTCTATGCGGCTAGAATACACTTTGCCTATAGAAATTGGAGATGATTTTAGAACAATAACATGGCTCTATGCGGCTAGAATACACTTTTCCTATAGAACTTGGAGATGATTTTATAACAATAATATGGCTCTATGCGGCTAGAATACACTTTGCCTATAGAACTTGGAGATGATTTTATAACAATAATCTTTCCCTTAAAGCAACAGCTGGAACTTTTCCCTGTACAACTTGGAGATGATTTTAGAACAATAATCTTTCCCTTAACGCAACAGCTGGAAACTTTCCCTGTACAACTTGGAGATGATTTTAGAATCTAAAATCATCTCCAAGTTCTATAGGGAGAGTTTCCTGCTGTTGCTTAAAGGGACAGATTATTGTTTCTTGCACAAAATTATAAAGTGCATCTACATAGCTGGTTTAAAAAAAAAATAAAAAAATTCTAAAAACTAAATTTGCGGCCAGTGGTGCATTTCTTGCACAAAAATAAAAAAAACAGTGTTGGCTACCTCCTCCTCCTCCACCGCCACTTTCGTTTCAATAGTTTTTATTAAGTATTGTCAGGATAACAAAGAGTATAAAGCAATAAGTCATATTCTGACAAATTAATATTCACATACACAGAAAACAATATAACAATAATACAATACCTCATGTCATTGGAATTTGAAAATCCGCAGGATATAATATGTCTACTAGAGAAAAATAATATCAAGAAGACCAAGTTTAGTGCAGGAGGAGCCACGCTGTCACACCAGACACCCCGTATGGGATCAATCTGTATCCAGAGGGACAGACTGCATTCCACTCCGCTCCCAACCCTATGGTCCTAACTAGAACTTCGGATGGCTTGCCACTGACACATCAAAAATAAGGAAGTTGCTACTGCCAACCTACTACCATCGCATTGTATCTAATACGGGAATGGCAGCCTCCCACCTCTGGCCATGAAAGCAGGATCTCCACCACCACTTTCACCGCCTCCTCAACCTCCAACTCCACATCCACCTCCATTTTTGATTTTTTAATGTGATTTTAGCTTTAAAATGATTTTAAGTTATTTCCCTATCCCCATTTCTTTGTAGGGCACTTGTCCAACTCTTACCCTTATTTTCCTTCCTTTTGCAGACCTCTAGGACGTGCCAGGACTTTGTTACAGCCATTTTTGTGCTTAAAAGTTTGGGTCCCCATTGATTTTAATGGGGTTCAGGGTCCGGGTCAAAGTTCGGGTCAAGTCCAGACCCGAACTTGGGCTTTGTCCGTAAGTTCGGCCGAACCCGCCGAACCCGGACTTCCAGAGGTTCGATCAACTCTACTTATAAGTACTTCAATAATGATCCCGAGGTACAATAATCATCCCATGTATCCCACACATTTCTGAAATGTTCTCTAGAGCCCATCTCAACACTGGTTGTTTCTTCCATTAATCGCATCTCGTCCATCTCACAAACCTACTCTGCAAATGAGGGGGCCGACTCTTTTCGCCAGGAAAGGGCAATAATTGTTCTTGTAGCTGTTAACATATGTCGTAAGATGTCTTTATTAATGACTTTCAATGAACCAGGAATAATTGACAATATCACTATTACTATATCTGGTTGTAATGTAGAATTAGAGAGCTCCCTATATATCTTGAATATATCCATCCAGAGTTGGCAGACCTCCGGACAGTAATACTAGATGTGTGACGCATTCCCTACTTCTCTTTTACATCTTCAACATGTTTCAGGGATACTTTCTTTTATCTTATGGAGATCAGCAGGACACCGATACCATCTAGATATGATTTTATAGTTCCTTTCTTGATGCTTAATTGAAGGGGACAGCCCGTGTACTAAAGTCAATGCTTTCTCCCATTGTGGCCTGGACAGTGTCATTCCAATCTCTTCTTCCCATTTATTGAGGTATATTACTTCTCTATCCAAACCCTTAGGGAGTAGTTCTTTATATAATTTTGACAGTGTATGAGCTGGTTTTTGATCCTGTAAGAGGACTTTCTCAAATTCTGTAGGTATTCTCGCTAGTTCAGAATAATTCCCCAGCGAGTGAACAAATGCTGTCAGTTGTTAATATTGTATCCATTTATGTGAGAGTTTTGGAGCATTTTTAAAAGAGTATTATAAGCGTGTTATATGTGTATTACAAGCGTTTTACAGCTTTATGTGTTTTTGTTTAGCCAATAGAAAGCACTAGGGAGAGGAGAGGGAGGGGGAATTAGAGGCGGAGAGCTGTTTGAGCAGAAAAGGTACGACAAAACACTTGTAAAATGCTCAAATCAGGCTTTTCTATTGAAGTCTATGGGGCAAAAAACACTTGTAATCTGCCAAAAAGAAGCTCATGTACTTTTATGAGTGACAGGCAACAGAATGTTCATATGTGAACAGTGGCTATTGAAATGAATGGTATTTGGCTTGTCAAGCATTTTAGAGCTACAAGCTTCAAGCAGAAAATCACTCAGGTGTAAATGGGGCCTTAAGCACACGGTACAACGGTTGTACAACAACGGTCGTACAACCAGCTTGTTGTAAGATCATCCGACCGTTAGTATGCTCAATTATACCAGCCGTTGTACAACGGTTGTACAACTGAAGTTGGATGAGCAGACTAGAAAACTTTGGTTGTACAACAAGCGGTTGTACGACCATTGTACCGTGTATACAGAGAAGTTGGCCCAACAAAGTTAAACGTGCAAAACAGGCATGCTCAGAAGTCAGTAACACCCAGAAGTGTCCGTTCTGGGAAACCTACGTTCCTAATTCACAAATCACATGCACCTGAACTTCTTCGTTATACGCTGATAGCACATCACCACGTTAGGCTTGGTTGTACAATCGCTTAGTTCATGTCAGTACGCGAGACACAACAGCCAACATCCAACTTGGTCCAAAGTTGGACATTTGGTTGTACAACCATTGCACCCGTGTGTATGATGCTTTAGACTTTATTTCCTTTAGGACCCTTTCACACAGGCCTGCCTGTCAGTTTTTCAGGTGGACTGAACGGACTCTATGGAGCGGCGGATGTCTGCTGACATCTGCGCTCTCCAATCCAATCCTGCCCATGAAATCCAGATGGATGAAAACCCTATTTTCCATCAATCTGTAGAATTGGATTGGAGCAGATCAGATGAAAATGGACAGGCGGATCCGTTTTCATCCGATCTCCATAGAGCAGAGTGGGGCTCTGACAGATCTGTCTCTGCACAGTAAATGGAGACGGATCTGTCATCCGCCTGCTCAGCGGGGATCGATCCCTGCTGAGCAGAGAGGAGTCCACAAATGACAAGCCCATGTGAAAGGGGTCTTATTTTCACCTGGTGATCTGGCTAGTAAGGCTAGCTTCACACTGATGCCAGATGACTGACAGCAGGGTCCGGTGCATCCCTGTTCTCCATTGATGAATTAGGGCCAAAATTTTTTATGAATTTGACCCTTAAAAGGAGCCAAAGACACACAGGACTCCTGTGCAAGCCGTTCTTGAGCCCCCATTGAGATGTGTGAACCGGATCCATAGAGAGCCAGTCACAATCTCCTGTCATGCGAATTGGATGCAGAGAAATCCACATCCAATTCGCAAAGGTGTGAACCCAGCCTAGGTCTGTTGTAGTTCAACAGAACAAACTGTTCTGCAGATGTACAGTAGCATTTACAGGGTTGAGACATACCATTTACTACTGATAAGGGTGCTTGTAGTTGTCATCTTTTATTTATTTAACCACTTGCCGACCGCCAACCACAGGTTGACGGCGACAAAGTGGCTCTATTAGGCAAATTGCCGTCATATGACGGCGCCTGCGAGATCGTGCACTGTGAGCGTGCACGCACCGCCGGAGGCGCGCTCATGCGTTCACTGTGTACGGGGGGCAGGGAGCGGGTAGGGCGGACTCGATCTCCGCCGGCTACCAGCGATGCCCCCCCCCCGCAGTGAGAGAACGGAGATCCGTGTATGTAAACATGGATCTCCGTTCTGTGAGAGGGGGAAGGACTGTGATCACAGCCTTCCTCTATATGGAAGCCGTGATCACTCCCCTTCCTCTAACACGAACAGGGAACACAGTTAACCCTTAGAGCGCCCCCCATGTTAACCCCTTCACTGCCAATGGAATTTACACAGTAATCAATGCATTTTTATAGCACTGATTGCTGTATAAATGGCAATGGTCCCAAAAAAGTGTCAAAATGGTCCGACATGACCACCGCAATATCGCAGTACCGCTAAAAATCGCAGATCGCCGCCATTACTAGTAAAAAATAAAAAAATAAATAAAAACCCCAGGAATGAATTCTCATCATCCGTAAACGCGGCAACTTTTGTGCAAACCAATCAATAAACGCAATTGCGAATTTTTTTTATCACAAATATGAGGAAGAATATAAATAGGCCAAAACCATTGGAAAACATTTTTTTTATATTTTTTCTTGGATTTGTATGTTAGCAAAAAGTAAGAAATGTGAGTTTTTTTTGCAAAATTGCCGCTCTTCTTTTGTTTATATACCACCAAAAGAAAGCTCTATTTGTGGGCAAAAAAGAACGCAAATTTAGTTTGGGTACAACGTCGCACGACCGCGCAATTGTCAGTTAAAGCGACGCAGTGCCGAATCGCAAAAAGTGCTCTGGCCCTAAAGTGTGAAATCTTTCCGGGGCTGAAGTGGTTAATTATGTAAATCCTTTTGTCAATTTGTTTAGTGTATCTAAATTAGATTTTTCACTTAACACTCCCCCACCCTCAGATTAAAGGGGTTGTAAAAGCAGGTTTCTTTTTTTATCTTAATGCATTCTATGCATTAAGATAAAAAACCTTCTGTGTGTGGCAGCCTCCCCAGCACCCCCTAATCACTCACCTGAACCCCTTCTCTCTCCAGCGATGTCCACGATGCCCAGGACACTCCTCCTGATTGGCTGAAACACAGCACATGCCATTGGCTTCCGCGACTGTCAATCAATGTCAGTCAGCCAATCGGGGAGGGAGAGAGGGAGGGCGGGTCAGGGCTCTGTGTCTGAATGAACACACATAGCTCTGACTTAGCTCGGGTGCCCCCTTTAGCAAGCTGCTGACTGAGTGGGGACTCGATAGGAGGGAGGGGCCAGGGGAGCTGAAGATGAGGAACTGGACTGCTCTGTGCAAAACCAACTGCACAGAGGAGGTGAGTATAATATGATTGTTCATTTTTTAATGAAAAAAAATGCCCCTGGGTTCCCTCTTACAGAGTGGAGACACTCTAATACAGGAGGTGTGTTACTGGTGAGAACCGCAGGTGAAAACAGAGGAAAAAAGCATAAAAAAGAAACTTAATGCAGCCACCACATCTAATGATTGGTAAGCTACAATATATTACACATTTTGGTTTTGGGTATAATACCACTCTAATATACTAAAACAGATCAAGAGCGGTATTAAAAGAATGTATAACTACCACTAAACATGAGATCACAGATTGAAGGGTCAAATGTAAATTTTTTTGTTTTTACTTTTGATCAGGTAAATATGTACATACAAATGTCATGTATGCTGTTTCCATCCAGCAAGTGGATCTCTAAATTTTCAAGCCATATAATCTTGAAGCAGGACACAAATCAGACAGCTCTACACAGTTTAAGCCCTGGTTCACATTGGTGCGATTTTACATATTAAATCGCATGCCACATCAGTGGCAATTGCTAACAATGGCACCAAATTGGTGCGCCGCTGCATTTGCGGCACCCCAACTGATTCCCAAATATAATTTCTGTACTACTTTTGGTGATTTCAGGTGCGATTTCCATAGACATCTGGGCAGCAACCCACACGGATGTCTCTGAAATCGCACCTGAAGTCGAGACTGACGTGCGGGAATGAAATGGTGCGAGTTCAGCTGAACTCGCAACATTTCATTCCCGCACCAATGTTCACCAATGTGAACCTAGGCTCAACCTGTCAAAGGCTTTGTCATTCTGACAATCACAAAAGTGGCTGCCACACTGCATAGCTTAGCAGGTAATAGGCTTTTATGTCAATATTATTATGTCTGCAGTCAAATTATTGGAAACTGAATCCACATCATATCTTCTATCCATTCAGCAGGGAGGGGATCCAAGAGGTAGTAAAGCAGAACCATGAAGCACCGTGATCTCCCTGTCTTCTACAAATCCTCTGACAAATAAAACAATATACAGTATAAATGATATAACTGTTTGATTTGGGTTATGTTAATTGCTTTGCTGATAAAAGACTGTTTACAGAGCTGAATAGCTGAATTTAAAATTACACATATAGAAGAATGAATGTGATAAATGACTCCCCCATCCCCTCCGCCTGCTTTGTCCAGACAGGGACATATTGAGATTCAAATGGAAAGAACCAGTTACAAAAGAAATCCCTAGGGCTAATCCTGACATGTGTTAGATACTGAAGTGATTTGCAAACATTGTGATTCATGAACTTTTAGCCTAAAATTTTAGATATTCGCAGCCAGAAATATGGACCAATTTAAAGAAGTTGTAACCCAAAAAAAAAAAAAATCCTGTTCCTTTAATGCAGGTTAAACAGCATAGTGCTTATGATGTCTAATTTGTCCTTTTCTATGCTGTAAAAAACCTGGTTGACCCTGCCTGTTGCTGTGTCCCCTATGTGAAGTGACCATGGTAATCATAGTTGCTGATCCATGATACCATGGTCAGTTTATGCACCTCTATCATCCCGCTGTGGTAGAGTCTCTCCTCTCTTCCCCTCTCCCTCCCTGCCTGTCAGTTCCTAGTGTGTGAGCGATCTCTAAACCTGCCCCTCCCCTCCTGATGCTATTTCGTGTGGCAGTAAATAGCTTACTGCCAGCCCCTCGGTTATAACAAGGTATAATACACAGTGTCAATGTTTTTAAAAAAATTATGCTGCTAAATACCTTATTTGAGAGCGCCACTGTGTGGTCACATGACCTCCCACATCTCTCCTCCCCTGATTTAATAACTACATCAGGAGGGGCTGAGCAGAGAGCACAATGGTCACATGACCTCCCAGCTGACATCAGAGGGGAATCTCAGCCCCTCCCACTGTAGACCTTGTGGAGGAGAGAGACGGGACGTTACATGACTGCGCAGCTGTGCTCTGAAATAAGGTATTTAGCAGCATATTTTTTTTTAAAAAACATTGACACTGTGTATTATACCTTGTTATAACAGAGGGGCTGGCAATAATGCTGTTTATTGACTTTACAACCACTTTAATGCTATGCATAGCCTTTGCCCCAGCTTTTTCTTATTTTTTATCATTTTGGCAAGGAAATGCATATTTCTTATTATTTATGACTATTATGCAATGCATTTGGAATGTCAGGCCTCATGGATGATTCGATTTTTGTATTTTGCATGCATTTTTTTCAGCTGATAAGAAAAACATACAGTACTGCCCATAATTATTCATACCCCTGGAAATTTTTGACTTAAAGTTACTTTTATTCAACCAGGAAGTCATTTTTTGACGATAATAAGACGATGTACAAGAGGCATTATTGTGGAAAAAAAACATTTCTCAGCTTTTATTTACATTTGAGCAAAAAGTGTCCAGTCCAAAATTATTCATACCCTTCACAAACTGTCACAGTCTGTGGGAAAATCAAAAGTTCTATACCATTCCAAATAGTCCAAGCTGTTCTAAAGCATCCTAATTACCCTGATTAATTGGGAACAGCTGTTTTAATCAACTCAACAGGTGAAAAACAGCAGCTCTCTGCAGTTGGTTTGTGGACCGTCATGGCTAAGACAAAGGAGCTCAGTGAGGACCTGCGGCTGCCCATTGTGGCTGCTCACAAGTCAGGAAAGGGCTACAAGGCCATTTCTAAATGTTTTCAAGTTCCAGTGGCTACAGTGCAAAGTATTATTAAAAAATACAAGATGTTCCGCACTGTGGAAAATCTCAGAGGACGTGGTCGGAAGCCAAAAGTGACACCTGTGCTGGCCAGGAGGATAGTTAGAGAAGTGAAAAGGAATCCAAGGATCACCACCAAGGCCATCCTGGTGAATCTGGGCTCTGCTGGTGGCAATGTCTCAAGGCAGACAATCCAATGGACATTGCACACTACTGGGTTCAACGGATGTAGACCAAGGAGGATGCCACTTCTCCAGATAAGGCACACAAAAGCTCACTTGGACTTTGCAAAAGCTCATCTGGACAAAGAAGAAGACTTCTGATCTTCTGTGTTATGGTCAGCTGAAACAAAAATTGAATTGTTTGGTCACAATAATGTTTCCTTCATTTGGCGTAAAAAAGGAGAAGCCTTCAACCCAAAGAACACCATCCCCACTGTCAAACATGGTGGTGGGAACCTAATGCTTTGGGGGTGTTTTTCAGCCAATGGATCAGGGAACCTAATCACAGTAAACGGCACCATGAAAAAAGAGTAATACATGAGGATTCTCAATGACAACATCAGGCAGTCTGCAGAGAAACTTGGCCTTGGGCCCCAGTGGACATTTCAGCATGACAATGACCCAAAACACACAGCAAAAGTGGTGAAGAAATGGTTAGCAGACAACAACATTAACGTTTGGAGTGGCCCAGCCAGAGTCCAGACTTGAATCCAATTGAGAATCTGTGGAGGGAGCTAAAGATCAGGGTGATGGCAAGAAGACCCTCCAACCTGAAAGATTTGGAGCTCATTGCTAAAGATGAATGGGCAAAAATACCTGTGGAGACATGCAAATGCTGGTCTGCAATTATAGGAAGTGTTTGATTGCTGCAATAGCCAATAAAGGCTTTTCTATTGATTATTGAGAAGGGTATGAATAATTTTGGACTGGACACTCTTTGATCAAATGTAAATAAAATCTGAGAAATGTTTTTTCCACAATAATGCCTCTTGTACATTGTCGCATTATCTTTTGGGAGACACATGTCATTTCCCGTCAAAAAATTACTTGCTGGTTGAATAAAAGTAACTTTAAGTCAAAATTTGCCAGGGGTATGAATAATTATGGTCAGAACTGTATATTTCAATTTACATATATATTTATATATATTTTTTTTTGTTATTGAGCCAAATACAGGGCTTTTGTTCCTGACCTCTTTAGCTGAGCAGTGAAAAGCCCTATTTGAAAACTTTGGAGTCTGGCAAAATCGATGTCCGCCAGCTATCCGTGATCACCTTGTACAGAGGCAGAACGGGGATCTGCCTATGTAAACAAGGCTGATCCCCATACTGCCAGATGACATGACAGATGACAGAGATCTTCTGTTCCCAGTGATAGGGAACAGCGATCTCTGTCATGTCCTTGCCAGCCCATCCCCTCTACAGTTAGAAAACACCCAGGGAACACAATCAACCCCTTGATCGCCCCCAGTGTCAACCCCTTCCGTGCCAGTGTCATTTATACATTGATCACTGCATTTTTATAGCACTGATCAATGTAATAATGTCACTGGTCTCCCAAAAGTGTAATTTGGGGTCCGATTTGTCTGCCGCAATGTTGCAGTCCTGCTAAAAATCGCAGATCGCCGCCATTACAAAGAAGTCCATAAATCTATTCCGTAGTTTGTAGATGCAATAACTTTTGTGCAAACCAATCATATATATATATATATATATATATATATATATATATATATATATATATATATATATATATGCCTATTTTACCAAAAATATGTACAGTAATACATATTAACCCCAAATTTATGAAGAAATTATTTTTTTGTCTTTTTTTGGATATTTATTATAGCAAAAAGTAAAAAATTTTGTTTATTTTTCAATATTGTCACCCTTTTTTTGTTCATATCGCAAAAAATAAAAACCTCAGAGGTGTTCAAATACAACCAAATGTAAGCTCTATTTGTGGGAAAAAAAGGACATTAATTTTGTTTGGGTACAACTTCGCATGACCGCGCAATTTTCAGTTAAATTGACACAGTGCCGTATCACAAAAAATGGCCTGGTCTTGAAGGGGGTAAATCCTTCTGGGGCTGAAGTGGTTAATAATAGGCAAACTCATCAGCAACTATCTGTTTCAGCCATTCCAATGTCATCCACACATAACTTTTCTGAAGCTGTCTGCTATGGATAATTGCTATTTTTTGTGTTTAAGGCTCCATTCACACTAGTGCGTTTTTTGATGCATTTTGCAGTTTGCAGAAATGCAGGGAATTTTTTTAACATGGGTTCCTATGGAACACATTCACATCAATGCTTTTTTGTGCCTCTGTGTTTTTGGAAAGGGTCGGGCACTTTTTTTCATGCAAAAAGCAGCATTTTGCATGTAATAGACTTCAATGGGCAAGCATGAAAAAAGCAAGTGCTGCTTTCTTATGGTGTTTTTGCCACGTTTTTACAGCATTTTTGCCGTGTTTTTGACGCGTTTTTGTTACGTTTTGCTTTTTGCAGTTTAAATCTGCCTAGCAACAAGATTTTCAAAAAAAAAAAAATAATATTATAAATAAAAATGTAAAAATAAAACGCAAAAACGCGGTAAAAAAAACACGGAAAGCCCAGCAAAAAACAGTGAAGAAACGCTGAAAAGCAACATGCATTGATGTGAATCGAGCCTAGGGGCCAGTTCACACTGCTCCGATCTCAGAGAACGGATGTGATTCACACCGCACTGCAGTGTGAGTCACATGCAATCTCTATGTGATGCAAATTCAGCCAAAGAGATTGTATGTCTGAATTGGGTGCAAACTCCCACAGGACCCTTTTTTTCACATGGTGGTTCACACCATGTGATCTGATTCCTGTGTCAGTTTGCACTGTGATATGCAAACTGATTTTGGGGTGTCATTAGCTTTCTATTGACACTCCTCACAGTTCGCATAGTGCAGTGTGAACTGCCTCCGGGAGACAAGTGATGTGCGAACCCACAGTGGATTCACAGGGTAACTGCATCAATGCAGTGTGAACCGACCCTAAGGCTGGATTGACACCTATGCATTTTTAGTGCTTTTTGCATTTTGCAGATTTTCACTACAGAACGTGTTCCATAGGAAACCATGTTAAATGGACTGCAGTGCAAATCTGCAAAATGCAAAAAGCACTAAAAATGCATAGGTGTGAATCCAGCCTAAAATCCCTATTCAAGAGCTTAAGGGCCGGTTCACACTGCGGCGATGCTGGAACCCTGCGTATCCACTGTGGGTTCCCGCATCGCTAGTCTCCCAGCGGCAGTTCACACTGCCCTATGCGAACTGTGGGGAGTGTCAATAGAAAGCTAATGACACCCCCAAATCTGTTGGCATATCGCACTGCGAACTGCAAACTCGCACAGGAATCAGATCGCATGGTGTGAACACCCATGAGATCTGATTTTGACCCTGCAAAAAAAAAAGGGTCCTGTGCAAGTTTGCTCCGATTGCGATGCAAATTCAGCCATACTACCTCTATGGCTGAAATTGCATCGCATAGAGATCGCATGTGACTCACACTGCAGTGCGGTGCAAATCACATCCGGTCTCTAAGATCAGAGCAGTTTGAACTGGCCCTTAAGGTTTTGGCTTTAGAAGTAGCTTTCATAGTGGCTTTTTCCCCTTTACAGATTGCATGTGGGTTAAAGTAACAGGTACTGTACAGGCCGTGCTTGTTCTTATATAACTGGGACAATACCCACTATATTTTATTTGTTGCATTAATCTGAATGAAAAATATGTGCAACAAAGGAAAAGGGTGTGTGGAATAAGAACCTAGAAAACTGGACTATACACTTCTATGATTACTTCAACACCTATTGCTACTATGGAACCTCTGGGCTAGAAAAAAAATCAAATTACTTCAGCCTGATGTCTTCTTGCCCATAGTGTATAAACTTCAGTCTAGATGTTTGATTGCTGATCTTTAGCAATTCATTTTCTCCTCTGCATTCGGCTACAAGTATGTTTCTAATAAAACATAGAGCTCTGCTTGTATTCTTTGCCCTTTAACCACTACATAATTTATCATGGGAACTGTCACAGCACTGTAAATATGGCTGTAATGTTCCGCAGAGATATCTGAACTGCGTTAAACCGTGGGAATGGTAAGGAGCTGAAAGTGCACAACGTGTTATGGCTATATTAGGAATGTGCAAACTACAATGCCTACAGTGTGCCCCAGTGTTGTAAATATATTGTGCTGCTGAAATGTGCAATTTTCATTTTAATGCAAAGCAGTTAATATATACATTTTTATATATCATCCAGAGAAACATTTGGAGGGACGAAAAGCTTGACCTTGGCTTAAATAATGAAAACAGCAGTAATGACTAATCAGTAGACATGTATAAAGAACGCAAAGTGCTTTCAAACTGTTCCTCCTAAAATCACAGTTTTGTCCTCTTATAATTTAATATCAAATTATTGCTGTACTGTATGCCAGTGAAATTTAAAGCTGAACTCCAGGGAAACAGCGAAATGCACAATAGAAAACACATATGCTCACTGTTTTAACTGCCAAAAAAGCCATAATTAAGTTCAACTAGTCTTGTGATCTAGGCACTACTGCCAGGCTTTATAGCCAGTTGCTGCACCCCCTGAGAATATTATGCAGACTGCACAGCAGTTAACCTATGCAGCCAGGTCCAGAACTCAAAACCTGGGATTGGACAATAATGGATCACTATCACATTGAAGAATTCAGAACTCGACTATCTTTTTATTTCATAATAATGTCAGTGTTAGATTTTCAGCACTGTGTGACGTGGTCAGATTGTCTTGGCTGCCCCCTTTTAAAGTGCAAATGCTATATTTCTAAATCAGCAAACCTGATATCAAACATTCACTGCAGATGACTCTTCCTGATGCATGTGTTTAAATGGCAGTAACTGATTCACTACCACTGCATACTCGGTGAAAGCCACATTCGCTGCTTTGTGCTTGTATCCCTGTGTTTATTTTGCAGGGGATTATAGGATGCTAGTAGCAAGACAGATTTGGGTCTTTTCCTGTAGCTGTATGTAAAATACATTTTTTGACTTTTAATTAATCTATAACTGGATTAAACTGGGATGTTTTATATCTGCCTGGAGTTACATTTAATCTGAACGTGTTTATTCATTTAAAAGCTAATTTTATAGATGTATTTGTAAGTAGGCTCAAGAATTCTGTATTTTTTTCAAATACCCAGTCAGCTCAGGGAATTAACCGGTTCCCGACCGCCTTGTGTACTTTTACTGCTTCATAGTGGCAGCATTCCGTTAATCGCCATCTTCAAATGGCAGCTCCCGCATGCGTGGCTAACGGGCATGCCCGCCGCACTCTGCAGGAGTGTGCCCACGTCTCGGGTGGACCCGATGTCTGCTGGCAATCCGCGATTGCTTACCACAGCAGAAAAATGGGGTTCCCCACGCAGTCAGGCAGCATCTAAGAGATCTACTGATCCCTGTCACTGGGATCAGTTAGATCTCTTATGCCCCTGACAGCCCAACCCTCTCACAGTTAGAACACGCCCAGGGAACACTGTTGTGTCCCATGATACATATGTCTACCTGCATTCTTAGACTGGCCATAGATGGATCAAAATTCAGCCAGTACAGCAGGGACTGGCCACATTTTGGTCCCATCTATGGGCATTTATGTGAAGTTTATCTTATGACTGACTTTTCTTGAAACAGCTTTTTTTTAAATGCTCCTTTGTTCAGGACTGCAGTCAATTGTGGCTGCAGCACATATCAGTGTATCCTAACACTGGAGGACTCCCCTACAATAACATAGCGGGATTCCTCCATTCATCTCACTTGTGTTGATGAGGGAACATTTTTTTTTAATCAGCCAGTAGGCCAATAATAAAAATATGGTCTATGTATGGCCTTTACTTTCTTGGTTAAATACTACAGTGTTCAATCATCTATTTCCCTGTGTATAGGGTATTCTCAAAGTGACTGGAATTCCAGTCAAAAATGTAAAAAAAAAATTGGGCAACGTAATACATGTTTATATTTACCACTTTTTGGATTGATGAATGCCTGATTTGAAACTACTGTCCAATCTAGACATTCAGAAATCCTCCTCTCCTCAAATGATGCTTGCCCTGTGGAGCTAAATGTGGCTGCACACAGGCACTTCCTTATACTTTTGTTGGTGTTTGTTCTCCCAGACCTGCTGCATCCCACCCCTGTATATGAAGACATATGGTTTATCGTGAATAAGGACAGAGGAAGCAGCTCCTCCAGTCATCATAGTCTTGCTTTGGCTTGTGGAAGTGGCTGAAAGCTGAAAGTGAGACATGCCCACAGATTGCTCTCAGGCTCATACGAGAGTAAGGTTGTGGTCACAGAACAGGCAATACATCACCCAAAATAAATGTAGTAAACAGTGATTTTGTATTTTGGGGCACATCAATTAGTGTGTATTACATTAATGACTGCATGGGGTGACAAATGATGTAAATAAAACCCACTACATAACGGACAAGACAC
>BLSH010302903.1:437008-464451 GCA_018402905.1 Glandirana rugosa | reverse complement strand
CACAATACGTGAGGAGTGGCGAAATGAGTGGCGATATACGTGACACAACATGTAAAGTAAAGTTTGAGGTATGGGAAGGTGAATCGTGTAATTTATGAAGACTGGGGACAGTCATTATTTTAGTATAAAACACCATGTTCCTGACACTATACACGACATGTATGACATCTGGATTTAAATCAAGTCAAGGCAGGAGCAATAACATCATGAAATACCTGGTATACCTTTGAGCACCTAAGTAGGTGGCATGCTTAGCATTTCCAACTGAAAGGTGGGTATACAGTAACTAAATTACTTAAACAGTGGGAGGGGCTTAAAAGAACACAGTTAAATAAAACCTAATTATAAAGTCTACAGTATGTACAGCACATATCACAGTCCTTGTACCACAAAATATGATTTTATTACTGACAGGGGTCAGAAGTATTTAATGTGCTAAGTGGAAGGGTATGGAGTTTGAAATGAAATGTACAACACAGTGCATATAGCGGTGAGTAAAGCGGTGAGGAGTGCATAACACACAGTGTGCAGGGATCAGGAATACTTAATGAACAGGATGCAGGGGGCAGGTATTCTTAATGTGGGGTCAGAAGTGTGTAATGTACATAGTCCAGGGCTCAGAGGTGCATGATGCACAGATTGCATGGGGGTCAGGAGTGTGTAATGCATAGAGCATGGGGTCAGAAGTGTGAAATGTACAGAGCAAAGGGATCAGGAGCATGTAACATGCAAGGGTCAGGGGTACTTAATTTACACAGTAAATGGGTCATGAATGCACAGTGCACAGGCCAGTGTCTATTACGTAAAGTGCAAGGGTGAAAACTCCTGTCTCCCCTCATTAAACATATCTCCTTCCCTGTATACATCTTCCCTCCTCAGTAAACAAACCCCCAGTACACAGCTCCTCACCAAGCACACATACTCCTGAATACACACCTCATTTTCAGACAGGGAGCATGCAAAACACATGAGCTACATACCAGTGAAGCATGTGGTTAAAAACAATTTCATTGAGGCACTGCAAAACAGAAAGTGACGGAAAGCAACACTCAGCATGGCAGCACATATACACACACGAGGGCCAACAAAAATCTTCGGGACAAGTAGTATTAACTGGTTTAGAAATGCAAGCAAAAGAGCCTCAGTCAAAAGACTTGCTCATGGGATTTTTTTTTTACTAAAGGAAAATAGATGGTTCACCCGTTCACTTTGAAGGGTAAGTTGCATTTTGTAGGTAAATTTTCCCCTGAGTTTATTGGATAGGGTGAACTTTGCTGCTAAATTCCTATATACAATCATGTGCAAGCAAATATGCCATTTTTTTGTCCTTGCATGTGATTAGTTATTCATTGTGAAGTGAAATTTTACTACATTGAATAAGTTTGGGGAAAATTCTTCTGCAAAATTAAACTTCTCTTAAAAAGCGAACAGCCTATTTAGTAACTCAACTCCCACGTGTCCATGTTTAGTGCAAAGTGCAAGTGAACAGTAAATGTTAAATGTATGCATCTCTGGGCACCATCTTCATAATATACTGTACATATTTCAGATACTATAAATTTCATGAACATTATATGTTATGTTGGAATAGGTCATGTTAAGAAGATCCATGCAGTTCTCTACTGATGACAATCTTCAGGCTTATAACATGACTGATAGAGATAGTAGAATTGCATTCTTAGACCAGTTAATTTCCATCTACCTGCCACAATTTTCACATCATTTCTTGTCCTACTGTCATAAACTTTTCACTGAAACAGAGTAAGGGAGAATCTTTCCAATGTTGTCACATACAACACTAAAAACCTGAAAAAAAGAGTCTAACACACACTTTCTTAAAACTAAACAGAAAAATCTAGTTGGATCTAGGGTTTAGCACTTATATATTTGAACTTCATGACTTAGGTATGGAGAAAAATACTTAATAAATATTTGATGTTGTTTGAGAGAGTAAGAGAAAACAGTATGGATCACTGTAAAAAAATTGAACATAAATGTAATGAACTGCGAAATTAATGCATTTGGTATGCTGTTGTTGATGTATACCTGCATGGGAAAGTAAAGCAGAACAATATGGCACAAGGAAAAGAACAGCACAGATCAGTGCTTTATGCTGTCAATTGCATTCCTCACTTAACTGCTAGAGACAGTGCCAGACAGAGAGTAAAAAGTAGGTCTGACTTTTAAAGCACATCAGTCACATTTGTAGACATGAGCGAACCTCCTCAACTGTGATGATGTCAAAAGTTTTTATACAGCTTTCTCAGTACTGCTGAGGGTGGCTCTTTGCAGACCAAAGTTGAAGGATACATACACTAAATTAACAAATATTCTTTGCATCAAAAAAGGTTAATTTGAAACAGTTGGGTTCATTTATTAAAGATATAGAGTAATTACATGCATGTACACTGTGAGAAGTGAATGTTCAATAAGCATAAGAAATAAGGTACAGCTGGTATCATTTGTGATCACCCAATTATGTGGGTGATTATATAAAAAAAACACAAAAAAAGACAATAGTTTTGTTTTCACATGGTTGGATGCCTTAAAGGGACACAGCTTCATACTATTCACTAAGTGAACATTCCATTTCCTAAATGAGCAGCATTCACTTGCTAATGAACAGCCTTTGGTCCTTAACTGAATCATCCCTGGTAAGTCACTTTCTTACGTGTATCTCAAGACAAAACCCATGGTGTGGAGAACAGTTAGACACTCTGTCAAATTAATATTGCTTTCTATGTCCCCATTTGGGGAATTCAATACTCTGTTTGTCCTGATGACTATGGCCACAGAGACAGAAAGTGAAGGGGAATCTTCCAATGGGATACTTGCTCCATTGACAACTGTCTAAGTTGGTCTCCTCCTACTTCTGAGATGTTCTCTAAGTTTACTGTTTAGTGTGTATTTTGTATGGCTGGTCTAGGGGGGTGCTGGGGTGGTCTTCACCCTGTCAGATTTCAGTTGCACCCCACAAAGATTTCCACTCACAGCCCCCTCCACACCTGATGCTGTGTCCGGCCCTCTCCAATCCCTGCACTGTACATGCACAGCCTGAGCATAGGCAGCAAGATCTCCTCCTCGGTTCCTCACACAGCTATGATCTGCACTGTGTGTAACTAGTGACTACAGCTACACTGCCATTCTGACCAGGTAATTTCACAGGTCAGAAGTGCAATAAAGTCACCAGCTATACAGATTTCAGCCATGTGTTGTGTGGGGAAGAGCCGAGGAAGGGATCTTGCTGCCTGTGCTCAGGCTTTGTATATACAGTGCAGGGATGGGAACTATGCTGAGTGCCCTGACAGTAGTCATCTCTGTCCTCTCTCCTTCCAGTGGGGACCCCTGTCCTCTCTCCTTCCAGCAGTGACCCTGTCCTCTCTCCTTCCAGCAATGACCCCTGTCCTCTATCTTTCCTGCGGGGACCCCGTCTTCCATCCCTCCAGCTGTGACTCCTGTCCTCTCTTCTTCCAACAGTGACCCCTGTTCTCATGTGTTGTGTGGAGAAGAGCTGAGGAGGAGATCTCGCTGCCTGTGCTCAGGCTGTGTATGTACAGTGCAGGAATGGGAGCTATGCTGAGTGCCCTGCCACTGCCAGCAGTCACCCCTATACTCTCACCCCTATCTTCTCTCCTTCCAGTGGAGAACCCTGTCCTCTCTCCTTCCAACTATAACCCTTGTTCTTTCTCCTGCCAGCAGGGACCCCTGCCCTCTTTCCTGCCAGCTGTGATCATTGTCCTCTGCACTGGCAGGGGTGACCCCAGTTCTCTCTCCTGTTATCTGTCACCCTGTCCTCTACACTGCCTGGAGTGACCTCTGTCCTCTCTCATTCAAGTAGTGACCCCTGTCTTCTCTCCTGCCAGTGGTGACTCCTGTCTTCTGCACTGCTAGGGGTGACCCTTGTTCTCTCTCCTTCCAGCAGTGGCCCTATTCTCTACACTGCCTGGGGTTGCCCCTATCCTCTCTCCTTCAAGCAGTCACCTCTGTCTTCTCTCCTGCCAGTGGTGACCCCTTTCCTCTGCACTGCCAGGGATGACCTCTGTCCTCTGCACTGCTAAGGGTGACCCCAGTTCTCTCTGCTGCCAGTGGTGACCCTATCCTTTGCACTGCCAGCGGTGACCCCTGTCCTCTGCCCTGCCAGCAGTGACCCCTGTCCTCTGCCCTGCCACCCTGACCCCTGTCCTGTGCCCTACTGATTCCCAGTACACTGCCTTATCAATTCCTGTGCACTCCCCTGCTGACCCTTGTACCCTGTCCTAAAAACGAATAGCCCCGGTGTGCTGGACTACAAACTGTTGATCCTGTCCTCTGCCCTGCTGACCTCTTGTACTTTTCCCTACTGACCTCCCATCCCCTGTCTCACTTTTGACTACACCCCGTATCAGACAGATTTCATCCTACTGTGGTCTTTTGGGTAGGAAGTGAAGGAAAGTTTCCTCAATCGTACATATACAGAAATAAGAAACTGGCAGGGATTATTACCCTTACCTATTGGTTTCAAAGCAACATAAAAACAGTTTGGCATCCACTTTAAAAATTATTCCTACTCCCCGCTCAAACCTTATGGGGGCAGTACAGTGCTTATCAGCTCTTAAGCTCCTTCTTGTCATCAGAATCTGGTGCATGCAATGAGCTGAGAATTGCTCAATCCATATAGAAATGAGGCAATCTGTCAGTTCCTGACTTCATCTTGATGCTTTTGCCAGGTAGACTCCATTGCACCTTATGGCCTATTCATCCTAAGCTTGGTGCATGCTATTGATTTTAATGGTTGGAAGGCACAAATTAATAAGCACAGAAATATTGCCATAGGACAGATATTAAATGAAAGCCTTTATTTACAACAAAAGTACCTGTTTAGTATTTATTTACCTGATTTAAGAAAAAGATAATAAAGTCATACTCTCAGGCTCCATTCACATCAATGTGTGTTTTCATGATTTTTGCAGAAACGGAAGACATTTTTTTAACATGTGTTCATATGGAACACTTTCACATCAATGCATTTTTGTGCCTCTGCATTTTTGAAAAGGGTCAGCGACATTTAAAAGCAAAACTGTGTTTTTTTGCATTTTTTGGTCCAATAGGTATCAATGGGGAAGCTGCAGAAAAGCATGTAGTGTGTTTTTACACCAATTTTGTCATGATTTTAAATCTGCCCAGCTACAAATTGAAAAAAAAAACGCAAAAGCAAATTGCGGCATAATGGGGTAAAATTGCGGTAAAAAAAATGGAAAAGTGCAGCAAAAAGCACTACAGAAACACTCAAAAGCAACATGCATGGATGGGAATCGAGTCTCAAAACACCTGTACAAAAACATTGCAAAAACTATGCAAAAACGCTGCAAAACACCCAAAAAAAGTCTGTAAAATAGCAACGTGAATGGAGCCTTAGGAGTATGTGTAGGTTAATATTATTTTCATTTTATTTCATTTGTTTTCATTTTAATTAAAATACAAAAAGACAAGCCAACATGTTTTAGGGATCTTTGTTTCCTGCATCAAGCTTAAAAATACAAAAACATGGTGCAAGTAATACGTAAGTAGTATATGTAAAAAACCATAGACTTATTGATAGGTCAATGCACAAAAAACTTCAGAGCATTAAGTCTGCAAGCAAAAATATTTTTGCTAAAACATTGTAAAAACATGACATAATTCTACCTTTCTTGGTTGGCTGGTATTATTTTATTTCTGTGCCGTCGACCAATAATTATTCAAGAGGGACTAAAAAGGTGAGATGGTATCATGGTATTCAGGTAGACTTTCCTCTACAGCTATGGAGTTCTGGTAGTGATGTCAATATTTGCACACATTTCTAATGCTATGATGTGCTTATTTACCCCATGGGGTCTATTTATCAACAATTTAAAGGCTATCATTCATCTAAAATTCTTTGAAATATATTAAGCCAAGTTAGCCTGTGTCCAGGGCAAATCACTACCATATATTCGCTGATTGAGAGATTAGATGTGAGTGGACACTATTATCTGTGTGAGCCAGCAGCCTCTTATTGCTTTCAATGGGGCTGCCTACTTACAGCTCATTGTGGGAACCCCTACTGGAGTTCTAGTAGCTCGCAGCCAAGTAGGGGTTAGGTGGGTTACTGTTTACAGATTCGCCTGCAGGATAAATGATCTATTTCTTGCTTTTACCGTTAATGTTAGATTTGAATCCTGTTTACCAACTGCTGCATTTGCCTGGTTCACATTTGTTCTGTAGTAAATAGGGTTAATATGTCTGGGAGATCCCAAGTGAATGCCAATAAATCTTAGGTGAATATCAGTGAGGGATTTACTGAGCAAATGTTGCAAGTAATCCTTCATAAATATACCCACATGTTTTAGTGCTGATAAAGTGGATGGAGTGACTTCCCATTATTTGAATAAAATGCCATAAACCTTTACATGTATCTGAGAGTACAACGGTGCATTTTTGAACTCATTGTGCTGCCCTCTGCAAGGAGTGAGACACTCTGAATGAGACACACTTTCTTTATCTGCCCAACTGAGTTTTATGAAAAGACTATGGTTGGTCTTGGTATTGCAAATTATATTTAAGAGAGAACACTAGGGAATAAGTATATAGATCACATCTGAAGGGCCATTGTCTATTTTTTTATGCAATCTGAAGTACTCTCACTGAGCACTTTCTCTTTTTGATCCTTTCACAGGCATTCCCTGCTACAGTTTATTAGAATTCCCCATAGAAGTCTGTGGAATATTGTTTGCATACACACCGGATTGTATATAACTGAAAGAACACAGTAAGGAAGGCTTACAATCTTAGAGGTGACACTTTCATCCTTCTTTCATGATTTGGTACCTTTAAAATTAACCTGTATGGTCATGAATATGAGAGCTGCTCCTGCTAATTTGTATTTCGAGGTGTCATTTCCAGATTAGGCCCTGATTGTGGGTTCACTATCTAGTATGTGTGAGTGTGTGCTCTGCATTTTTATTTCAAGTTAATACCAGTTAGTGAAAGCAAGATCAGAATTATTTCTCCAGAGTCTGTACATGTAAAAACAAATCAGCAATGGAAGATTACATATTTGTATCTTCCTCAAAGACTCTTTTTGAATGATAAGGCTACAGTCAAAGGGCTGCCTCACTAAAATCACAAGATTCTCACTGGTAGTTCTAAATGCTTCCTGCACATAATGCTTCCCGCACATACTTTGTGTGAACAGCAGCAGCTGTAAGTGGCTGATGTGAGATTTGTACTCTGTACTTATCAATGGCTGGTGCCACCACTGTTCACATGTAACTAGAGTTGAGTGGACACCTGGATGTTTGGGTTTGGCGGGTTCGGCTGAACTTCATGAAAAAGTCTGGGTTCGGTACCGAACTTAACCCGAACTTTACCCCGGACCCCAAACCCAATTGAAGTCAATGGGGACCCGAACCTTTGGGCACAAAAATTGCTGTAAAAAAGTCCTGGAAAGTGCTAGAGGGCTGAAAAGGGAAGTAAAATGATTTTAGAACAATAATCTGTCCCTTACAGCAACAGCAGGAACCTGACCCTATAGGAGTAGGCGATGATTTTAGAACAATAATCTGTCCCTTACAGCAACAGCAGGAACCTGACCCTATAGAACTAGGAGATGATTTTAGAACAATAATCTGTCCCTCAAAGCAGTAGACTCTACCTAGTCCAGAATCAGATAGTTCTGTAATGCAGGATGAGATGTTATTATATCTTCAATCTGTCCCTCACAGCGCCGGCAGCATCCTCTCCCTACACTTACCTGAGAGCATGTGACATGCAGCAATATGTGACTCCACCTTATATGGAGGCTGGGTCACATGATGCACTGGCCAATCACAGCCATGCCATTAGTAGGCATGGCTGTGATGGCTTCTAAGGGCAAACCAGTGAAACACCTGTTGATTGGCTGCCCTGCAGCTATTAAACAGGCGGGATCAAATACCCGAACCCCGAACCCAAACTTTTTTCAAATGTCCGGGTTCGGGTTCGAGTCCGGGTCACGGACACCCCAAAGTTCGGTACGGACCCGAACTTTACAGTTCGGGTTCGCTTAACTCTACACGTAACTGCTCAGTTGAGTTATTACATGCAAACAGAGCATCCGAACAACACTGGATGCAGCCAGTATGCATCCAGGGTCAGCGTTTTTGTGGAGTTTGGCTGCACACAACCATATCACGGATTGTGGCTACATCCAGAAGTGATATTTAGCCTCCTCTGAATAGAGCAAGCTATCCTCAACCATGAACCCATGTAATGTAGCCTAAAAGGCACAGCTGTAGATCCTACCATGTCAAGAAAGTACTAATACACGTTTGTAAAATTATTGATACGTCCACTCTAAAAAATGGTTTACACGATCAGTGAAATGGACATAATTTAGATTTATACCTGAACTTTGATTCTTCACTCTGGAACTGCTGCATTCTGCATAATCTACTGGGCTGAGACTCTTTATTAACAACTTGCCTGCTGGGTACTTTCACCCCCTTCCTGCCCAGGCCAATTTTCAGCTTTCAGCACTGGTATACTTTGAATGACAATTTTGCGGTCATGCAGCGATGTACCCAAACAACATTTTTACCATTTTTTTGAGACAGATAGAGCTTTCTTTTGGTGGTATTTAATTAGCACTGGGGTTTTTATTTTTTGCTAAACAAATTAAAATTTTGAAAAAATATTTTTTTTTTCTACATTTCAGTTATAAAATTTTGTAAATAAGAACATTTTCTTCTTCACCGATGTGCACTGATGGCCAGCCTTTATGGGCACTGATAGGCATCACTGGTGGGGCTACACTGATAATCATTGCACTGATTAGCAGTGCAGATCCCTCGTTAGGAGAGCCGCTTAATGGCTCTCCTCAACTTACAAGTTGTCAACGTGAATAGAGGCATGCCGATAACCAGCACTTCCTGGTTACGCTATGATCGGCTATAATTAAACACAGCTGACCACATGGTAAAGAGCCTACATCATAGGCTCTTTACCATGATCAGAGATGTGGTGTGTCGGATTGAAACACTGCACTACCGATTGCCATGCTGCACACTCCGGGGGCACGCATGGCTGGAATGTTCTGAAGGACGTCATATGATGTCCAGTCAGATGCCCAGCCATCATTTTGCTATAGGCTGGCCAAGATGTGATTAAATATGAAATAGACCAGCTGGTCAACACTATTCCCCAGACTTCTCCCTCTCCCCTGTTTCTCTTACAGTAAGCTTCCCCCCCCCCCACCTTTATCCCTTCCTTACCCTCTTTCCTCTCCGTCCCCCTCTCTCCCTCCTAATCTATAGTCCCCCCCCTGTTTTATTATGCAAGGAATAGCATACGACGAGCAGTAAAAGAGCTCACTCAAAAAGCAGTCAAACCCCCAACACCTTCTAAAGTCATTTAACCCTACTCAATATGGGGAACCCAGCAGGGTAATCCCAATCTACTTAGACTAACTTGGAGCGTACTTCTATTTCACTGTTGATGTGTCCTAGTGGCATTAGAGCCAATATTTACTTAAATGATCTCTGTTTAAATTGAATGGAAGTGTCATCCCTTACAGTACTATGTGTAACATTACCACTGTACTTTGTCGCTGTACTTAATGCTCTGGAATTCATTACTACTTAAACACTTGGTACTGTATGTAACCTGTTATTTTTTTGCTTCAATAAAACATGTTGGAAAAAAAAAAAATATGAAATAGACTCAACTCACTTTTGTTTGTAAAAAAAAAAAATAATTGCTTGCATCTGATTCAGGATTCTTTTCACATGCATAATATGACCTAAAGTTGTTTGTATTCCTCTGCCAGTATTAATAGCCAGCAAAAAAAGTCCAATGCAAACTGGATGTGTGTTCACACAATTGCATTTTTAAATGCCAGATAATGAACAAAAGAAGCTGAATGGAGTGGAGAGGTGATAAAAAGAAAGTAAGCATAAGCTGCTGGGGGGGGGGGGGGGCTACATTAAAGTGAGCATGTTTCTTTGTATTTGTAGGCAAAGGGATCTCCCCTAACCAATTTATACTTTTCTTGCCAGTGCTCCTGTGCAACAATTTCCCCCATGACAGCTGACAACAAAAATCTCATTGGCAGTGCCTGGATATAGCAAGGGTCTTGCCTGCACACTGTCACAGAGGAAATGGAAGAGGGGATGATGTCACTACCCGTCCCTATTGTCTGACACCAGCCAAAACTGAGGATTTTAGTACTGGGTCACTAAATGGAAGAAGGAGTGGCCGGGGGTTTTAGCATGGTAAAAGTGTGTTCGGGGGGGATGGACAAATGTTTATTTAATGGCAACTTCTATATGTTCTAAATAATATATTGTAAATATTCAATATCTTTTAAAACATACATTGGTGTAAATTAAAACCGTTTGAGCTTTACAACAGAAAATCTTCATTGATTGCCAGGAAACAAATGCCTGCATTGCTAAAAAACAAAGTGTTCTTCAAAAAGTTTTCCTACAATGTCTCCACAAGTAACAGAATACATCTGAATTTGATCAAAGAATTTCTTGCATATTTTGTGCCACATTCATTTATGCAACCTCAAATCAGCAAATGTTTTTGATTGCAGAAATACATTTTCAGCAGTGCTTGATATTTTATTGATGGCAAAGATCCCCTCCCAAATGTCTCTTAATTTCCCAAATCCAAACCAGCACCACCTGGAGCATAAATGTAAATTATAACATCAAGATACATTGTCATTGAAAAGATGAATAATTTTAGTGCCTGATTTTAACAACGGACAGGGAGCTTTTAAAAAATAAATAGGAAAAAAATATATATTACACATTTCTGGATTTTCTGTTGAATTTAAACTTTTGGTTTCTAAGCTCTGTCTCAGCTATGTCTATTAGGCATACTACTATGCTCTATACCAGGAGTCCTCAAACTATGGCCCTCCAGTTGTTCAGGAACTACAATTCCCATCATGCCTAGTCATGTCTGGGAATGTCAGAGTTTTACAATGCCTCATGGGATGTGTAGTTCCGCAACAGCTGGAGGGTCGTTGTTTGAGGATCTCTGTTCTATACACTGATCAAACAGATCAATAGCTATTTGTACAAACCAAAGGTGCCTGGCATCATTTTACTCACCAACTAAATCAGTTTATAGCAACACTCGTAGGCTTTTGAATAAAGGTATTTTACTGACAAATAAGCTTGGTCAATAAAGAAGTGTAAAGTACAGAAGGTGCAGTAAGACATAAAATTCCAAAAGTTGGACATAACATATCAACATCATCCATATCATGGGTCTTATTTTTTAAAAGTACGGTTAAAAAGTTGTTCACATTGAAAATCAAACTGCGAAGATCCAAATCAGTACACAATTCAAGCAGGATGCCAGTAAATGTCAGATTAAAAAGAGCTACTATAATACACGTTTTGGCACAGGAAGGCGCTTTTTATCAATGTGCTCATGTCTGGTCCTTGAATAAAAGGATCTTTGCAGTTCAAAGTTGCTTTGATCTCCCTTGGATGGTGTTCTCATTTTCAAAACACATGTAAACAAATATAGTTGTATAACACAAAGATACGCTGCATAGAAGCTTTCATTTTTTTGAACCTGCATTATAAAATGGCCAAGTCTGACAGTTACTTTACTTCACACTTTTTTTTCCAAAAATATATAGGCAGGTTCTCTGATTTGAATGAGGCAAAAATTATAATACAGATGCATCACATATTCTTTTCGACCAGGAAAATGCAGAATTAAAATCCTAAATTTGAAGTTGGGAAAAGAGCTGTGTCTTCCTTTACATAAGGAAAGCATTTTATCGAACAAGTAAAGTGGAACTTGCCAGGTCATCATCAATAGTAATTACGGCACCAGATATAATTTCTTGGATGAAACACATCTTGTCTATAACTAGTTTAAATTTTCTTTTGCTGTGTTCCCCAATCCATAACCACAGAAGCTATTCACTTTTCATTTGGTGCAGGGTATGTATTCAATATAAGATTTATTGATTTGGAAGCTTGCCAGTGGCTGCTGTTTTACTTCAGGTTTAAAAGACAACTGAAATGAGATAGTATCCTGAGAGCACTACAAAAAAGAAACTTTGTTGGATATGATTGTAGCATGATGGAAGAGAAAGGCATATCAATATGAATGCGCCGAAGAAAGAAAAGTGATTATACATTTGCGCATGGTACCATCAACGATTTATTGTGCTTTTGCTACAAGCAGCTGTCTTTGCTCTCTTTTTTTTTTTTATGAAAGAAGATGGGTAAGAATCAATTGTGGTTTTGGAGCGATGATCAATGGTCAATTGACAAAGTGAATATGCAGAATAAAAAGCGAGAAAGCCAGGGGAAATAAAGATTGTATCAAGGTCGTAGCTGAAATGCAAGGACAACATAAAGGTTGGGCATATAAAATCAATGCAGTTTACCTTACTGTGTATTTTGCTTGAAAAGTAGCTTTTTTATTTAAAAAAAAAAAAAAAAAACACAATGTTATAAACCCCCATTATTTTTCTCATTACATGTATGCATATTTTGTTAAAGATATTCTTCCTCCTCACTCATGAATGAAGCGTGAGATCTCAGTGACATTGGCAAATATGAATTCATAGTTCGATAGCGCGTGTCAGCCAACAAGAATTTACATTTATTTCAACATTTCCAGAGCATGACTGATTTATTGTGTGCCCTCTACCTCAGTGTGAATTGCTGAACATTACACTATGCAGATAGGTCAAGTTTTATTTATAGGTCAACTTTTATCTAAACACATAAAGTGATGCCATATATTTATTTATTTTTTACCAAAGAAATGATATAAGGGTAGTGTGGTACATCTTAAATTAACCAGCAGGACTGACAGATAGAAAAAAACCCTAATTATTATTGAATATTGCATTTTGCTGTGCTGCATCAATCTGTGCCATTTAAATTGATGACGCAGGTCACAGCTGTAATATGCCTTTTATGATATTCATTAGTTTTATCTTAGCACAACATGGAGTGAATAAATTTTAACTATCATTACAATATGTCAGTGGAATATTAGCTGCATATTAGTACTCAAGTAATAGTGTTTGCTGCACTTTCAAATCTTGGACTGAACTATTTATAGATCCTACATTTTAAGCTAAAATAGCCACTTTGTACTAACATAGCTACAAATGTAACATTAATATTTCAGACTGTAGAAAAGGTCATATTTTTCACAATGTCATTTAACTGTCTTCTGAAAGTTGCTTCATACAGAGAAAATTGGCCATTGAAAATGTGGAAAATCTTGAGCTTAGATTTTTTTTTTCAGAAACACCTGCATCTGAAGAACATATTCATTCGTACAGATTCTTTCCTGATTTTTCATTACTCAGTTCAAATATTCATGATCTTATTGATTGTTAGATCTCAGCCTTTTTCAGACACCCACATGGAAAAATATAATAGGATGAAAATCCTGGCCTTTACCTATTATTCCCCTAAAATGAAGGTTTTTTTCTAAATGATTCACACATTGATAGATGCAGAATAAAGAAACCTTTGTTAATTAAAATATAAATGTCCTATGTGCACAGCATTTTTTCACTCGCTGCAGTTAAGGTGTACAGGCTCACATACTGTAATCATGCATCTATGTTTATACAGGTCAGAAAAGCTATATCTTTACTTTAATCAGTATGAGAGATGCAGAGCAGGATGATAGCAAAGGGCACTGCATGATTATAGATCCTGCTTTAAATGTCATTGTAATATAGTTAACCACTTCAGCCTCCGAAGGATTTGTCCCCTTCCTGACCAGAAAGAGCCAAAATTTTGAAAAAAAAAACAATATTTTTTACTTTTTTCTATTATACATGTCCAAAAAAATATAAAGAAACTAATTCTTTCATTAGTTTAGGCCGATATATATTCTACTACATATTTGCGGTAAAAAAAAATCACAATAGGCATATATTGATTGGTTTGCGCAAAAGTTGCCGCTTTTACAAACAATGGTAATTCATTTACAGAGTTTTACTATTTTTTTTCTACTATCTGCGATTTTTATCAGGACTGCAACATTTTGGCGGACAGATTGGACATCTTTGACACTTTTTTGAGACCATTGACATTTATGCAGCGATCACAGCTAAAAAAAACTGATTACTGTATAAATGTCATTGGCAGGGAAAGGGTTAACCTCTAGGGAGCGATCTAGGGGTTAACTTTGTTCCCTGTGTGTGTTCTAACTGTATGGGGGCTGGGCTGGCAGGGATATGACAGATCTAACTGATCCCAATTACAAGGATCAGTAGATCACTGTCATGCCGCCTGTCATGCCGCCTGTCAGAACGGGGAACGGCCGTTCTTCCTCTCTACCAGGCAATCACGGGTCGCTGATGGACATTAAGCTGTGGCTGCGTGGATCACCGTTTATAAATGGCGATCTGTACAATGGAGCCAACTTGCTGCCATATATGTGCACGATACGGTCGGCAAGTGGTTAAAGAGGATCTGCACCATCCACTACCATCTTTTTTATTTCACTTACCTTAAGGGGGTAGCTGCAGATTTCAGCTGCCCACCCTTCCAGTGGATCCAGCAATGTCACTCAGAGATTCTCTCATGCCCAGCCTCAGCTCTGTCCCACGCTGCCATGTTCTTTCTGACATCATTAGGAGGCCTGTTGGCTCTTCCTGTTTCAGCGGGCAGGCCTTCTGATGATGCACAGATGGGCCCACCCCTCCTCCTTTTAAGAATGGAAGGCAATGCCTGCTGGGATATGTGACATGCATATCCCGGGAGGCACAGTGGGCAATGTGCACATCATTCACCTAAGGTGACTGACATGCATGGGGAGGCAGGGACTGTAATTTTTACCAAAAGGAAAAGGTAAAAAAAAATGAATGCATTATGTGCAGAGAATGGAAGGAGAGGTGGAGTGGAGAGAAGTAGTGGAAGAGAGTGAAGGTCCGCTTTAATACTGCTACACTACACCTATATAAAAAAATACACATACAGTACATGTGTGCACACAGAAAAACACATAGACGTTGTACACTATATGACATTTCTGGATTAATGTATAACAAGTTTTATTTTGATGGACCTTTTAATTTGGGCAAGGTTAATTTATTTGTTTTGTTGTGTGCTCCTTCTATAAATACTGCATAAAAGAACCCGTAAGTTGTAGTAACCTGTTGAGTAGCCCAACTCTCACCAGAATACACTGCAGCACAGTGCAGAATTGTCTTCTCAACATTTTCTAAGATCTGGTTGTAAGGAGGTGGACATCACCCTTGCCTAGTTACTGAGGGAGGAAGCCAGAGTAAGATAAGTCTGTTATCTAACCTTTATTTTGTGTCACTGAGGTGGGATGTCCACTTTAAGCCCTTGACTGCCAGTTACATATCCTACCTGCAATTTTAAAATTATTCTGCTGACTTTCTTATTCATGGTAAAGGTAATCTGGCTGGCTGTAAAGCCACTAGACCAAGTTAAAGACCTCAATTATGACACCCACCCAGTCAACCCCCAAGTGGTACCCCTGCTGCTTCTGTTTGGAGCCCATGACTAGAGTTGAGCGAACCCGAACTGTAAAGTTGGGGTCCTTACCGAACTTTATGGGGTGTCCGTGACCCGGACATTTGAAAAAAGTTCGGATTCTGGGTTTGGGTATTTGATCATGCATGTTGAATAGCTGCAGGGCAGCCAATCAACAAGCGTTTCACTGGTTTGCCCTTAGAAGCCATCACAGCCATGCCTACTAATGGCATGGCTGTGATTGGCCAGTGCATCATGTGACCCAGCCTCTTTATAAGCTGAAGTCACTTAGTGCTGCATGTCACATGCTCTCTGGGTAGTGCAGGGAGAGGATGCTGCCAGATCTGTGAGGGACAGATTGCAGATATAATAACATCTCATCCTGCATTACAGAATGATCTGATTGTGGACTAGATAGAGATTACTACTACTACTGCTTTTAGGGACAGATTGCAGATCTAATAACATCTCATCCTGCATTACAGAACGATCTGACTGGACTAGGTAGAGTCTACTGCTTAGAGGGACAGATTATTGTTCTAAAATGATCTTCTAGTTCTATAGGGTCAGGTTCCTGCTGTTGCTGTAAGGGACAGATTATTGTTCTAAAATCATTTTACTTCCTTTTGCGGCCCTCTAGCACGTTCCAGGACTATTTTATAGTCATTTTTGTGCCAAAAAGTTTGGGTCCCCATTGACTTCAATGGTGTTCGGGGTAAAGTTCGGGTCAAGTTTGGTACCGAACCCGAACATCCAGGTGTTCGCTCAACTCTACCCATGACCACATTAAATTCTGTCAGGGTGGTGAGCAAGGGGGGTGTGGGTACATCTGTTTCTTAATTCTCTCTTCAGTAACTCTAACCATGTTTTGTGCACTTCTGGGTTAGTGGCTGTCAGCCCAAATTGCAACTCAATCAATCAAAATTCACTTTTACGGAAGTCCGATTACTACAAAGTGGATTCTGATGATATAGGTAATGCATTTTGCACTTAAAGCTTTGTTCCTTGTCCTTTGTTATTAACCAATTCAGCCCCGGAAGGATTTACCCACTCCCTGATCAGGCCATTTTTTGCAATACGGTACTGTGTTGCTTTAACTGTCAATTGTGCAAACGTGCAAAGATGTACCGAAACTAAATTGACATCCTTTCTTTCCCACAAATAGAGCTTTCTTTTGGTGGTATTTGATCACCTCTGCAATTTTTATTTTTTGCACTATAAACAAAAAAGTGCGACAATTTTGAAAAAAAAGAATGTATTCATCAGTTTAGGCCAATATATATTATTCCACATATTTTTGCTAAAAAAAAATCACAACAGGTGTATATTAATTGGTTTGTGCAAAAGTTATTGCGTTTACAAACTATGGGATAGATTTAGGGACTTTTATTTTTTTATTGTTTTTACTGGTAATGGCAGCAATCTGTGATTTTTTAATGGCACTGCAACATTGTGGCGGACAAATCTGACCCCAAATGACACTTTTTGGGGACTAGTGACATTATTACATTGATAAGTGCTATAAAAATGCAGTGATGTAAAAACGACACTGGCAGGGAAGGGGTTAACTCTAGGGGGTGATCAAGGGGTTAACTGTGTTCCCTCAGCGTGTTCTAACTGTAGGAGGGATGGGCTTACTAGGACATAACAGAGATCGCTGTTCCCGAACACAGGGAACAGAAGATCTCTGCTATGTCATCTGGCAGAACGGGGATCCGCCTTGTTTACAGATCCCCGTTCTGCCTCTGCACATGGCAATCATAGGCCGTTGGTGGACATCAAGTCCGCCGGACCCAGAGGCGACCGCTATACCACATGCATGAACTGATGTAAAGGTACAGCGGTTTGCGCTAGCCGATCAACTTGCCACAGTATATCTGCATGAGCTGGTCGGCAAGGGGTTAAATAAACCTGATTACCCTTACAGAAATGAAATATTTAAAGCACAACTAAACTGTTGGAGCATACGGCTCCATATACCCCCTTGTCCTGCTATCAGGCTTCATATATAGACTTTGGTTATACAGTGCCTAGCTTGACCTGAACAGTTTTCAAACCTCCTAAGAGTTGGGGGACCTCTGTATTATTTATTTGTATTTATTTTATTTCAGGTATATAGTGTCATCAATTTATGAAGCGCTTTGCATATACATTGTACATTCACATCAGTCTCTGCCCTCAAGGAGCTTACAATCTAAGTTCCCTAACTCACATTCATACATCCACATACTGCTGCCAATTTAGGCAGGATCCAATTAACCTGCTAGTATGTCTTTGGAGTGTGGGAGGAAACCCACACAGACACAGGGAGAACATGCAAACTCCAGGCAGGTAGTGTTGTATAATCCTATATGTGTGGGCATTGGTCACTGAGAATAATATAATAAGTACCAGAATGGATATAAACTCTGTTTAGCGATGGGTAGACTAGAAAATGTGTAGCCAAAAAAGGCTGCATCCAAAATTTGTGTTTTCATTTGCTAGCTTGCCTAGAATGGTGTTTGTAGTGGACATTAGTGATGAGCAGACCTACAGACCTACCCTGTGTTTGGTTGAGAAGGGTTTGCCAAACGTCAAAGACTTTACAATGCCAAACCCTATTGAAATCAATAGGAGCAAAATCAATTTTCTGGGCTAAGATCAAGGAAGTCTCAAACAATAGCATAGGGGGTGGTAACTACAGGGTGGGACATTTATATGGATACACCTTAATAAAATGGGAATGGTTGGTGATATTAACTTCCTGTTTGTGGCACATTAGTATATGTGAGGGGGGGAACTTTTCAAGATGGGTGGTGATCATGGCAGCCATTTTGAAGGTGGCCATTTTGAATCCAACTTTTGTTTTTTCAATAGGAAGAGGGTCATGTGACACATCAAACTTATTGGAAATTTCACAAGAAAAACAATGGTGTGCTTGGTTTTAATGTAACTTTATTCTTTCATGAGTTATTTACAAGTTTCTGACCACTTATAAAATGTGTTCAATGTGTTGCCCATTGTGTTGGATTGTCAATGCAACCCTCTTCTCCCACTCTTCACACACTGATAGCAACACCGCAGGAGAAATGCTAGCACAGGCTTCCAGTATCCGTAGTTTCAGGTGCTGCACATCTCGTATCTTCACAGCATAGACAATTGCCTTCCGATGACCCCAAAGATAAAAGTCTAAGGGGCTCAGATCGGGAGACCTTGGGGGCCATTCAACTGGCCCACGATGACCAATCCACTTTCCAGGAAACTGTTCATCTAGGAATGCTCGGACCTGACACCCATAATGTGGTGGTGCACCATCTTGCTGGAACTATGATGTCGGTGATAGGGAATTACTGGCCATCAAGTTGGCTTTGGAGGAATGGCGGTACCTCCTGGAAGGAGCAGCTCACCCGGTATTGGTTTTTACTTACCATAAAAACCATAAAAAAAACATATGCTGTGAAGATACGAGATGTGCAGCACCTGAAACTACGGATACTGGAAGCCTGTGCTAGCATTTCTCCTGCAATGTTGCGATCAGTGTGTGAAGAGTGGGAGAAAAGGGTTGCATTGACTATCCAACACAATGGGCAGCACATTGAACACATTTTATAAGTGGTCAGAAACTTGTAAATAACTCATGAAAGAATAAAGTTACGTTACAACCAAGCACACCATTGTTTTTCTTGTGAAATTCCCAATAAGTTTGATGTGTCACATGACCCTCTTCCTATTGAAAAAACAAAAGTTGGATTCAAAATGGCCGCCATGGTCACCACCCATCTTGAAAAGTTTCTCCCCTCACATATACTAATGTGCCACAAACAGGAAGTTAATATCACCAACCATTCCCATTTTATTAAGGTGTATTTATATAAATGGCCCACCCTGTACATTGGAAAGCATGCACCAATGCAAAAAAATTACATTCCATGCAGCTGGGAGCAGTGATTTTTAGCACAAATATTTAATGCCAGTTCACACTGGAATCATACCCCATGTGATTTTTATTTGAATGGGCTGACATCCCACTGGATTGCAGCACAAGTAGTGCATGCCCTACTTTTAAAAATGCACAGTAACAGGATTGCATGGTACTATAATACCATGCGATCCAATGCAGGCAAATGCACTGTGTTTGCAATCTGTGTTTGGGGTGTCATTAGAATTAGAATGACACCAAAGCAGATTGCACAACCAGTGTGCCTGGTGTGAATGGGCCCTTACAAAGGAAAAAAAGAGTTTCAAATTGTTGGCAAATTATATTTTTTAAAAGAAAAGCAGCACACAGACCCCAAAGGTCCCCAAAATACAAAACAGACCCCTAAGGGTATTTTATGTATTGTGGAGGAACTTAGAAGGCACTTGCCCTCAAGTTGATGAGGACTAGGGCCTCATCCCTACAAAATCTACCCAGTGGTTTTGGGGGTCTGTGAGCACCAGATATCATACCCCCTATGTGAATGAGTATTATGTACATAGTTCCTATACTTACTGGCAAAAAAGTAATCAAAAATAAATACACCCACATTTTTTGTTCTTATTTTTAAGTCTCTTATTAAAAAATAAAAATCCCTAAACATTGGCCCTCACTGTAAATCCTTCTATAATCATAATGTCTGCCACCTCAATGAAAAAAAACTGATGACTCATCACACACGACCGATCCCTGACAGAAACACTAGCCAAATGACAGCTCCCTGGACATCAATGACCAATTATGGCATTGGCCATATTTAGGCAATGATATATGGCTCCATTCCCTTTGCTTATATGGCTGGGGATTCCTGGCCATGTAAGTGAAAAGGCCAGGTGGCATTAGTGGTTGGTAAGGACACAGTAGGTGCTAGCAGCCACGGCTTCTTCAGCAACCATTGACAGCTGGAAACTGTCACATTTCTCCACACTGAATTCCCTAAACATTCAGCATTCAGAGCATTCAGAGCATTCAGACGACATCTGAACAGCCAGTGTTCAGTCCATTAATTTAGAGTAATATTCATACTGAACACTAAACTCATTCCTAGGGGTCATATAGAGCTTTATGCTCCAAAGGTATGCCAGTCCACATTGCAACTTAAACAATAATAAATAATAATAAACAGTAATAATTTCATCACTGCAGTGAATCAGATTCAAATTATCACACAAATGACATATTCTTGCAAAGATGGTGTAATAACATATGAACGAAAGGAACAACTCAAGGAAGGAGAGTGTTCAAAGGGCCACACAAGGAGCCACTGGGATATAATGCCCGCAAATAATAGAAATATGGTGTAATTACCTGTCTTCGTCTTCAAGGAAACCATTCCTACCACTACTCAGTAAGATACCTCTGCTAGTATTGCTAGTAATTGGACTGGTTTGGAAATATTTTTCCAAATACATGATAAAAAAAGGATCATTGACCCACTGGGGTTGATTTGCTAAAGGCAAATAGATTGTGCACCAAGTGCAGTTTCACTCATTTTCTTTGGTAAATATACAACATAAATGTGGTAAAGCTTCACTTTGCAAAGAATAATCAATCAGCTGCAGGAGAGATTTAAAAAAAAAAAAAATATTTGGCTTGCCTATGATTGGATGATTGAAATCAGCAAAGCTTTACCACATTTACAAAGTTATAGGGAAAATTAGTTTAACTGCACTTGCAAATTGCAGTCTATTTGCCTTTAGTGAACCCATACCATTTTATCTTTTTTTAAATGTATTTGTGTATTTCGTTTATTTAGAGCTGAACTCCAGGTAGCACAAAGATTGTCCAAAAACAAAAGCAATGCATTTCATTACAACAGTTTGTCTTTCTTCCATTTCAGTGTCAACCGGATTCTTCATAAATCTTCCCCAAAGGTTTCTTTCTCCCTCAGCTAGACAAGCTACTTCCCTTTTACATGACCCATAACTGCTGCCCACTCTACTTCAATTGGCAATCATTGGTCTAATAACCCCCATGTAATCAAGGCTTCCAGTGTGCTTATATTACCACTGCATTTAGGGGGTGTGGCCAGTCGCTCTCTGCCTATCACACCCATAGGCTTTGTTGGGCGGGATATTAAAATGAACCTACTGGTCTGTCACCCATATGCCTTACAACAAACAGCAGTGGTATGTGAGGTACGATAAATACATTTTTTTGTACAGGATCATAGTTTCTCATGCGCTATTATTATGCAAAACAGTGATTGGCGCTATGGGGGCAGGGACATATGACACCTGTTTAATGGAATTGTCCAAATGTGGTACTGCATTCCTAAAGGTTCCTGAAATATGTAGTACAGTAAGACTTCAGCAGGTGTTAAATGCAGCACCAAATTGAATCATTTTCCCTTTGCTTGGCTATAGTAAACAGTTTGCTTTGGAACTATGATATCACAAGTTTAATGTTCTGCTTATATTAACATTGATTAAAAAAACTGTGCAGTCAATCCCTGATTTCAATTACCATTGAAGAGAATTTCTCTTGGCAACTTCCAGTGGCTTGGGTAGGGTCACCAAAATATGAAATGAAGGATTATGTGACCAAAAGGGACACAGCTAGCAATAAAAATGTGACAAAGGTTTTATCCATTGCATTTTCTTTTCAGAAGCTTCCCAAAGTAATAAAAACATTCAATTGGGACTGCACTTAATTTTCTGACAACAGCTGAAAAAAAGTAATTTGGCACGCCTAATAGTGCGTCATATTAACGTAGGAATTACATGGCACTGACTGGTCAGTGTGCATGTTTGAGGCCTCATGCACACTGGGCATTTGCTTTTCTCCTTTGAACGCCAGAGCTGCTGGCAGGAGAACATCTGTTTAAAAAATGCACCTTAAGCCTTATATTGCACTTTTAGGCATGTCAAGCATTTGGGCAATAATGTATTGCCTTGGCTAGAATATGGATTTATTCTGGCCATTGGAATACATTACCGCTCAAATGCACCTAAAGGACCCTAAACACGCTTACACAAGCTTAGGCACATCAAGCCTTTTTTCTGCTCAAAAGCTCCTCTCCTGAACTCTCTGGTGATTTTTATTTTCAGCTTGCAAATTCTTCTCTTCGAATACGCCTGTAAACACCGATGTGTGCATGGACACGTAGGCTAAGATAGAGGTGCTTTTACAGGCTGACTAAAAATGGCTAACACATCAGGTGTGTTTTTTAAGCCCAGCGTGCATGAGGCCAAAAGGGATCATCTAAGAGTCTCCTTGCTGTTCAATGGTTAGAGTATGACCAGCTTTAAACAGTACATGCCCATATGTTTCACCAGCTGGAAGCTGTCCATTCTTGTTAAAATGAATGAACCCAAGAGTTAAAATTCTGAATAAAATGATTACTTTCCTTTGCATTTACTTGTGAACAGAGTGTTTTAATTGCATTAAAACAGCTTTTTAGCTTTTTGATGGCAAACTGGTAACAGCATTGGCTTTTTACACGTACTAATGGATCACTTTGATTTTATTCATAATGTAAAATTATTATATGACCTCCTATGACCCTGGAACTATTTTACTGGGTAGCTCCAGCTTTCCTTTCATATCAAAGCTGTAAGGAGTATTTATGGTGTCGATCACTCAGCTTTTCCATGCTCTCTGTAGCTTAGCCCTGGTTACAATGATCATATGATATGTGGTGAATCACTATGTTAGCAGGAAAGTGCAGTGGTCAATGTAACATATACAGTATAGTTTCCTATATTGAGGCTTATCTCAGTATAGTGACCTCATTTTGACAAAAGAAAAAAATAAGAGAGATTCACATTAAAAAAGTTACTTAATTCTTTTAACATATAGACTGTAATAAAAATATCTCACATTCAACCATATGGATTAGCTTTAGCACATCAGCTCAGATATTTGTTCAAGTATGTAAGATATTAATAAAATACACACACATATATGAGTCATATGGCAGTATACACAGTTAACTATTCCATAACCTTCCGTAAAATAGCACCACAAAAAAAAGATGCTTTAAAATAAATAAATGCTAATATATTTTAATAACAAGTAAAACAAATTACACTTTAGCCAGATTACATTAAAAGGATTGTGGTATATAGTGATAGGTCTAACGTTTGAAAATGGATTAGAGTGTACTACAGATACAGGGAAGAAACAGCTAAATCTTCAACCTTTGAAAATGTCAAATTTTTCTTTGTCAAATTATCAAATTGTTAGTTATGCACACATAAAAGTCACTGATAAGAAGTCCATTTATTGTAGCTATCTCATGTCTGGTGATTCAGACAATTTTCTGCAAATCTTAGGAGTTTCATGTTGCTATTGTGGAGACAGTCATCCTTCCATATAATGACAGCAACCGCAAAATGATGTGTCTAGTGGGTTCATTATGTAATAAAATCATTTAGTGAGAACATGTCATATTAATGAAATGTTATTACACACTCATTAATAAACATGCATATGTGTTTCCAAAAAGGGATATGTATTGTTAATGAGATCCTTTTTTTTTCCAGATGGTCCTGTTTTAAAAAGGTTTTTTCCTTTTTGTAAAATATGAATCGCTTAATCCTGACATCAGTTTGCCAAAAAGACAGAGTCCTCCTTTTGGCTCAGTAGTTTGGGAGGTATGACACTGTTAGGTTTCAGCATGTGACCTTTATCGTTTTCTGCTTCAGGTATAGGATAAGGTAAGTATAACCAAAAATGGTTACTTTACTGTTGAAGGTTAGATTGGGGGTTTGATTAGGCTAGTCTCAGGGTTAGGGGTTATACGATTTAATTTAACTGTTAGGGTGAAAGCTAAGGGGATTTAGTATTGGGGGGTTTAAAGTTATTCTTATTGTATTTTTTTTCTTTAAACATAACATGTCACACTTACCTGCTCTGTGCAATGTTTTTTTGCACAGAGCAGCCCCAATCCTCCTCTTCTCAGGTCCCCTGTCAGCAATCCTGGCTGCTTCCCTCCACCAAGTGTCCCCATAGCAAGACACTTGCTATGGGAGCACTTGTGCTAGCTCCCTATAGACACAGACAGCAGGACTCAGTCCTGCCCCCTCATGTGGCCCAGAAACTTGCAACAGCAGGCTAAATTGCTGTTCGCTGATGCCACAGAGCCCCTACTGGCTCTGGAAGGATCCTGACCATATTTTTGAAATCCACCTATCTGCCTGATAGACAACTGGCTTTGGCTTTCAGTGAACTGGGGGTAGGGGGCAGAGCAGAGAGAGGTGACTAACAGTCATCACTCTCTGCTCCGGAAAGCCCCAAAACTGTGAAATCAGCTATCACATGAGTCAGTTCTTGGGCTTAGAGCTGGGGGGGCTGCAGCATCACACCGATGCAACAGCATGACGATGAGTATGTATATTTGATTTCTTTATCTACCCCAAACTTCCTCTTTAGGTGTTAAAGTCTCATTTTGAAGATTAGATAAACTGGTAGACTAAGTGTTCAGTGATAGAATTAGTTTAAATGTAATGGTAAAGTATAAATTGCTGAAATATGGTACAGAGTAAAAATGAACCTTAATAGCCATCTTAAAGCTGAAGTCCAGGAATACAGCTTCTTTGTAAAAAAATAACGCAAACTACGAGTTAAGTCCAACAAGTTGCATGACACCACTTTGGCATATCTCTATAATTTATATCTGACAGGTTTGTGGAGCTCCCAGAAGACAGATATTGCTGTAGTTACAGGAGCCTGACGCTTGATGTTTTGGTCTCAGCTCAAGGGTGAGTATAGCTGCTCCATGTGCTTCTCTGCTCTCACAGCCTGGCATGTATCCTCGGCAGAGTCATAAATGTAATGTAACATTACATTAAATAACAGAGATAAGCCCAGAGGTGTTTTGCACCTCACTGGACTTCACACTTTACAAAGGAGCTCACTTCCTGAAACAACCTCTTCATGACTGAGCTATAGCCAAATGATGGCTACAGTATGGTCGCTTCATATGATGCCCAGCATGATCACGCTTCTTGCACGCCCCCTGTGGTGTGCATCTGAAGGCATCTGTGATTGCTGTGTCCTTGGGACAAGCTAATCACAGATCGTGGTAATCAGTCAATCACAGAGACTCTTTACCACATGATTAGCTGTGTCCAATCACAGCTGATCACAGTTTAAACAGGATTTGTTGGTTATCTGCATTTCTCTCCTCACACTGACAGTGCGGGAGGGGAGGAGAGATGATAACACTCAAAACCACATGGGGGACATCTACACTGATAATCAGGGCACTGATCATTAGTGTCCTGATTATCAGTGCAGCCCCAACAGTGTCCACCAGTGCTGCCAACCAGTGCCCACCAGTGCTGCCAACCAGTGCCAATCAGTACCAATCAGTGCTGCCTGTCATCGCCCATCAGTACTGCCTGTCAGTGTAATCAGTAATGTCTATCATTGCTGCCTATCAGTGCCCATCAGTAAAACCTCAACATTAGTGAACAAGAACAATTACTTATTTACAAAAACAGAAACTAAACTTTTTTTGTTTCAGAATTTTCTGTCTTTTTTTGTTTGTTTAGCAAAAAATAAAAAAACTCAGTGGTGGTTAAATACCAAAAGAAAGCTCGATCTGTCTCAAAAAATTATAAATGCTCACTGATCGCTGTCACTTTGTTTCTTTTGGGGGATTCAAGTATGAATCTGGCCTAGTCAAGTACGGTGTTCTTCAGGGCTCAATCTTGGGTCCCTTACTTTTTAGCATTTACATGTTTCCACTTGGCCAACTGCTTAGATCACATGGGCTCAAGTATCACTTCTATGCTGATGATACATTCACCCTAAACCAGATTCTACTTTGGCTGCTTCTCTCCTATCTAACTGTATTTGTAATATAAAAACTTGGATGGCCCATAACTTCCTTCAATTAAACTGTAACAAGACTGATGTCATGCTTATTGGCGCCCCCCATAAATTATGTAAGGCCAGTCCTAATAGCTTATCTATAGATTGCACTATACTTGAGCTTAAGTCTAAATTGAAAAATCTAGGGGTGATATTTGATGCTAGTCTAAACGTTGAACCACGTGTACAAAATGTTGTCAGAACATCTTTTTTTCACTTGAGAAACATTACTCGGCTGCGTCCCATGCTATCATACCGTGTAGCTGAAAAGCTGATCCATACATTTGGACTTGAATACTGCAATGCTCTACTTGCTGGTGTACCTAAATCCATTATAAATCAGCTCCAATATGTTCAAAATTCTGCAGCCAGAATCCTGACTAGGTCTGGTACAGGTGATCATATTACCCCTATCCAGGAGTCCTTGCACTGGCTACACATCAGGTTTCGCATAGAGTTAAGATCCTCTTGCTCATCTACAAGGCTCATCATGGCTTGGCACCCCATTATCTCTCTGAACTTTTTTCAACTTTCTCCCCCCCCTCATAACTGAATGTCAGAGAGTCATCTTCTCTAAACTCATTCAAATCACATATAAAAACTTTTTTCTTTAGACAAGCTTTCACTTAATTGCCCCTTTATCCCTTATGTTATGTCATCCTGTGTATTTCTATATTTATACGTTTATTATTATTATTAACCACTTCCATACAGGACACTTACACCCCCTTCCTTACCAGACCAATTTTCAGCTTTCAGCACTCTCACACTTTAAATGACAATTACTCAGTCATGCAACACTGCACCCAAACAAAATTTTTATCATTTTTTTCTCACAAATAGAGCTTTCTTTTGGTGGTATATAATCACTGCTGGGTTTTTTATTTTTTTCAATATAAGCGAAAAAGTAGCGAAAATTTTGAAAAAAAAACACTTTTTTTTAGTTTGTATTGAAAAATTTTGCAAAAAAGTAATTTTTCTTCATAAATTTGGGCGATAATTTATACTGCTACATATCTTTGGTAAAAATAACCCAAATTAGTGTATATTATTTGGTCTCTGTGAAAGTTATAGAGTCTACAAGCTCTGGTGCCAATCATTGAAAATTGATCACACCCGATGTACTGACCACCTATCTCATTTCTTGAGACCCTAACAAGCCAGGAGAGTACAAATAC
>BLSH010302903.1:422737-435332 GCA_018402905.1 Glandirana rugosa | reverse complement strand
ATACATGTAATGTGTCATTTAAATCGTCGTCCTCCCCTCCCCACTCGTGACAGTGATCGACTGTCCGACCCTCCCTCCCTCTCTTTCCTGTCTCCTCCCTGGCGCCTACTGTCTCCGTACCTCCGTACATTTGACTGGTGCCACAGCCCCGAGTCGTCGGTACTATTTGGTACCAGTCAAATATCCCCCCTCCAGTCTTGGTCCGTCCTAGTGACACGACATATTGTACGAAATTTCCTTGTCCTAGGTAAAAAAAGCCCAATGTTTGTGAAATTCAACCTATAAAATTGGTGAACGGATGACCCGTCAAGTAGCCCGCAAAGCGGCGAAAACAAGAGGACGTAATATAACGTCCACTTAGGATGGGGAGTCCACCTTGCCGGCGTATTTTTACAATACGCCGGTAAGGAAGTGGTTAAATATGTTTTTTGGGTACAGTGGTGCATGAACTGCCCAGTAGGCAAGTGGTTAAAATATCCAACTTAAAGTGTTTGTAACCCGAAAAAAATGGATCCTGTTCCTTTAAAGCATGTTATACAGCACAGTGATCCTGCCTGGTTCTGACCTCCCCCCTATAAACTGACCATGGTTTATCATGGCTGCTGAGCCCCGACACCGTGGTCAGTTTACATGCCTCCATGCCTCTGTCATCCGCGGTCCCTCCTCTGTCCTTTCTCTCCCTCCCTCCCAGCCTGTCAGCTAGTGACAGTGTTCACCCCTCCCCTCCTGCTGCTAAATTTACTGTGTAATGTACATACAATCCCCTCTGTTAGAAAATGTTCTATCCTCCAGTGTATGTTCTTTGTAAAAAATATGCCGATTTGTACCTTTGTTTAAAGCGCCGCTTGGTGCTCACGTGATTGCCTCCTCCTCTCCTCCCAACTAGCATCAGAGGGGCATTCCCAGCCGCTCACACTGTAGCTGTCAGATCGGGAGAGGGAGCAGCGAGCTATCACGTGAGTGCCAAGCGGCGTTATGAAATAAGGTACGAATCTCTACAAGAACATATACTGGAGCATAAAACATTATCTAACAGAGGGGATTGTATGTACATTACAAAGTGGCTTTAAAACCACTTTAAGAGCAGATATCATAATGTGTCTTTTTCTGGTGCCATTACCATACAGAAAACCCTATTTACAGCTTCTCTTTGATTATCATTTTATTTCTTGGGTCTAAGTTCTGTTACATATAGACTAAGCCCTCACCAACTGCCATCCAATGTTTTCAATGAAGAGTGGCAGAAAGTCAGCTTTCATGGGACAAGGGAAGGTAGCTGGCTGGGCTTAGTCCAGAAGTAAGATTCAAAATAAAACAGTAAGCAGTATGCAATATGTTTTTTTAAGCTAACAAAGTTATTAGTAAAGCAATTTGTGGTGTTTTCTCCTTGGTCATATAAAACTTAAAAATCCTAACTTTGAGCAAAACATTTTATTTTGTTTTGTATAGAGCAAGGAATGGTTAGAATCAGTGCCCGGTTCTTATTGCCATATGTGTCTTTATTATGGAACTTCCCTCCTCACTTTTTCTCAGGACAGAAAGAAAGGGGGAATCTTTCCAGTATGGATACAAACACAAGCCACATTTTTATTAAAATAACTTCTGTCTTTCTTGCTTTCAGTGCATTGTGAACCACTGATGCTGACAGGAACAGGAAGTAATGAAAGACCTCTACAATGGAGTCACAGACAGTAAAAAAAAAAAAAAAAACCTTCTGAAAATACTTCCTCACTCCATCTAAACCATTAAATACCTGTGATTTTAGTTAGATGACTTTAAATTGACTAATGACTTTATTTTAGGGGCTACATTTTTAGGTTTTGTGGTTTCAGGTAAGGAAAGGATTATGTATTGCAAACCCCTGTCACATCCTCTGGGCAATTTATTCTGCATACAATGTTAGGAAAGGTAACTAAATGTATGTGAAAAAAACATACACTGAATGCTATATTTACGTACAAGTATATTACACCTATAAAGGAATGCCAGCACTTTTTTTTTATTGTTATTTTGGGATTGAATAGGAAATGCATTTTTTATTTGTATTTATTTTTGGCTGGATGCATCTTTCCCCACAGACACAGCAGGAAGTACAAGAAGATCTCTCTAAAGTGAGGGAATATCTACTCTAACGCTCACCACACACACACTACGCTCTGATTGTACAATATCCTTTAGATCTATCAACCATGATGTTCTGAAAGGGCCTGTCTGATTGGATACAAATTAATTGGATAGATTAGGTAGATCCTCATACTACATTGTTAATTCTGATTGTACAGACAAACCATAATGTGTATGGCAATGCTTAGGTGGGTGTCACCAAAATAGGTTACCTTATTGAGATGAAGATTAGGGGAATAAATAAAGAGAACCTACTTTATCTAAAATAAAAAAAATTACTTTACATATACTTTCACAGTGATCTTTTTAGTGACAATAGTTTTGTTAAAACAACGTGGGCAGAGTCCTATTTGAAATTCCACCTGTAAGACAATTTGATCTAATTAGCTTTTTCTTGGGGATCTACTGCTGTCACCATTGCATCCCTTACCTTCCATAGGGGAAAGCCCAGACGCATCAATATTTCAATATATCAAGATCTTCCATAATAATGAAAAGGCACATAACAGAATTATGCACGCTGATAGATTGATCATCCAGAAGATGAACAGAGAAATCCAGCTAGCTTTAAGTACTGCACGTAACCTGTAAATTATGCTATTATGATAAGCTTTCGATATTGCATGATATTGCCATTTTTCACTAAGTATGTGCAATGTAATTGTCCCAATATAGTCTGGCACAGTCTGTCTACATAGGATTTTGTATCCCTGTATGGCATTGGAGCCAGATGCAAGATTAGTTCTTCCACTGCTGCTTTGTGATTCTGTACAGGGCTAATCGTAGACTATGGGGTTTAATTTAGGCCCGTGGTAAGCATGCAGACCTCTCAATGGCAGCAACAGGATCACTAAAAATTGCAGACAAAATTTAACAGTTCCCATGCCTCACTCCCACCCTGGCTGGATGCTGCAGATTGCCACTGAGCAATGTCTTGCTTATCAAGCCAGTGTGAGGGTGCAAGATATGGAAACAGATGAGAGGCTTATCTTTGCACATTTAGCCTGGGTTCACACCTAACACAGATGTGGCTCACAGCAGAGTTCCGATGCATCCCTGTTCTCCATTTCAGGGACTAATCAGCCCCAAATGTTTGCCTGAATTCAGACCTGAAACTGAACCAAAGAAGCACAGGACCCCTGTGCAATTCATTTTGCAGCTGTGAGAACTGGCTCCATTCAGAGCTGGTGACAGTTTCCTGTGAACCCAGCCTTAAGGATCCTGTTCCGAGCATGCTATTGGCTATATTAAAGGAAATCCTTTTGTTTAAATAGTAGAAAATGTTTATTTGAAAAGTGAATGTTCTCTAAACTTAGTGGCCTATTTATAGCAGAGATCTCCACTCTTCACCTTACTCCACATTGTAGCCTTTGGCAGGTCAGTGATAGCATTCACCTCTATTTTTTCCATAATTCAGTTTTGATGCATTCCACATGCTTTGATTTTCTGAAGCAAATAGAACACAATATACATTTGTAAAGGACACCTCTCTGCTTTATATTTGCGTGGTGCTCTTTAGTACTGCTCTATAGATGCAAACTTAGTTCATTGGATACAACTATGACTACTTCAATTGTTATATCGTGTTCTAGTAATATTCCTGGGTTGAACACAGCTTTATTTTTTTATTCACTAAGCGAAGTGACCATTACTTTGATAACTGGAAAATCTCTGTCTGCTCTAGTATATTAACCTCATAGGATACAGGATGCTGTTTACTTTGACAGAATTACATTTCCTCATAATCATGCACAAATAATGTAATTGTAGTAGACATGGAATGCCTATTTACTATAAGGCCAGTTATCTGTTTTTCCAGGTAATATGACATCATCATGTACAGTGCAGGGTCAATAGCCCTGAATTATATGTGAAAACCTACTCACAAGCAGGAAAAGGTGGAGAGCACCAGACCCTGCCGGAGCAAGAGCAGGCTAAGAAGTACATCTTATTCCACACTCCCTAGCATTAACAAGTAATTAACAAGGGGGGGGGGGCTGCAAGGGAAATTTTTTTGTGTAATTCCTGGAGTTGACATTCAATTTTGTGCATAGGAAAACAGGTTAGCACAAGCACATTGCTTATGCTTTTCTATATGTATATAGAGGCTGTTGTAAGCTGATTATTGCTCCCTTGCTCATATCATGGCTCTCTAGTAGAGTTGATCGAACACCTGGAAGTTCGGGTTCTGCAGGTTCGGCCGAACTTCTGGAAAAAGTCCGGGTTCGGGACCGAACTTGACCCGAACTTTATCCCGGACCCCGAACCCCATTAAAATCAATGGGGACCCAAACTTTTAGGCACAAAAATGGCTGTAACAAAGTCCTGGCAAGTCCTAGAGGTCTGTAAAAGGAAGGAAAATGTGGGTAAGAGTCGGACAAGTCCCCTACAAAGAAATGGGGATAGGGAAATAACTTAAAATAATTTTTAAGCTAAAATCACATAAAAAAATAAAAAATGGAGGTGGATGTGGAGTTGGAGGTTGAGGAGGCGGTGAAAGTGGGGGTGGAGGAGGAGGAGCCAACACTGTTTTTTTTATTTTTGTGCAAGAAATGCACCATTGGCCGCAAATGTAGTTTTTGGAATATTTTTCTTTTAAACCAGCAATGTAGACATTTTTTTATTTTTGTGCAAGAAATGCACCGTTGGCCGCAAATGTCGTTTTTGGATTTTTTTTTTTAAACCAGCAATGTAGACCTTTTTTTTATTTTTGTGCAAGAAATGCACCGCTGGCCGCAAATGTAGTTTTTAGAATATTTTTTTTTCTAAACCAGCAATGTAGACATTTTTTTTATTTTTGTGCAAGAAATGCACCGTTGGCTGCAAATATAGTTTTTGGATTTTTTTTTTTAAACCAGCAATGTAGACTTTTTTTTATTTTTGTGCAAGAAATGCACTGCTGGCTGCAAATGTAGTTTTTAGAATATTTTTTTTTAAAACCAGCAATGTAGACTTTTTTTTATTTTTGTGCAAGAAATGCACCATTGGCCGCAAATGTAGTTTTTGGAATATTTTTTTTTTTAAACCAGCAATGTAGACATTTTTTTATTTTTGTGCAAGAAATGCACCGTTGGCCGCAAATGTCGTTTTTGGATTTTTTTTTTAAACCAGCAATGTAGACATTTTTTTATTTTTGTGCAAGAAATGCACCGCTGGCCGCAAATGTAGTTTTTAGAATATTTATTTTTTTTAAACCAGCAATGTAGACTTTTTTTTTCTTTCCCTATAGAACTTGGAGATGATTTTAGAACAATAATCTGTCCCTCTAAGCAACAGCTGGAACCTTTCCCTATAGAACTTGGTGATGATTTTAGAACAATAATCTGTCCCTTAAAGCAACAGCTGGAACCTTTCCCTATAGAACTTGGAGATGATTTTAGAACAATAATCTGTCCCTCTAAGCAGTAGACTCTAGCTAGTCCAGTCAGATCATTCTGTGCAGCAGGATGAGGTCTGCAATCTGTCCCTCAAAGCAGCAGTACTAGTATCTCTACCTAGTCCACAATCAGATCGTTCAGTAATGCAGGATGAGATGTTCTATAATATCTGCAATCTGTCCCTCACAGAGCCAGCAGCATCCTCTCCCTACACTAACCTGAGAGCATATGACATGCAGCACAGTGACTCCAGCCCCATATAGAGGCTGCGTCACATGATGCACTGGTCAATCACAGCCAAGCCATTAGTAGGCATGGCTGTGATGGCGTCTAAGGGCAAATCAGTGAAACACTTGTTGATTGGCTGTCCTTGGCAGCTATTCAACACGTGGAATAAAATACCAGAACCCAAACTTTTTTTGAAAAGTCTGGGTTCGGGTCCGGGTCCCGGACACCCCAAACTTCGGTACAAACTCTACTCTCTAGTAATCCTTAGATCCCTAGATAGCAGCTGTAAAAAATCAAGCCAAAATTTCTAGATTTAATTTTGGATATAACAATGAAGGATTTGTTTTTGAAGATTTCCAATTATCCGGTTTAAGGTAGGGCTAATATTAGCTAGTCTCATTCAGCTGGCCTTGTTTAATGCTGAAGATCCTTCACCACATATCCAAATGGATTCCTTAGTTTTGATGAGTGTCAGGAACATACCCCATCATTTATAGCTACTCTGGCAACTCAAATACCTTAATATGATACCCATTTAGATTAAGGTATTTGAGTTGCCAGAGTGAAGTTGAGTTGAAATGTGTCAGAGCAGATTTTGATTTTCCAAGAATATGATAGACATGTGGACATTTGTGAAACTGTCATGTTCTTAGGCAGTCAGCATATACCTTGACACACTTCATATCACAATGTTGATTTTATTAGGGTGAGTAGCCCATGTGGCTATAAACACTGGGGCATTTTATTGACACACAGTATTACTTAAGGAAGTCCAGTTGAATGAGACTAAGGATGCATTCAAAGCATTATTACACTTTTTATTTCTATATATGCCTTTACTGTGCAGATTTATCTTCATGTCTTGTTGTGCAACAAGGACATCTCTTAAAAAAAGGCACAGACAGAAATAAAAAAAAAAAAAACTTTAATTAGAAGGGTGAAGGTTTTTTTTAAGGTTCTTTTCCCTGTCTGTTCTTTGCTGAGAGATTTCATCACTTCCTTTGTGTCATTGGGACAGCAATAAGGAAAATACCCACAGTGGGGACACAGACAGCAATGTGATTATATCTCTTTTTACACTGACTATAGTACATACATTCAAATATGTATTTATTTAAAGTTAAATAGACATCAGATTATTACAAACAATAAAGATGTGTGGATCCAAATGTAGCTAAACAGTTTGCAAGAATGAATAGTGCAAATTGCTGGTGTAGCTTGAAAAGTTTACCCCCAGGAGTGATTCATCAATGCGATAAAGAAACAAAGAAATCCCCTTAAAGTGACTGTAAAGCAAGATTTTTAAAAACTAAAATAATAAACATTTACCTTTTCTGTACAATAGTATTGCACAGAGAGGCCCCATGCCATCACATCTAAGATTCCCCACCTTTGTGGTCTATTCCTCCTCTTCTCTGAGTGCCCACACAGCAAGCCGCTTGCTATAGGGGCACTCTTGTGAGGCTCCCTTGCTGGGATGTGGGCATCTATGGCCCCACACAGTGTGACCTGACCCTGCCCCTTGCTCCTACACTGCAGGTTTTAACTGAGAGCAGAAGGAGTCAACGGCCCCTGCTGCTCTCAGTAAAGCCCCTGAATCCAGGAAGAGAGCAGAGTGGGGTTTCTAGCAGGCACAGTGTCGTCACAGTGGTGTCAAGTAAAAGTTGGGGGGGCACACAGGGAGGGTTTTTTACCTTAATGCAGAGAATACCCTTTTCCTTTAGAACCTCATAAAAAAATTAACCAACCTGACAAACATTTGATTACTGCAGTGTTTTTCCACACGTTGGCCTGCATCCTTAAAATGGTCTCTTTGTTTAATGCAGCAGAGAAAATGTTGTGATTGGAGCAGTGGCTGACCACATGACTTGAACAGATCACATGACCAGGCTCTCCTCCTGAATTCCCAAAGTGGTGAGGCGATGCCAGTGCTTTAGAAATGGTGCCCTTAGATAAAGATTTTCTCTGTCCATCACACACACACATATTTGTAGTAAAACAGAAAAATAGAAAATAATATAACGGTGAACTATAAAACACCTATTTAACACATATTTTTCTAATTGAATCCTATTAAAATGTGTCTGTGTCTGCAGACGTGTTCGTATTTGGCCTATGAAGAAAAGAAGATGTGCTAGAGATACCTCTAAAATTGGCTTATCAGGTGAGAAGCATAAAAAAATTGTGTAATATTTCTAACTTCCATTATTCTGAAAAAAACTCAGCTGATGGTGTCTATGTGCATCTCATACACATTAGAGCACTGTTTGGTCTGCCCACCAGGAGACTAATATCTAATTTTTGTGAACACCTTTGAAAGGTCAGAGGATTGTTAGTGGTATTATTGCAAGTTTACATCAAATACAGCACTAGATAGGAATTTTAGAGCAAAACAAATAAATGTTATACAATGTAGAAGCTGTAGACTGTAAACTGTAGAAACGTTTTAGAAATGTTTGGTACATATATATATATATATATATATATATACAAAGCTTTTTTTTTCAGCGGAAAACAAGGGGAAAGCGGTCCTGGCACCTCCAGCACTGAATGTATATAATAGCAAAGGGGTGCTGGAAAGTCTATTAATGATGGCTTACCCGGGGGATCTATTGTTGTTGGAGGGGATCTATTTTTGTGTGGTGGATTATTGCTGCTGGTGGATCTACTTTTGCTGGGGGTCAATTGTTGCTGGAAGATATCTACTGTTGAGGGAGGGGGTCTATTGTTGCTGGCTGCTGGAGAGTCTATTGATGATGGCTGATGACAGATCATATGTTGCTGCTGGGATGAACTTTTTGTTGCTGGGGGGTCTATTGTTTCCGGGCGAATCTATTGTTGCTGAGGGGTATATTGCTGTTAGCTGTGGGGGATCTATTTTACTACTTTTCTTGTCATCCTTAACAAATTCCATAGAAATAACTTAGCACCACAAAATTATACTTGCCTCTATATTCTCTGAAAGGGGCGCTACAGGAAGGTGGGTACAAGGGGGCAAGGAATGATGATCAGGGGTGGGTAGGTGGTGGAGACTCAGAAGGAGGGAGTTCCTACAGGTAATCTCTGAGAAAAAAGGCCCTGTATACATGCAAGTATATATATATCAATGTGATAAGAAAAACCATGTTTCACTGTATACTGTAAACGGTATAGTAAATACAGTATCTTTATGAGGGAAGCCATATTAGTTCATTACATAGAGTATTCAGACTATCCTTCCTGCTGTCTTGTTCTGTGTCTGTGACTGTAACTATGTAAAAATGGGTCAAATCTAACCTGATTAAAAACATTATATTCGCTATAAGTCTAAGTGAGCTTACTTTAACAGTTATTCAGCAAGACATGCTAATAATATTCCTCGTTAAACAGATGACCGCAGACGGAAAAAAAAATGCAATAATCTAATTATAAGAAAGCAAGCAAGTAAAAATAGAAATGTCATCTCAAAACTGATAGTAATAAGTCATACTATCTCTCTCTGAAAATACTCTATAGTTTCTTTTTCAAATTACTATAATGGTTGGCATGTTCTAAGGACCACCTGAGGCACCAACAGTGAGACAAAGTTCTAACCTTGACTTAAAGCAGAACTAAACCTATCAATTCAATAGCTCAAAAAAACAGTTACATTCCCACCATGCCGGGATGGCTAACTGTCACATTTGCTTGTACTCTCAACCAAACTGTCAAACCATTAAATAGCTGGAATAAAAACTGATCACATGTGCAGCACAATGGCAGTTGCAGATCAAATCGAGACTAGGATGACAGCTTCCATGGCTCAAAATAATAGGAGGGTTTAGTTCCACTTTAAATTGTAATTTTTGCCAGGTAACTGACATTCAAATACTTATATATTTTTAACAAGTAGTAAGTAAACTTGGAGGGCGTATGTTGACGGGCTTTTTTTTCCTGCAGGATTTGCATTCACATACAGTACAAGCAGCTTTGCCAACCGTCAGTATTTTTACTGGCAGCCAGTAAAAAAACAGGCAATTTTCTCCTGCCAGTAAAAGGAAAAGGTTGCCAGTAAAAAATATGGCTGTGACACTCGGCTTGGTCCAGAGCCGGCCGAGACCATCCAAGTGCATGCTACAGTGTGCTTGGGTGGGTATGGCACAGGTGGTGCCTGAGCCTGTCGTGTGATGTCATGGTGCAAGGGAGCCAAGCAGAGTGGCCCGAGCCTTGTGTGTGGGTTTGCAGTATGGGAGCAAAGCAGGGTGGGAGCTGGACCGTCAGTCCTGTTTGGACTGGAGTGGACTGGAGGGATCACTTGATGTGGAGAGACATGGTCACTGTAAATCAGGAGGCCAAGTGTCGTGTTGGTGATCTGTGCTGCTGCACACTACTGTCAGTGTCACTGTAAGAGACAATTTCATGTGTGTGCCATCCATCCTAATTTCTTTCCCTCCTGTGTCCTGTCCCTGAGCTACTTACTTACTATATCAAAAATAAAATAAAAAATGTGTATTTTGCAGTATTATCTACCTTGCTAATAGCAAATCGTACTTGTTTGTAGCCTAAATACTGAAATTTGCACTTAAAGCTGTAATTTTGTAACTTTTGGAAATGGCAGTAAAAACTTGGTTGTGCCAGTAAATTTTGAGTGTTGTGTCAGTAAATTTTAGGTTGGCAACACTGAGTACAAGTCTATGGGAATGCAAAACCCACTGGAAGCAGGTCAAATGCAGCTTAGGCAGAGGACAATTAAGAGCCAAATGTACTTGTCAGTAAATTTTAAATGATCTCAGAAACATCTCAAAATGGTGTCAAACTCAAAGCCCATCAGCACAGCTACTTTTGCAGCTGTAGGCGATGTGGAGCAATTCATACTCAAATCTCACAGCAGAAACAATTGGAAGGGAAAACGTGTATAAAAAAATAACAAACATGTTATACTTACCTGCTCTATGCAGTGACTTTGCACAGAGCAGCCCCGATCCTCCTCTTCTGGGATACCCTGCCAGTGCTCTGGGCCCATCTCCCTTGCTGAGTGCCTCCATAGCAAGCTGCTTGCAGTGGGGGCACTTGTGCATGCTTGCTTCTGAGTCAGCTCTCTGCATCCATAAGATACAGAGAGCATGGCTCAGCTGCCCCCCCCCCCCCCACTCCTGCTGCTGCTTTCTCAGCCAAGCAAGAGGGAGAGACCTGGGAGAGCCTCGGGTCTCGTGGACATCGATTGATCAGCAAACTTAGGTAAGTATTAGAGGGGGCTGAGGGGGGAGCTGCACACTGAAGGTTCTTTACCTTCATGTATAGTTTGTGGACTTAAATGTTTCTACTTTGAATTTTGAGGATGAATTGCTCTACAATATGTGCAGTTACAGAAGTTAGTGTGTGCTTGTTTAAAAATATATAAACACTTGAAAGTCCATAGACTGGCCAAAGGTTTACTTCAGAATAGAAACTGTACAAGATAAAGATGATAAGTTCAGGATTTAGGGTTAATTCTACCCCATCCCATAAATGAAATGAAAAAGATATTGTTATCAAAGAAAACACTAGATTAAAAGTCTCCTGCCTATAACTTCTTGTATTTTTCATAGGCCCATGTTGTACTTTTTTTGTACACTAGTCATGTTTCCCATAAGATAACACCAATGTGTAATAAGTGTTTTCTGTAAATGTCACACACTGTTAATATAAAAAAGAGACATGTTGTAACATCATCATCTCACTATACTTTATATTTACCTTTCAAGAAAATACTTTTCATTTACATTCCAACAATTTTATGCACATACAAGCATTATAACATGATTTTTTTAATGAATGTAATCCATGGTGGTTCATCATGCAAATAACTTCTTCATGCAACACTTCTAAAAATACCTTGTATTGATGCAAATCTGTTCTTTCAGATGAATTTGCAATCTGCCATATATAAACCGACACAGTAAATGAGGCCACAAAAGAACTTATCAGCTGTTATTTCTGCACTCTACCAAACCCATCAAGTCTGCATTCTACCAAAGCCATCAAAAATCATATCTCTATAGAAGATAGCAGCATATAATTTGCTGCTATTACATGGGCTACATATGCGTGGCAGAGTACATCAAAACTTCAGCAGTGAGTGCTAGAAGTAAGGAGATGCACTATGCTATGATTGAATGCATTCACCTATCATACCTAGTATTTAGGTTCAGATGTACAGATGGGCTTAGAGCTCTGAACGTACATTCCCTAACCTTATATTATGAAGTCTTGCTGCAAATAATATTGCTAAAAACAAGAAGTTCTGTAACATTTAAGATAATGTAAGACACTCAAATGACTGTACATTATACATTCCCTGACAATATGACACTGCCAAAGCAATAAATATCCATCCACAGACATTTTACCAATTAAACTTAACGTGCAAGAGGCAATGCCAGTAAATTGCCAGCGTTCACACAATCTGCTATCCTGCCACAGTCTCAACATAATACATTTTATGAGAAGGTACAATTGTTCAGCCTATGACAGCGAATATCAAGCAGTATGCAAATGGAAATTCACAGAATATGTTTTCATTCTTCAATATCTGACTTTGCATAAAAATAGCCATTCTTGCAAACAAGTGTGCAATCAAACTCCTCATCTTAGATACTTTTCACCTTGCCCGAGACAATATGAACACTCCAGCACAAGTGGACAATGGACTCTTGTTAACTTCAAGAGGTGACCTTAGCACCCGTTAAATGACCGTAACGGAGAACGTGCAATTCAAATTAACCATTTTACAGACACCTACCTATAAATAACGAAACCGTCACAGTATAACAGTCCCTTACATATTACATGTCAGTAAACTCACAGAATGTAATAGAATTTACAATGTCTTGAAGAACAAAAATCGTTATAATAAACGTCGTTCTGAA
>BLSH010302903.1:404635-417437 GCA_018402905.1 Glandirana rugosa | reverse complement strand
ACCCCCCCCCCCCCAATATGACAATCCAGAATCTTGTATTTAACCCTTTATACTATTTCCAGTGACATTGGTGTTCATGACAGTTAGAGAGAGTGAATGTCCCTAAGGCCCCATTTAAACTTGCAAATTCTGGCAACATGTGCAGAAATGTGCGTTTCAGTGCATGTTCCTGAAAAATGTTCCAAAACGCACATCACACTTGCAGTGCCATTATTTCTTAATGACACCCAAACACAGCTAGCATTTTGTCATGCAACAAAATACCCACTTCTGGACCAGTGACGCACCCGTAAATCACTGGACTTCAGGTGCTTATACTGGGATGATGCTGCAGGCATCACCCCAGTACTGTTTTTTAGAGCTGGCAGTTGGCTCTCTTGTAAAAGCAATCCTAGTGGCTAACTAGCAGCTGGACTGCTTTTACAAACAGTGGGAGAGGACTTTCTGGGAGACCTGAGTGGGCTGGTGCACATGCCAGCTGACTGGAAAGCCAAACAAAGCCAGGATTGGCTTTTATTGGCTCTCTGATATGCTATGGTAGTGATGACCTGACATAATTTCTGGTTTACCCAGATGGCACCATTTTTTTAAAAAATCGATCTTGGTGTTTTGAATGCTTTTAAGAGCAGAGGAGGGATTTGAGGTCTTATAGACCCCAGATCTCTCCATAAAGAGTACCTGTCACATAGCTATTGCTTTCACAAGGATGTTTACATATTGGGCTGCCCTATGCTGTTGTGCAACAAACGCACAAAAAAAAAAGAGCATAAACAAGTGCATATGCTTATAACACAGGTTATAAGGAATGGGGCCTAACAGAGACACAAAAAACAATAAAAACCTGATAGTGATTGGAACTAGGGATGAGCAAACATAGCCGGGTTATCACATTCAGTTGTAGTTCCAAAACAAAGCATTTTGTTGTCTGTGACATGGCTGTATGTATTTAAATGGCATGCAGAGTTGTGTTACAGCGCTCAGGAAGTTAGTACTGTTGGAAAAATAAATGGATAGATTTTGGAATGACTATGTCTTAATGCATGCAAATTCAATGCCTTAATGCATACTTATATGTAATGTTTAGCCTTAGATATACTTTAAATGAAGATAATTGTAGAATAGCCATTATAAAAAGATCTGTACAGTAAAACAGCAAAATGCACAGTTGAAGCACATACTGCATGTAAGCTTTATTTTTACCTACCAAAAGTCTTATAAATCTGTTAAATCAGGCTTTTTATTGGGGTACCTCTGCCAGACAGCACAGACAGGTTTAATATCTCACTTTTCTCCACTAACCTTAAGGGCTCCAGCCTGATCCAGGACCTGGCCCAGCCTACAGATTTAACACTGCAAATGCAGCAGCACATCATGGGTTTATCCCTTTGTTCTTCTTTCCTGTAAGCATGTTCAAATGTACTGTGGTATTGTGACAAAGCAATGGTTAATGTCATATCCAGGTACTAGAAATAGCTGTACTTACAATACATTTTTTTTTAAATCAGGAAAGTTTTAACTAAACAATAATCACGGTGCATACAGAAGAATCACACAATGTCAAGAAGTACACCGTGTCAGTTACAAGAACAGTATGTATAGAAAACAGGACAATGACATATTCCAATAATCGCACACAATAGGAGACCTCAACAAAAAAACAAGAAAATATAAAATGATAAAGGTCAATATGACCAAACAAACAATACCAAAAGAGAATCAGTATAATAATAGGATATTGGCAAAAAAGCCATATGAACACTCTGTCGGATATACTTGGTCTGTCTGCTATGTCGCTGACACAAATCTTTAGACTGCACCGCATGCATACCCTTACACCTGCAGGAGCCTGTTCAGAATCAGTTGGGTTAAAATACATTTAATTATTTTCTTTCCAAAATTTATTTTTTAACATTGAAAACATACACAAGTTGAACATATAAAAGATGTACAGTGAGAGATGAGAACAAATGTATACAGTGTAGACATACTAACATACCAACTTCCATGAGAAAGGATGTGCATGCACTCTTCACCACTGTGAGGGAGGGCAAGCCTGCTTACCAGATCCTATTGACTCTCAAGTTATAGAGCGGTCAACAACAGCATGTAAGGAATCAGGGGCTGGATGGATCAGCAAAAAACATGCTAAGATATCCGCATCCCACAGGTAGAGCGGCCCTTGTAATCCTTAGGCAGGAAAATCCCACTTTCAGTGGTATGTACGGTGCCAGGAATTTTACCTGGACTTCAGTGAGACTCTTCATCCAGACAGAATCCTTCTGATGATGGATAGAAGGGTTAGGTTTTATAAAAGTATACACTGAAAGAGTACATACATTTATCAAATGTCCTTGGACAAATTATACACACAAATACCAATGTCATCATGTACAAATATCACAGACTCATTTCTTATATACGTGGGCGTCCGCAGACCTTTTTTCGGGGGTGGCATCATTTTAAGGTCACCCGTGCTCCACCCATTTTCAACAATGTCATGAAGGGGAGGGGCTTAGTCATTATCACATAAAGCGCAGGCTTGCAAAGGTTTGAGAAACCTGATGTAAAATCTTAACAGAAGAATCAAGCTGACATCTCTGATTAGCAATTTCTAATCTGTTGTTATGCATACAGAGGTTTCCACTACTGATTTTTCTTTCTGAAAATGCCAGAACCATGGCTCTGCTGTTCCAATATTTATATTCATTAACCCAGAGGAGGTATGCAGATAAGAATTTTTAACTTTCCATAAACTTTTCTGATGCGCATACAGGCTCTGGCTTAGAAAGCATTCAGACTCAAGGAAGAAGTTCCTCCGCTCTGAATGCTGGGGCCTCGCCTCTGCCTCATGACCTGATGACACTGGTTGCTAGATGCCATGCGAGTCTAGCAATCACATGCAGTGGGCAGCAGAGAGGCCAGTGAACGCTGCAATAAGAGAGTGTAGGGAGTCGGGGCACGCCTGCTGCTGAATGTAACAGTAAGTGACTGCCACAGCTTCGACACCCCCTTTGCACCCTGGGCACCCGCTCAGGATCGGTCCTGAGGGTCTGTGTGCAGACATCTTGCTCCCCCTTGCCCCCGCCATGCGGATGCCCATGCATACATAGTAGTAGTGGGAAGGAGGAGAGGGTAGAATTTAAGATTGAAGTGTTAATAAAACCACAACAGTAAAGTCAGTTTGCATATGCAGTAAAGCATCCTTGTTAATCCTGTGCATTGTGTAAAAAGGCTGTTTGATCATGTGTTCTCTGCTCCTCCCCTTCTTTTATTGTTCCCTAACAATCTCCCGATAGAACAGAGCCTATGGAGTCACTCTGCACATGCTCAGTTGGTCTGTATTGCTAGAGAGTTTTTTTTTTGCTTGGGGTAGTGCATGTGATCAGCACAGGGCCAATCAGCACTGTCCAGACAGAGGGTCAGGGGTCATGCAGATTCATAGGACAGTCAAAGGAGAATGAAAACTCCCCCTACAAACTTTAACCAGTGCTCAGGAAGAAACTGATAGAAATCACCAGCCTGCTATATACTGTTGATGAGAAAGGTATTTAGTAGTTTATATTTACTAAACTAATTGTATTTCCATGTTCTGTTTACTATAGGAGACCAGATATAATGCAGGGTCCTGGGTTCGTAATACTTTAACAGAGTAAACAAAGGAGGGGGAGGGAGCATGGGGGATGGAGAGAGAGCATCCAGCCATCATAGAAGTTGGCCTAAAGTGCTTCAGGCCAATGAGATTGTATGGATTATCAAGGTTTACAGTCTTTAATTGTAAAACACATTTATTCTTTTAAAAGAATATGCAACTGGTCTAAACTGGGCTTTTTTCTATATGCCCAAAATTAAAACTGAACAATTTTCATGAGAAATTCATGGGAGCGTTGATTACTTTGTATTGCAGGAGCTACAAGTTACCTGAATTTTAGCCTTTTTGTTGCCTCAGAAATGTTTATTTTGCTTTTGCCATACACATACAGATAGTTCCGGCAGCAAGTGGTTATTTTAAGTTAACCCACTGTTAAGTTTAGACCTCTGGTTTTCTGGGCTCTCACAGCAACCAGACTAGCTAAAAACAGAGTAGATGGAGGAACATCTGTTCCTTCATCTCCTCTGTGACTAATGAAGTTAGCAGTGACAATGATTTCATCACTTCTGATTTATTATTATTATTATACAGGATTTATTTAGCGCCAACAGTTTGGGCAGTGCTTTACAATGAGGGCAGACATTTATTTGTAGACTTCACCTTCATTTTTCAGAATGCTCAAGTACCTCTGCACTGTTTGGTTTCTGCTATGCCAGTGGATTAATCTGACTCCACTGTCATAGGTCTATTCACCATGATTCTACAGGGTGGGCCAATTATATGGATACACCTTAATAAAATGGGAATGGTTGGTGATATTAACTTCCTGTTTGTGGCACATTAGTATATGTGAGGGGGGAAACTTTTCAAGATGGGTGGTGACCATGGCGGTCATTTTGAAGGTGGCCATTTTGAATCCAACTTTTGTTTTTTCAATAGGAAGAGGGTCATGTGACACATCAAACTTATTGGGAATTTCACAAGAAAAACAATGGTGTGCTTGATTTTAACGTAACTTTATTCTTTCATGAGTTATTTACAAGTTTCTGACCTCTTATAAAATGTGTTCAATGTGCTGCCCATTGTGTTGGATTGTCAATGCAACCCTCTTCTCCCACTCTTCACACACTGATAGCAACACCGCAGGAGAAATGCTAGTACAGGCTTCCAGTATCCGTAGTTTCAGGTGCTGCACATCTCGTATCTTCACAGCATAGACAATTGCCTTCAGATGACCCCAAAGATAAAAGTCTAAGGGAGTCAGATCGGGAGACCTTGGGGGCCATTCAACTGGCCCACGATGACCAATCCACTTTCCAGGAAACTGTTCATCTAGGAATGCTCGGACCTGACACCCATAAGGTGGTGGTGCACCATCTTGCTGGAAAAACTCAGGGAACGTGCCAGCTTCAGTGCATAAAGAGGGAAACACATCATCATGTAGCAATTTTGCATATCCAGTGGCCTTGAGGTTTCCATTGATGAAGAATGGCCCCACTATCTTTGTACCCCATATACCACACCATACCATCAATTTTTTGGTTCCAACAGTCTTGGAGGGATCTATCCAATGTGGGTTAGTGTCAGACCAATAGCGGTGGTTGTGTTTGTTAACTTCACCATTCACATAAAAGTTTGCCTCATCACTGAACAAAATCTTCTGCATAAACTGAGTTTCCTGTTCCAATTTTTGTTTTGCCCATTCTGCAAATTCAGTGCGCCGATCTGGGTCATCCTCGTTGAGATGCTGCAGTAGCTGGAGTTTGTAAGGGTGCCATTAGCAGTAGCTAATATCCGCCAAAGGGATGTTCGACTAATGCCACTCTCCAGTAACATGCGGCTAGTGCTACGCTGTGGGCTCTTGCTGAATGAAGCTAGGACAGCCACTGATGTTTCTTCATTAGTGACAGATTTCATGCGTCCACATTTTGGCAAATCCAACACTGAACCAGTTTCACGAAACTTAGCAAGCAGTTTGCTAACTGTAGCATGGGAGATGGGTGGTCTCGTAGGCTGTCTTGCATTGAAATCTGCTGCAATGACCCGGCTACTGTGTTCATCAGACATCAACACAATTTCTATCCGCTCCACACGTGTTAACCTCAGCGACATGTCAATGGCTGTAAACAAAGAGAAACTTATAAATAACTCATGAAAGAATAAAGTTACGTTAAAACCAAGCACACCATTGTTTTTCTTGTGAAATTCCCAATAAGTTTGATGTGTCACATGACCCTCTTCCTATTGAAAAAACAAAAGTTGGATTCAAAATGGCCGACTTCAAAATGACCGCCATGGTCACCACCATCTTGAAAAGATTCCCCCCTCACATATACTAATGTGCCACAAACAGGAAGTTAATATCACCAACCATTCCCATTTTATTAAGGTGTATACATATAAATGGCCCACCCTGTACTTTGGTCTTGTACTGCTCGCTCACTGGCTTGTCTACTCACATACACCTGATACCCTTCACTTCACCTATACCTATCCAATATCTCATTTTTATGTTTTTTCTTTCTCTACATCTTTATTCACATCTTTTTTGTCTTGGTAATAAGTATGGACACCTTCCCCATTCTACCAACCTCTACTATATATTACTATCACTTACCTTGTATATACAGAATACTATCCCTCATATTTGGTACTATTCTAGGTCAAATGGGGCAATGGTGTCCTTTCCATGTTGCTCACCATCAGTATGGACCACATATACCCACATAGCTTTACCCTGCGTGTTCCCCTTGGGTTGGATGCGATCACCCCTGCCTCAGCCCCAGGTCAGACATCATCTTGGCATTCCCCTCCCATTTGAAGCTAGGTTATACTCATCTTTTTTGAGCTGATATGTATTACACCCCTTTGTCCATGACTATACTCCTCCTCTAGAGCATAAGGAGTGTAATCAATATACAAATTTACATATTATTCCATTCACATTTACACTTACATGAACTATATAGCATTGCACTCCTGACGAGTGGCTGTACGCCATGAAGCATGTAGCGTGTCCATCTATGCTCACATGAATTGATTCTGTACCATCTATCATGTATTTATCTTTGTTCACCCAATGTATCATGTATATGTATAATAATGAATTTTTTTATTTATGTCTTTATGTGCAATGTCAGCTCTTCCTCTATGGCCTATGGTGGCCGGATGATTGTAATTGATTGCTATATATCATGATACTCAATGACCTTGTTATATTATACTCAGTATGCTAATAAATGTATTTATTTCTATACGTTTTGTACCTTTTCTTTATGTGCCATGCCCCATTCAAAGTCCCAGGACCAAAATTTTTTTGTCTTATTTGGAAAGGGGTACCACTTGTACGTAGATAATTATTACATAAGCGTGCCACTTTTTAGTCCCTTGTTTGATCACTAAATTGGCTTGTGTGGCACCTTGTGACCTAATTGCCGGGGCTTCCCCCAATGGCTTGTAGATTCCCATTTTAGACAGGGAGAGAGAGCCTGCTTGAAGTGTAAAAAAAAAAAGCTTGTGATGAAGTGGAGGGACAATTGGAATGTTTTCGTTCTGACCTCCCTTCATGCAGATACGATGGTCCAAATTCCTACGGCGACTGGTGTCCCCCTTCTGTATCCATGATTATAACCTAAATATGGGAGGGGTGGACCTTAACGACCATTTATTGGTGCCATACCTAATTGCCCGTAAGGCCAGACACTGGTAAAAAAAAATGTGTGTATGCGTTTTTCAATTAGCTTTGCTGAACGCTCATGTCTTATACAGAGCGTCAGGGTGGATGGGATCCTTCCTCAAATTCCAGGAAGAGATTGTCACAGCCCTTCTGTTTCCAGATGGTGCTGCACCCCCACTTCACAATTTGAATGCAATTAGCCAGCTGCATGGGAGGCACGTTCCACAAGTCCTCCATGGTACCCCAAGCCAAAGAACACCCCAAAAGAGATATTGTGTCTGCAGACAATGTGGATACAGGCATGACAGCCACACTTTTTGTCCCTCCTGTCCTGCATCGAAGCACGGTCTCTGCATCGAAGAATGTTTTGAACGCCGCCACACATTAGTGTATTATTAACATAGGGTACAGCAGACACAGTGATAGGCACACTTACATAGGATCTCCAAAGATGCCAGTGCATTTTGAGAGACCCAAACCTGGAACCAGTTTGTTTAGTTACATGAGGGCGCTGGGAAAGAGTGAGTTGCATCTGCATAGATCCTACATGTGCATCTAGGCATTTGCTTACTCTTCCTACCGCCATTTTGGCGACTTGATGGAGGGGCTTGTCTCCACATGGAATTTTGTTTAACCACTTCAGCCCCGGAAGGATTTCCCCCTTTAGGACCAGAGCCCTTTTTGCGATTCGGCACTGCGTCACTTTAACTGAAAATTGCGTGGTCATGTGACGTTGTACCCAAACTAAATTTGCGTCCTTTTTTTCCCACAAATAGAGCTTTCTTTTGGTGGTATTTGATCACCGCTGCGTCATTTCTGATCGCCGCTATAAACAAAAGAAGAGCGACAATTTTGCAAAAAAAAACAAATTTCTTACTTTTTGCTAAAATACAAATCCAAAAAAAAATATAAAAAAACATTTTTTTTCATCGGTTTTGGCTGATTTATATTCTTCATATTTGTGATAAAAAAAATCACAATCAGCGTGTATTGATTGGTTTGCGCAAAAGTGGTCGCGTTTACAGACGATGAGAATTCATTTCTGGGGTTTTTATTTTTTTTATTTTTTTACTAGTAATGGCGGCGATCTGCGATTTTTAGCGGTACTGCGATATTAGGGCGGACATGTCGGAACATTTGGACACTTTTTTGGGACCATTGGCATTTATACAGTGATCAGTGTTATAAAAATGCACTGATTACTGCGTAAATGCCATTGGCAGTGAAGTGGTTAACCTGCAGGGGGCGCTCTAAGGGTTAACAGTGTTCCCTTGGCGTGTTCTAACTATATTTGGGCTGCCCTAGCAGGGGAAGGGAAGTGATCACAGCTTCCATCTAGAGGAAGGCTGTGATCACAGTCCTTCCCCCCTCACAGAACGTTTACTTACACGGACCTCTGTTCTTTCACTCCGGGGGGGCATCGCGGGTGGCCGGCGGAGACCGAATCCGCAGCACCCGCTCCCTGGCCCTCCCCGGACACAGCGAGCACGCGGGCGCGCCTCCAGCGGCGCGCGCACGCTCACTGTGCACAATCTCGCAGCCGCAGTCAGATGGCGGCGTTTTGCGCAGGAGAGCTACTCTGTCGCCATCAGATGCCGATCGGTGGTCGGCAAGTGGTTAACCTGTCGACTATACTTACAACACTGAGACCTTACCTTTTGGAATCTGCTCTACTCCCATGCAGCCCTCTTACTGCCCTTACAGTATCTATATATAATATAGACAGCACAGGTTGACCCACACCACCGGGCAGCCCACCCTTCAGTGAGCCCTCCTCCCTGGAGTCCAGCCGTGGGGGTGGTTAATTCCACTCCCTACCTCACCTTTCCCTCTACTACTTCACCTACCTCTCTTTCACAAGTGCTTATATTGGGATCAATCTTCGCTACCTACCTTCGTGGACATTATGATACTTGTGGCAGCAGCATCCTTTACTCCTGTTTTTACCCTGCATTAGTTCTATACGAGAACCCACACTATGCACTATATATATGTCTGAACGATAGATATGAGCTATATCACCACTTCCCCCTGATGAAGAGGAACAATGCACGATCTTGAAACACGTTGGGTTGCACTCTGTTTCAATTACACAGTAGTGCATTAAATAAGTGGTTCTGCTATATGTACTGTTGCATTTTAATAACATTCTGTAGATTGGGGAATGTACCCCTTGCTTCATCCCCTGTCTCTCCCCCCTTTTTCCCTTTTTTAACTACTATTTTGTAATAAAGTTAAAACTTTTTATACCTATTGCATTTGTGTTTGTGGAGTCCCTGCCCTTTAAAGTCCCAGAGGGTCTGTTTTTCTAAGTTACAAAAAAAAAGGCGTACCAAAAAAACCCCCAAAAAAATAAAATGTAAAACAACAAAAACTCTCTCTATTTTGTATGCATACCTGTAATGTTTTGTTACTGTTTTTATCATGTTTTCTTTGCAGGTATGTCATTTTTTTTATGTTATTTCTTATCTGTAATGTTTTATTGTTAATGTGTGTTTTCTTCTTAGCAGGTATGTCATTTTTTTATGCTACTGTGTCTTATTAATTGTTCCGCCAGCTGACCATAGAGCTGATCGAAGACTAGAATGGCTCCAATCATCTCTATGGCCTAAGAAACCAGAGGCTACAAGCATTTTATGACTTTAGTTTTGCCAGATATAAACAGCACCATTTGGAAATTGGGAAAGCATCTTATCACACCAATATTGGTGTCCTCAGAAGCTTTAAGGGCTTGGGAAAGATTTAGAGTCTAGTAGACCCCTAATTAAAAAAATATATATATGCGACAATACATATTTTTATCATAGGGGATATTTAAAATCCCTGTGATAAAAATAAAGATGATAAAAAAGATGGAAGGGAAAGTGTAAAAATAAAATAAAAATCAAAATGAATAATTAAAGAAAAAAATGCACCCCTCCATGCAAGCGCGCAAAGATGAACGCAAGCGTCAGTCTCGTGTTGTATTTAAACAGCAATTTCACCATATATGTGAGGTATCACTGTGAATGTCAGAACATGAGCAGTAATTCTAGCAGTAGACCTCCTCTGCAGATCTAAAGTGGTAACCTGTAAAGGCTTTTAAAGGTTTTTAAAAATGTATATAGTTTGTTGCCGCTTAGCGGGTGTGCATAATTTTTAAAGCATTTCATATTTGGTGTCTGTGCACTCGGCATGAGATCATCTTTTATATTTCACCAAACGTTTGAGCAATATAGTGTGTTTCTGTGCATTAATATTCAAAAAAGTGTTTTTTCCCCCAAAAATTGCATTTGAAAAATTGCTGCGCAAATACTTTGTGAAAAAAAATGTAACTCCCACTACTTTAATCTGTAGGGCCTCTGCTTTAAAAACATATATCACTTCCGGTTCCGGCGCCGCATGGAGTAGCAGCACCTCCAGCTAGCTCCTCCATCCACAGCTACAAATCAGCCTAAAAAGCCAGCCCGAGACACCCATCGCGCAACCCAACCGCTAGAGCACCTCCAGGAAGGCGGACTCCCACCAGCGAATGGATCGTTTTCTGGAAAAACCCACCCCGCGCGGTCCGCTGGCCGCGCCGCAAATCGAGCCCGGGGATGCGGCCTCCAAAACGTTCGTTCCGGAAACCCTCGTAGCGGCAACGAACTCAATGCAGAAAACAATCATTCCGGAAACGAATGAAATGGAAGTAAGTGGAACTCATCCCTCCACACAAGCGGACATGGATTCTCATGCACGCATAGCCCAGGCAGTCGCAGCCATCCTCGCCCCTACAATTACTGCCACAGTAGAAGGGGCCGTTACTGAAGGGATGCAGATTCTGCGAAGTGAACTGAGCGACCATAAAACTCGCCTCAATGAAGCCGAGAGCAGGATAGCCAGTATGGAAGACGACCTTTATCAGCTACAGGGAGCTGAGCAAGAACAATCGAAAACAAACCAGTACATCCTCCAGAAACTGGATGACCTGGAAAATAGGTCCAGGCGATGCAACCTAAGATTCATAGGGGTCCCTGAATCCCTCCCGCAATCCGCTCTCATGGACTTCTGCGCCAAGCGCATTCCGGAAGCCCTGGGCCTGCCCAGACCCGCCACGGTAGAGAGAGCCCATCGTATCGGGGACTTGCAACCTAACCGTAAGGCGCCACGGACCATTATCGCCAAATATCTGAACTATGCCGATAAAGTGGACATCATGCAAAGATACCGTCAGTCAAGATCACTGAATATCGACGGGGTAAAGGTCCTCATCTTTGCAGATTACTCGCTTGAAGTCTCCAAAAAGAGGAAAGCGTTTCAACAAGTTTGCTCTGCCCTCTACCAGAATCAAATCAAATTCACTCTGGCCTTTCTGGCTGTCCTGAAGCTAAAATCACGTAGCGGAGAACAACTTTCCTTCCAGGACCCCCAGGAGGCAGAAAAATACCTGCGCACCATTACCAGCGTCCAACGATCACCACTGCAAGCTAAAGCCTCTCCACTTAGTAGGCCCCTGGACCAGCGCAGCCCAAGAAAGGATTCTCCCAAACGTCTCAAACCATCTGGATCCCAACAACCAGAAGAACCTCGCTGAATAAGGCTATCTTGAACTTGGAACACTACCAGACAAGTCCGCAGCTCTTTCACTTTTTAAGGAACTCTGGTCACCCTGGTGATACTTCTTCTGGGACGCACCCGGGCCCAAAGCCCTTGCTACGGGTTTTTACCGGGACACGGTTTGTAACTGTACTGTTAGGACATGTTATGCCCGCCTGAGTTATACTTGTTATATTGTTGAGCTTTTTTTCGCTTGGGTTTAGCTACAAGTGGCACTTCTCCCCTCCATCACCGAGCAGTAACCTCACTTTCTCAACTGTGGGGGCTTGCCCGTATTCTTTGCATGGGCTTTCCTACACAGGTGACAAATGGCTGATGGTGAGGAGCACCCCGGCCTGCGAACCCATGCGGAAAAAAGCAAAGTTAGACTCAATTTATGCTAAACTCTGCTTTATTTTCATTGCTCCAATTCTTTTTCTTCCCCTGTCCTTTCCCCTCCCCTCTCACCCACTCCTCTACATAGACCAAAACCTGCACGCGTGCATTACAACCCCTCTACCTGCAGACGTAAATCACAATTCCTTTTTACCCCGTCCGCGGTCAATGCCACAAAAAATCCGTCCAGAATCTCCAAATCAAGCCCAAATGTCCTCCAATGTCCTACCCACATGAGATGCGTCTCCTGGAATGTAAAAGGCCTTAGGTCCCCGATTAAAAGGATGAAAATCCTTCGTCATCTCAAGAGGCTAAAAGCAGATATTGCACTCCTCCAGGAGACCCACCTGACTCAATCAGACTTTCACCTTTTAAAAAAGCTCTGGGTGGGTGAGGTATATGGCTCAGGGGCCCTTGACCGCAAGGCAGGGGTCATAATTTTGGTCCACAAAAACCTCCCATACAAATTAATCTCCGAACATTCTGACATTCAGGGCCGTCTCTCGACCATCCATATCCGCATCTACGATAAAGACTTGCAGATATCAAATGTATATGCACCCAATAGTCCCACCACCCCCTTC
>BLSH010302903.1:312356-325123 GCA_018402905.1 Glandirana rugosa | reverse complement strand
TATATATATATATATATATATATATACAGTGTTCAGCATAAATGAGTACACCCCTTTTGAAAAGAAAGATTTTAACCAATATTTCAATGAATACAAGAACAATTTCCAAAATTTTGACAAAACTGAGTTTTATAGAACATTTGTGTAGCTCATTGCATGAAAGTAAGGTTAATACTATTAAGTAGATTATAAAATCTTTAGTTTTACTCAAATTAGTTGATGCAAAAATGAATACATCCCCACAAAAAAAACTACTACATTTAGTATTTTGTATGACCTTCACAATTAGTAATGAGAGCACAAAGTCTTCTAGGCATAGAATGAACAAGTTGGCGACATATTGCAACTTCTATCTTTTTCCATTTTTCAAGAACAACCTCTTTTAGAGCCTGGATGCTGGATGGAGGATGATGTTTAACTTGTCTCTTCAGAATTACCCATAGGTGTTCAATTGTTTTCAGATCAGGAGACATACTTGGCCACTTTCACCCTGTTCTTCTTCAGAAATGCAACAGTGGCCGTAGATGTGTGTTTTGGATCATTGTCATGTTGGAAAAGTGCATGAAGACCAAGGGCATGTAGTGATAGTAGCATCTTCTCTTTCAATATAGAGCAGAACATCTGTGAATTCATGATACCATAAATGTAATGCAGCTCCCCGACACCAGCAACACTCATGCAGCCCCACAGAAGGACACTGTCACCACCATGTTTCACTGTAGGCACCATGCATTTTTCTTTGTACTCCTCACTAGAGTTGAGCGGACACCTGGATGTTCGGGTTTGGCGGGTTCGGCCGAACTTCATGAAAAAGTTTAAGTCCGGCCCCGAACTTGACCCGAACTTGACCCTGAACCCCATTGAAGTCAACGGTGACCCGAACTTTTGGGCACTAAAATGGCTCTAAAAAAGTCCTGGAAAGGGATAGAGGGCTGCAAAGGGAAGCAAGATGGAGGTAAGAGTGGGACAAGTGCCCTTTAAACAAATGTGGATAGGGAAATTACTTAAAATCACATAAAAAAAATGGAGGAGGAGGTGGATGTGGAGTAGGAGGTTGAGGAGGCGGTGACCATGGCGGTGTAGGTGGAAGTGGCGGTGGAGGAGGAGGAGGAGGTAGCCAACGCTGTTTTTTGTTTGTTTGTTTTTTTTTCTAATTGGGGTAGCCCACCAAAATATTGAGACATTAAAAAAAAAAAAAAAAAAAGAATAAGTTCACTTAAGTATACCAATGGCTGTGTGAGGCCGGTATAAATGTCTATTCTGCAGAAGGTACAGACAAGTCTTGTGGGAGCCATGCCTGTTTTATTTTAATAAACGTTAGTTTGTCCACATTGGCTGTGGACAGGCGGTTGTAGACGCACATCTTCCGATCATGCTCCAGTGAGGGAATTAAGGACGGCATCTTGTCCTTGTAACGGGGATCCAGCAGGATGGCCACCCAGTAATCAGCACAAGTTACAATGTGGGCAACTCGACTGTCATTGCATAGGCACTGCAGCATGTAGTCGCTCATGTGTGCCAGGCTGCCCAGAGGCAAAGATGACCTGTCCTCTGTGGGAGGTGTATCATCTGTGTCCTCCGTATCCCCCCAGCCAAGCTCCAGTGATGCCCACAAGCTGCGTTGGGTGCCACCCTGCTGTGAACACGGTTCCTCCTCCTTTTCCTCCTCATCCTCGTCCTCCTCATCCTCCAGAACTGTGCCCTGGCTTGAAATTTTTTTACCTGGCCTATGCTGGTGCAGGAGCCCACCCTCCAAGCCACTTGTGAATGACTGGCCTGATAACTGTGGAAATGACCCCTCTTCCTCCTCCTCTTCCTCTTGTGCCACATCCTCTTCCAACATCGCCCAAAGTGTTTTTTCAAGGAGACATAGAAGTGGGATAGTAATTCTGAGAACAGCATCATCGGTAGTGGCCATGTTGGTGGAGTACTCAAAACACCGCAATATGGTACACAGGTCTCACATGGAGGCCCACTCGTTGGTGGTGAAGTGGTGCTGTTCCGCAGAGTGACTGACCCGTGCGTGCTGCAGCTGAAACTCCACTATTGCCTGCTGCTGCTCACACAGCTCCAGCATGTGCAAGGTGGCATTCCACCTTGTAGGCATGTCGCATAGGGAAGGCCGAAGTTCAAGCAGACAAGCGAGCAGCAGCAGGGTGAGAACGCCGAAAGCGCTCACAGACGGCTCGCACTTTCTGCAGCAGCTGTTACATATCCGGGTAGTATTTAGAAATTTCTGCACCACCAAATTCAGCACATGCGCCAGGCAAGGGATGTGTGTCAAACCGGCTAGGCCCAGAGCTGCTACGAGATTTTGCCCATTATGGCACACCACCAGGCCGGGCTTGAGGTCCAGTGGCAACAACCACTCATCGGTCTGTTGTTCAATACCCGTCCACAGCTCCTGAGCAGTGTGGGGTTTATCCCCAAAACATATCAGTTTTAAAACAGCCTGCTGTCGTTTCCCCCTGGATGTGCTGAAGTTGGTGGTGAAGGTGTTACGTTGACCAGATGAGGAGGTGGTAGAGGAGGAGGAAGCGGAGTAGGAGGAGGAGGCAACAGGAGGCAAAGAGAAATGCCCTGCAATCCTCAGTGGCGGAAGGACATGCGCCAAACTGCTATCCGCCTCAGGGCCATCCGCCACTACATTTGCCCAGTGTGCAGTTAGCGAGATATAGTGTCCCTGCCCGTGCTTACTGGTCCACATATCAGTGGTTATGTGGACCTTGCCACAGATGGTGTTGTGCAGTGCACAATTGATCTTGTCCCGACTTGTTTGTGCAGGGAAGGGATGGCCCGCCTGGAAAAGTAGTGGCTGCTGGGAACCACGTACCGTGGGACGGCCACCACCATCAGGTTTTTAAAACTGTCTGTGTCCACCAGACAGAATGACAGCATTTCAAAGGCCAGGAATTTTGAAATGCTGGCATTCAGGGCCAGGGATCGCGAGTGGGTAGGGGGGTACTTCCTATTTCTCTCCAGTGTTTAGGAGATGGACAGCTGTAAGCTTCCATGGGACCGTGTGGAAATGCTTGGGGATGGTGGCGGACATGGTGGCGTTGCTGTCACATCGTCTGTTTGCTGGGTGGCAGGTGACACTGGCACAGTAGAGGTGGAGGAAGAGGCCGAGGCAGCAGCAGAAGAGGAAGCAGGAGGAGGCCGAGACCTTTCTTGGATTTTGAGGTGCTTATTCCACTGCAGCTCATGCTTTGCATGTAGATGCCTGGTCATGCAGGTTGTGCTCAGGTTTAGAACATTTATGCCTAGCTTCAGGCTCTGATTGCACAGCGTGCAAACCACTCATGTCTAGTCGTCAATACTTTGTCTGAAGAACTGCCACGCCGGGGAACTCCTTTGAGCTGCCTTTGGTGTGCTAGATCCCTGGGTGCGGTGTGTAGTAGCAGGCATACTGTCTAGGGGATGGTCGCTCCGCTTTTGCAACCTGCTTCCTCTTTTGCTGTGCTGGTGCCTCTGTGCGACCACCACCTCTTCCTCCAAAATGCACACGTCACTCGCATGACCTTCATTCCATGTGGGGTCTAGGACCTCATCATCCTTCACATCATCTTCCACCCACTCTTCACCACTGCCCTCCTTGTCAGTCTGCACACTGTAGAAAGCCGCAGCAGTTGGAATCTGTGTTCATCATCATCAGAGACGTGCTGCGGTGGTGTTTCCATGTCCTCATCCTGAAACAGAAGTGGTTGGGCATCGGTGCACTCAATGTCTTCCACTTCTGGGGCAGGGCTATGTGGATGGCCCATGGAAAGCACGCCAGCAGAGTCATCAAAAAGCATAAGAGACTGCTGCATGACTTGCGGCTCAGACTGCTTGGCTGATTTACTATGGGCTGAGGTGAAAGACAGATAGCTATGGGTTTCAGGTGCCAACTCTGAGCTTTCAGCAAGGGACCGGGTGGGAGACAATGTGAAGGAACTGGAGGCATTGTCAGCCACCCAATTTACTATTGCCTGTACTTGTTCTGGCCTCACCATTCGTTGAGCGGCATTCGGGCCTACCATATAACGTTGAAGGGTCTGTCGGCTACTCGTACCTGAGGAAGGTGTTTCGCTTGTGCGGGTAGCTGGCACAGATCGGCCACGTCCTCTACTTGCAACAGGAGCTTCACCAACATCACCAACCACCATGACCATGACCACGTCCCTTATTTGACACTCTCCTCATTCTGGAGGCAAATGTACTATTTAGCACAAATTTATATTATTTTTTAAACCGGCAATGTGCAATTTTGTACAAGAAATGCACAGCAAGGTGCAAATGTACTATGTAGCACTATTTATTATTCTTTTTTTTTAAACCAGCAATGTAGATGCACTTTTTCATTTTGTGCAAGAAATTCACAGCAAGGTGCAAATGTACTATGTAGCACTATTTATTAATAATAAAAAAAAGAATAATAAATGATTATTCTTTTTCTTTAAACCAGCAATGTAGACGCACTTTTTAATTTTGTGCAAGAAATGCACAGCAAGGTGCAAATGTACTATGTAGCACTATTTATTAATAATAAAAAAAAAATAATAAATTATTATTCTTTTTTTTTTTTAAACCAGCAATGTAGACGCACTTTTTTTTGTGCAAGAAATGCACTGCTGGTCGCAAATGTAGTATTTAGAATATTTTTTTTTTAAAACCAGCAATGTAGACGCACTTTTTATTTTTGTGCAAGAAATGCACAGCAAGGTGCAAATGTCCTATGTAGCACTATTTATTAATAATAATAAAGAATAATAAATTATTATTCTTTTATTTTTAAACCAGCAATGTAGACGCACTTTTTATTTTTGTGCAAGAAATGCCCCGCTGGCGGCAAATGTAATATTTTGTACAAAAAAAAAAAAAAAATGTTTAATTTGTCTAACTGTAATGTAAAAGCAGTATTTAAATATGCCAAAATGTTTTTAACTGAACTAACAGAACATGATTAAAGTAATGTCCCTGACACACAAGCAGTTGCAAGTGCACTGCACTTGCAAAAATGGCTGCAAACACCCACCTGACAAACAGAAAAATTGCTTAGGTTTTATATGAGGCACTTTGCTTAGCAAACAAAATGTACTCTAGCAAACAAAAAACTCCTCTAGCACCCACCCACCAATAAATTGCTGTTTTTAACAGATTTTCTAAAGCTAATCTGTCCCTCCCAAAAGCAGCAGCATCCTCTCCCTACACTAATATGAGAAGATTTTCTAAAGCTAATCTGTCCCTCACACCAGCAGCAGCATCCTCTCCCTACACTAGTATGAGATGATTTTATAAAGCTAATCTGTCCCTTACAGCAGCAGGATCTTACCTATACTAATATGAGATGATGTGACATGCAGCACTATGTGACTCCAGCTTATATAGAGGCTGGGTCACATGATGCACTGGCCAATCAGAGCCATGCCATTAGTAGGCATGGCTGTGATGTCTTCTAAGGGCAAACAAGTGAAACGCTTTTTGATTGGCTGCCCTGCAGCTATTCAAAAGGCGTGGAAAAATATGCGAACCTCGAACCCGAACCTAGACTTTTCCTAAAATTCCGGGTTTGGGTTCAGGACAGGGACACCCTAGAGTCCGGTACGAACCCGAACTTTACAGTTAATATGAGAAGATATGCGGGTTCGCTCAACTCTACTCCTCACCTTTGCGACACCATGCAATTTTGAAGCCACCAGTTCCAAAAACCTTTATCTTGGTCTCATTACTCCAGAGTACAGAATCCCAGTAGTCTTCTTCTTTTGCAGCATGGGTCCTGGCAAATTCAAGGTGGACTTTTTTGCCCATGGGCTTTAGGAGAGGCTTCCTTCATGGACAACACCCATGCATTCCATTCTTCTGCAGTTCAAGCCATATTGTGTCATGGGAATCAATATCCCCAGTTTGGCTTTCTACTTCTTTAGCTAACTGCAGTGAACTTGCATGGTGATTTTCTTCAACCCTTCTCATGAGAAGACGTTCCTGTCGAGGTTTTAAATTCCTTGGTCTGCCTGGACATCTCTGTGAGATGGTTGCAGTTTCATCTTTGTTGAATTTTTGTATCATTTTTGATACAGTATTTTGACTGATAAGTAAAGCTTTGATCTTCTTGTAGCCTTCACCTTTCTTGTGTAAAGAAATTATTTTCTTTCTCAGGCCTTGTGACATTTCTCTTTCATGTGGTGTCATTGCATTGATAGAGGGATTAGAACACTTGTCAGTTTTTATTACTGTTTGAGCTCCCCCTCTATTTGTCCTGTTTACTGTTATCATCGAAAGTGAAAAAAAAAAGAAAATCCCAAATTTTGGGTTGACTCCAGAAAAGTAAGAGTGAAAATCTTCTAATGGGGACAAAAAAACCCCCCCAAAAAAAAACACTTTAATGCTGAACATTAGGCAAACAGCTACCTGTAAATACATACAAAAGGAACATATAAAATAAATATACAGTGGGAGCTGTTTTACCTGTCAAAAGTTTTGTATCACTGTCCATCCAGCTATGAGATGTACAACACTTTACCATACAGAATAGTTAGATCTGACGGGGCAGCTGATTACATGTTTCTATACTGAAGTAAAGTAACAGTCACATGTCTTGTTTCTCCCCCAGCCTATGACTGAACAATAAAGGAGAAATCACACACTAATGAGCTCATCTATTTGTCACTCTGATCTCTCCTCCAACTAATAAATTCCTTCTTATCACATGAAAGCTGCAGTACAATTGACTAGCGTAGGTTGCTACTTCTCCTTCTACGAGTCTGTAACTCCTTTTCGTAACAGTCTGAATTGTGCTGTATGGGGAATTACAAGATAATGTCACCAGGTTCAATTCAGGTGCATACACTGCTTGCGTTGCGTAAAGTATATTTAATGGTTTATTAATACATACAGAGCACCAAGTGTGGCCTGGAGTTCAGTTTTAATTCTCTTATCTGAACACATACCTATGAAAGGTACTACTGCTGTCAGATGTCCTCTAAAGCTTGTCCCTTTTGTATTTAATTATCTTCCAGGTAGAACATTCCATTTGTACAGTGTTTTCATCCATTTGCTTTCATTCATTTGTATGTTTTAACATTGTTGTTAAAACCCTCTATAAGCTCTCAAAATCTAATGTAGATAATGTTGCTGCTGTATGGATCCATTTTAATAATAACAATAATAATAGTACCAATAATGATAATAATAATTAATCAAAAGTGCAATAAATAGATTCCTGTGAATATAATAAAGCCTTACTGACCTTGTTAATAACATATCCACGTCATTGCACCTTTATTTTCAAGTCTGGAGCTCCCACAGAATAGTGTCAGAGCTATTACTCCCATTTTGCAACATCCTACGCTCCAACATCGTCAGTCATTCTTCTTATAATGCAATACAAGTGTCACTGCTTTGACATTGTGTCACACTGTTGATTGCAGTCATTATTCCCATATTATCTAATACTGCACCTGCTGTGATTCCACACCTCTTCCTGAATGCATACTTAAAGAGGTCCTAGGAGAAACCTGCCTTGGGTGTGGTTGTCTGCTGGTTTGTCATTCTGATCCTCTAGCGTTAATGCTTTCTGGATCACTGACATGGAGCAAGTGTGCAGATCAGGAATTCTGGCTTTACACTGAACTTTATGCTTGTTTCTAGGTCGGTGACTCAGAAAGTATTAACCACTTAAGCTCTGGAAAGTTTTATCCCTTTCATGACCAGGGCATTTGTTGCTATTCAGCACTGCACTACTTTAACTGGCAAGTGTGCGGTCATGCAATACTGTATGTAAATAATTCTTTCTTTTCAATCATTTTTATTGTGCATTTCTAAATGACATACATTGTTACTTCAGTTAAATGCATATCATATCACAAAAACTTAAACACGTTCATAACATTAACAACATTATAGAGAGTTACCAGGTAAGCATATACCATGGCTAGCATATTCAATTTGGGCACAATAGAAGAAATGCTGAATTAGTAACAGTGTAAATCATTTAGTAGTAGGAGTTTTAGGTGTGGGAAAGGATAAGTGGAGATGAAGGAGGGAGGGAGCAGGGAGGGAAGGGGTTGGGAGCATGCATGGTTGGATGTTCAATAGAGAATACAAACTATTTACAGCTTTGTGAAGACATTATACCAATTTGACCATGAGTTCCACATTTGTCTCAGCTTGGTGTTGGGTTAATTATTGATGGACAGTATTGTCTCATAATTGTGGTGGGTCTGGACCATTGTGATAACATCCAGAACAGTTGGGGGTTTTGAATTTTTCCAGTTTTTTGTTATATTTTGTCTAGCTGCAAGTAATATATGGCTGACTGTTTTCCTGTGAGCTAGGGATGTGTTGTTTATATTTACGTTTAGTAGAGCTAAGTCAGGCATTGGTACTGAAGTCATTTCTATAATTTGTGAAAGGATTAAAAAAAAAATTCAAGCCAATACTTTGTTATTTTTGTACAATCCCATAGGGTATGGGTTAAGGATCCCTGTGCGCCACAGTTCCTCCAACAGGTGGGGGGTGTGTGGGTATCAAATTTGGCTGCCTTATCTGGAGTTAGGTATCTCCTTTGGACTATGTTTTGTATAGTTTCCCACAGTGTCATGCATTTTGTAGCTATGTAGGTAGATCTGAGTGCTCTCTGCCATTCTTCTGGTTGAATGCTAGGGAGTGGAAGATTTTTTTTGTAGAAGTTTATAAAATAGGGAGATGCCTTTGCTCCCCGTGGAATGGGGTGAGTAATGTATTCTAACTTGTGTAGGTATAGAGATTAGTAATTGTGGGTTGCTTTTGTAAATTAATCTTTTATCATTTTTTCACACAAATAGAGTTTTCTTTTGGTGGTATTTGATCACAGCTAGGTTTTTATTTTTTGAGATTAAAAATTATGTTTTCTAATATCTGTTATAAAACATATCTAATATAATCAATATAATCAAAATTTGTGATAAATTTAGGCCAAGATGCATTCTGCTACACATCTTTGGTAAAAAAAAAATCCCACTAAGTGTATATTAATTGGTTTGTGTGAAAGTTATAGGGGTTTGCAAAATAAACTCCCCCATAATCGCGGAGGAAATTGCAGAAACTATCCAAGCCCTCCCTAATAATAAATTCCCAGGAGCCGATGGCCTATCATCTGAATACTAAAAAGTATTCCAATCCACCTTGATCCCATACTTACAAAAACTATATAATGAGACCACTAGCTCCAGTTCCCTACCAGAAGAAATTCTTAAAGCAATTATAGTTGTTGCCAAAACAAGGAAAGGAACCACCTTCACCTCAAAACCTCAAAAACTTCCGCCTAATCTCACTCCTGAACACAGACCTTAAAATCTTCTCAAAAATCATAGCCAACAGACTGTCAGACATAGCTCCCTCTCTTATAAACAAAGATCAAGTAGTTAAAGGCCGGCAGGCGTCAGACCGCACCAGAAGAATGATTGACCTTCTCACAATCTTAGGAACCAAGATAAAAACGTCAGCCTTCTTGGCCATTGACGCCAAAAAGGCTTTTGACCGGGTACACTGGGGGTATCTCAGTGCCACCCTATCCAATTTGGTATTTAAGACCCCATTTTTAATGGAATATCAGCACTTTACTCTGGCCCCTCCGCCTAAGTGTATACCTCAAACACTCTGCCGGACCCATTTAGAATTACAAATGGGACCAGACAGGGGTGCCCACTATCCCCAATTATTTTCACCCCTATCATGGAGCTATTCGCAGTAGCCATAAGGCAAAACCCCCACATACAGGGACTAAAAATAGCGGACTAAACACACAAAATTGGTCTTTTTGTGGACAATGTCCTCCTAACCCTAACTGATGTAGCCCCTTCTCTGAAAGCGGTACAAGAAGAGATTGTAAAATTTGGGAAAGCATCGTATTATAAAATTAATATCACTAAATCCTCCATACTACCCATTACCATTGGAGCAGCAACCATGAAATCACTGAAAAAAGAATTTCCATACTCATGGGACAAAAAAACTATAGACTACTTAGAGATTAAGCTCACTTCACCCATATCAAATCTTTATGAAGTTAACTTCCCACCCCTCCTCAATTTAATTAAAAAATACCTCCTAACCTACAGAGAATCTGAAGTTTCATGGCTCGGCCGAATTGAGGCATTCAAGATGCTATACCTGCCCAAACTACTTTATCTCTTCCTCACTGTCCCAATAACGCTCCCATCCCATTTTTTTTTACCACCATAAATAAATATATGAATTCCTACATATGAAATACAGGCAGACCTAGAATAGCACGCACAACCCTATGTAGAAGTAAAGAGCAAGGCGGAGTAAACCTACCCAATATACATTTGTATCATAAAGCAGCTATTCTGGACCAACTCAGACACTGGCTCATGCCCACACCTAACAACAGATGGGTCACCAAAAAAAACCTTATTACACAATAGGGACCTAACATTATTGATTGCATGCGCAACCCGAAAAAAACTGCAAGCGCCCATATCCACTACCATATCAGCAACAGTAGAAGCCTGGAATTACGCCTTACAGGGGGTATCGGACAAAGAACCCTCCAAAACAATAGCCAACCCTATCGAAGCATACTAATATTTAATCCCCTCTTTTCTGCCAAGTATTGGGACCAATACAGGGAACACTGCATTTCAATCTATCCAAATAAGATATTTCCATAAATTCTCTCGTTCCACTAGTGTTAGAATCAACAAAGCCTTGTGGTCATTTCTCCATAATGTAGCAGATCTCAAAGGAGGAATCAAATGGATATATAAACATTTGAACTTTAAATATAACACGCCCAAAGCACCTCAGATCACTGGCTGGGAAAAAGAACTAAAAAAAAAATACTCAATCACAGAAGGGAATAAAGCAATGTACACAATGCTAAAAACCTCCCACTGTACTTCCCGCTGGGAAAACACTATAAAAAAATGTACAGAGGATATATGACACCAACTAAACTCAACCATGGCTTTATTCTTCACATGGCTGGGCTATTAATATTCCTGGCTATGCTCTCTTTTGGAAAGACAGGGTAAAACAGAGGGGTGGTGGTGTCTGTCTCTATGTGAGAAGTGATCTCAAAGCGAGTGTGAATGAGGACCTAGTTGATGGAGAGTGTGATGAGTCTGAAGCATTATGGGTAGATCTGCATATGGGTGTACTCGCTACAAAGGTTATCGTTGGAGTTTGTTATAGACCACCCAGTGTTAAAGAGGAGGTGGAGATTCTGCTCCTTGCGCAGATAGGAAGAGCTGCAAGGGCTGGGACAGTGATAATAATGGGGGATTTTAACTACCCGGAAATTAACTGGAGTAATGGCACTGCTGGGACAGCTAAAGGGCAAAAATTTATAGACCTATTACAGGACAATTTTATGGTCCAGTTTATTGAGGCCCCAACTAGGAATGACGCTTTGCTGGGCCTGGTAATCTCAAACCATGCAGAGCTTATTACCAATATTCATATAAAAGAACATCTGGGTAACAGTGACCATAACATGATTTCATTTAATGTGAGCTGCAAGCAACAAACACAAACGGGAAAGATAAAAACACTTAATTTTAAGAGAGCAAATTTTACAAAGATGAGGGCTGCTCTCCAGGGGAATATTGGCATCAATGAACACAGAACAGAAATGGGAATTTTTAAAAAAAAAACTGTATGCGAACTCACTGCAAAGTATATTCCCATGGGCAATAAATTTAAAAGGCTAAAAAGAAAACCTATGTGGCTCCCGGCCAAAGTTAAAAAGTTATAAATAATAAGAAAAGAACATTTAAAAAATATAAAAATGAGGGAGCACTATCATCTTTTAAATGTTACAAAGAATATAACAGAATATGTAAAAAGGAAATCAAGGATGCAAAAATTCACAACGAACGACAGATTGCAAAAGATAGTAAGGCAAACCCCAAAAAATTCTTCAAATATATTAATAGTAAAAAGGTCAGGTCTGAGCATGTAGGTCCTTTACAAAATAATCTAGAGTGCGTGACTGGGGACAAAGAGAAGGCACACTTATTAAATACTTTCTTCAGCTCTGTGTATACAAGGGAGCATGGGGGAGCTCATGTTCACGTCGGGGTTGGTAGTGACACAGCCCCAAATGATCCAAATTGGCTCAAAAGTGAAATGGTCCAGAAGTATTTAGACAGAATAAAGGTAGATAAAGCACCTGGACCAGATGGCATCCATCCACAGATCCTAAAGGAATTGAGCTCTGTCATTCCAAAGCCATTGTATCATTTTTAAGGACTCCTTAATGACTGGAATAGTACCACTGGATTGGCGTACGGCCAATGTGGTGCCCATATTTAAAAAGGATCAAAGTCTTTACCAAGTAACTATAGACCTGTTAGTTTAACTTCTATAGCTGGGAAAATACTGGAGAGTTTAATAAAAGACCACATAGATGAGTTCTTGTTGGACAAAAATATTTTAAGCAACAGACAGCATGGATTCATTAAAGACAGAAGTTGTCAAATAAACCTGATTTCTTTTTATGAGGCAAGTAAAAACTTAGACAGAGGGGTGGCTGTGGACGTGGTATACTTGGATTTTGCGAAAGCGCTTGACACCGTTCCCCACACACGGCTAATGTGTAAGGTAAAGTCTACAGGCTTGGAAAGATCAAAGACAGAAATTACTTAGGTACGACAGACAACGAATTTTATAAAAACAGGTTGTTCTTGAGTAGATACACCAGAAAATAATTTGAGAGGTCATAAAAGGGTCGATATCTTCAATTTGATTGTCCAGATATCAATGAACCATTTCTGAAACTA
>BLSH010302903.1:278489-293616 GCA_018402905.1 Glandirana rugosa | reverse complement strand
CGCCAGACCGCCGGAGGCCACTATCGAGTTCCTTTCACGTCGGACCTATGTCCTTCACGAATTTTCGTCCTTCACCGAAGGTCAAAAACGAATATGTCGTACCGACTGTGTGTCGTCGTCCGAGGACAGCACGTCATCACAAACCCGTCAACGAGAAGGCTAGCCTCACGACTCCGTAGTTTTGTCGTTCATATCGACGGGGAAGGACCCACGACCATCGCCACACCCGTTAGGAGGGCCCAGGGGGACCAACTAACCACCTCAACTCCACCACCAATGTGTCACCCCCACGGCCTTCGGACATTACAGTCTCCGGCCGTTATGATACCGTCCTCATGGACGCCTAGATGTTAGGTGGGGTCCTTGCGATCACAGAAAGCTTGTCGACTCCCGTCACAAACCCCTCAAGAAAGGGTCCCGTCTCCATGGGCACGGTTCCCAAGGAGTTTTTGCGGGTGGTGGGGGAGAAAGGAAGCCCCTCCTAAGTCTAGACCTTTCGCGTAGTAACCCTCATGCTCAGAGGGTGGTTCACCCTCTGAGAGATCCACAGGTGTGACCAATGATGCGCTTTCCAGATCTGAATCCTCCCCGAAGGAAAGAGGGGGTGGTGGGCGTTTTTGAGGAACCCTTGGCACGGGTACCTCTGCCCTGGGAAAGAACTCCCCAAACACTGCCCTCAGCTGTTCGAAAGACACTAGCGTTCCTGGGGTGGATTGTAGATCCGCAGGTACTCCTGCCATAGTATTGCCGGCCTCTGACATTACAGGCTTCCGGCACCCCCACTGTGTAACCACCACCTCAACTCCACCAATCAACCAGGGGGACCCGGGAGGATTGCCCACACCGCTACCAGCACCCAGGAAGGGGCAGCTATACTTGCTGTTTTGATGCCTCAGCACTCCGATCGGAAGAGCAACTGCCCAAACACTACTGCACGACAGGAGCCTGCTGCTGTGTGTCAGCCATGCTGTATAAGCAAAAACTGGAAGCCACTTCCTGCTTTTAAGCACTTCCTGTATCCAGGCTGCACTTTCCTTGAGCTATCACCGGAGGCCGCCAGACCGCAGGCTGAGAACCGCATGGTTTCACAAACAAATGGACGCTGCCATTACACCCGCGCGGTCGGCCATGAGCGAGCGGTGCTCTATCTTTCAATGGCGGTGCCCCGCCGAACACAGCGCTCCGAACGGTCAGTGCAGAGTCGAACGGTCAGTGCAACAGTGCCGTACTGCGGCTGGGGGGAGTGGGAGGGGGAACGGAGGCTTAACTTCACAAGGGTATTACCCCAAAAATGTCCCTCTACTGAGCCCCCACCGGCCGGCTTACCACCAAAAGCTGCCCAGATGCCCACTCTCCACGCCATAAGACGGCAGAGGGGTCCACTCACCAATCCTCGACGGGAGCAGCGGTAGCCACCGGAGCAGACTTACCAACCCCTAGGGGAGGCATGCTGCTGGCCAGGCCCTTGGACAGGCGTACCTAGTCACTGGGCTCTAGTGGGTTTTAGCCACTGGCCGCCCGCACGGAACGGGCGCTATGCGGTGGGCACCCCGAAGGGCGTTCGCATAGTGTCGGCTGGACTGGGGAAAGATTTGGATTCTAGATATCCTCTATACCACCAGCCAGCTTCTTGATAGCAGTCTTCATCAGATGAATCTTCAGGAGACCGCAGATCCCAAAGGGAACCAGGTCTACTCCTTGCACTAGGCAAAAGAAAAACTGATGTGCTATGCAGAGCAGGGGGATTATATGCTGAGAAAGAGTAATGAAATTCTAATATGAGTTCTATAGGGTTTGAGAACAGCAATGGACCACTGGGGGGCATTTTGGGTGTCTTCCACCCGGGTACAACTCCAAAAGGGAGAAATGGTCCGATTGCTGTCTCTCCTCATAACAATTTCTGTGTTTCTTTCTCTGGTTATCTGCGCCTCCCTCCTTTTGGGACCGGCAGCTTTGGTCTGCCATGATAGAGTGTTGTTTGATCCACTAAATGTGGTATCCAGCGTGGCCTGCCTCTGCCGCCCCCTATGTTATCCCAGCAGGTTACTGCATGACAGTTACTTTACCCATATATGATATGTGATGTATATTTGTTTTATCATCTCGCTCCCTTTATCTGTTCCTTAGTTCCCCCTCTTTTTCCTCTCACTTTCCTTACCTTTCTTTCCCATCCTGGTTGGCATGGGTTGTTATATGAGCAGAGAAGAGACGCACTACTGTCCCATTGGCTAACCTTAATGTGCTTTCTTATAATGTGAGAGAGTTAAACGTGGCCACGAAAAGACATCAAGTCCTACGAGAACTGAAACGGGTGTCTTCTCCCATTGCATTTTTGCAGGAAATCCATCTAACTCACACTACCAGTGTCAAACTATTCTCCCCTCAAGTCCCGCTATGGTATTGTAGCCTCTCTGATACAAATAAAGCAAAGCGAGTTGCCATTGGGTTTAGCAGGAGCGTCTCTTTTCAGCTCACTAAAATGGATGCGGATGATCATGGCCGTTTCCTTTTTTTACAGGGATACGTAGGTAACATCCAGTGTACTCTGGCTAATATTTACTCCCCAAATGTCAACCAACCTTCCTATCTATCTATCCTATATTTTGACAAAAGTATCCGATTTTGCCAAAGGTATTACCATTCTGGCGGGGGATATTAATATGGCTCTAGATCCCATACTTGACACCTCATTAGGCCGCTCCACAATTCTTTTATTAAAAGTAGACTCCCCGACCTTCAACTCATAGATGCTTGACATATAGTACATCCCAAAAACAAAAATGATTCATTCTTTTCGAAAACACATCTGTCATATTCTCGAATAAATAATATCTTTATTGATCACTTCAATTTTCCTTTACTGAGATGCGCCTCCATTGGTACTGCTACAATCTCCGACCATGCTCAAGTGTCCATTCCACTATCTCTTCCCTCACTTCCAACATGCACCAATAACTGTAAGCTTAATGACTCGCTCCTATCTGACCCATTAGATGTGACCTCATTAGCAGCCTCAATGACAAAATACTTTGTGGAAAACACCTCAATAGATGTTTCTCCATCAGTAGTCTGGGAGGCACACAAGGCCACAGTGAGGGGCAAGTTAATAGTGCTTGGTGTTAGGAAAAAGAGGGAGCATGATGCCTTATTTAAACACACTCTGAACCAGGTTGTGGAGCTGGAACGGCAGCATAAACTGTCTTTACACAAGACACACTTGGAGGCGCTCACGTTAAAACGAGAGGAACTTAAAAATATTTTAACCACTTCAGCCCTGGAAGGATTTCCCAATTTAGGAGCAGAGCACTTTTGGTGATTCGGCACTGCGTCACTTTAACTGACAATTGCACGGTCGTGCAACGTTGTACCAAAACTAAATTTGCGTCCTTTTTTCCCCACAAATAGAGCTTTCTTTGGTGGTATTTGATCACCTCTGCATAATTTCTGATCACCACTATAAACAAAAAAAAGCGAGAATTTTGCAAAAAAAAAATATTTCTTACTTTTTGCTAAAATACATGTCCAAAAAAAATATAAAACATTTTTTTTTCATCGGTTTTGGCCGATTTATATTCTTCCTTTTTGGTAAAAGAAATTGCAATCAGCATCTATTGACTGGTTTGCGCAAAAGTTGATGAGAAATGATGAGAATTCAAACCTGTGATTTTTAGCAGTACTGCGATATTGCGGCGGACATGTCAAACCATTTTGACACTTTTTTGGGACCATTTATACAGCGATCAATCCTATGAAAATGCATTGATTACTGTATAAATGCCATTGGCAGTGAAGGGGTTAACCTGGAGGGGGCGCTCTAAGGGGTTAACTGTGTTCCCTCAGTGTTTTCTAACTGTATGGGGGCTGGGCTGGCAGAGGGAGGGGAGTGATCATAGCTCCCATATACAAGGAGACTGTGATCACATCCCTTACCCCTCTGTCAGAATGGAGATCCATGTTTACATACACGGACCTCCGTTCTCTCACTGCGGGGGAGCCATTGCGGGTAGCCGGCAGAGATCGAGTCCACCCTACCCGCTCCCTGGCTCCCCCAGAACACAGTGAGCGTGCGAGCGTGCCTCCGGCGGTGCACGTGCGCTCACAATACTCGTTCTCGTGGCTGCCATCAGGTGATGGCGTTTCGCGATAACAAACCATGTTTCTGCTGTCAAGCCACGGCGGCCGGTCGGCAACTGGTTAAACACTGCCATGAAAAGGAAATTCCACTTTGTAGACCAAAAGCGCTATGAATGGGGCAGGCAACTAGCCAGGTAGACAATTAGCTCGATCTCTTCAAACTTAAAGATCAGCTGCTTTTATCTCAAAAATTAAACTTCCTTCTGGAGACATGGTTCACGCCTCACACCAGATAGCAGCTATGTTCAAGGACTTTTATAGTGAGCTTTATAATGTTAAAGGTGACACAGCACTCTCCTGTCCAGAGGAGAAGCATAAACAAATATTATTATACCTTAGAAACTCAAATCTACCCAATCTCACACGAAAATCCCTTCAATCACCAGAATCAGACTTTAAAATCCCTGGCCCTGATGGGTTCACCACCTTATACTACAAAACATTCAGCCATATCCTACTGCCTAGACTAACAACTTATGCTAACTCAATCTCCACACCCGCAGACCTATGTCCAGAATCTCTCTTAGCCCACATAACAGTTATTCCAGCCGACATAACAGTTATTAAGCCGAGTAAGGTCCCCACCTGCTGCGGGAGCTACCGTCCGATATCGCTCCTGAATGTAGACATAAAATTGCTAGTCAAAGTCATAGCCACCAGGTTGCTTCCCCTTCTCCCCAAATGGATCTCAGCCGACCAATCAGGTTTTATACCCGGCAGAGAGGCTAGAGATAATTCTTTATGCTCTATCCCTTTTTTTGTCCACAGATGCTGAAAAAGCATTTGATAGGGTGGATTGGGACTATGTCCAAATGACACTCTGCCACTTTGGTTTAGGCCCTAAGATGCTCAGTAGGATCTTTTCCAACCCACACCCCAACCCACGGCACAAATTAGAATCAATGGAATATTAAGTGCACCCCTTACATTGAAGAATGGCACTAGGCAGGGATGCCCTCTTTCGCCCCTACTATTTGCCATATCTCTAGAACCCTTTCTAGCATTCATTAGAGGTAATGCTAACATTCATGGGATACAGGTGGGTACAAAAACGCATAAATACGCTGCATATGCAGATGATATTCTCTTTTACATTCAACAACCACATATTTCATTACTCAACCTAATGGCGTCTTTTCAACAGTTTCAAGCCTTATCGAACTTTAAAATGAATTAATTATCTAAATCGGAAAGCTTAAATATTAATATCCCCCGAGCGGAAGTAAACTCTCTTAATCCTGAGTTCCCGTTTAGGTGGCAACCAACCACATTGAAATATTTAGGAATTCAACTTACCCCAAAACTCCACACAATATTTAGGCACAACTACATCCCCTTATTGAATAGTATTAAATGCGATCTCCGCATTTGGTCTTCTATGTCCCATTCCTGGCTAGGAAAAAAAAATATTATAAAGATGAACATCCTCCACACATACTTTTTTTTTTCCAAATGTTACCTTTGGGTGTTCCCCCTGTTTTTTTTTTTTTACCATTCAGGCCATGATCTCCCACTTTGTCTGGAGGGGTGGGCATCCCAGAATATCGAAAGCTACTCTATTCCGCTCCAAATCTTCTGGGGGGCATGTCCTCCCAGACCTAAAATCTTACTACTATACTACTACCCTATGTCATGTTTCAGATTGGAAATATTTTAAGACCTCTAAGCTATGGGTTCAGCTTGAGCACTCCCTAAGTGGGGCGGACCTGACCGCGGTTCCTTGGATTCCCAAAGCTTGTAGAGATCTCTCCCACTTAACTTCCCCCCTGCCTATCTCAACGCTGGACATCTGGGACTCACTCCATAAAAGATTCTCCTGGGTCTACAATTCTCCTCTGATGCCCCTTCTAAACCCTATTTACTTTCAACCCGGTTCTATGGACAGAGGCTTAAAAAAATGGGCTCCTGATGAACCACTACATTTACACCATATAACCCAATCTGGTAAGCTTAAGCACCTGCAATCCATTCTTGGATCAAAACCACTTACTTTCATGGATAAGTGAAGATATAAACAATTGAACCAGTTTCATAATGCTCTTCCTCAACCAAGGATATTAAAGACCTAACCTCAATGGAAGCCCTTGAAGGATCCTCCCGAGCATCCTGTATCACAATTCTACAAAGTCCTTGTTGCACTACAAAACCCCTCATATCCAGACTACCTCACACACTGGGAAGCGGATCTTCATTACTATTTGTCGGATAAGCAAAAAGACAGAATATTGACCTTGGCTCATACATCATCAATTTCATCCAGTATGGCAGAAGCCAACTACAAACTCCTGACCCGGTGGTTCTACACCCCATCAAAACTAACAAATAAGTGATATCTGCGCTAGTAAAAAAAAACACATTCAGCAGCTGTCAAAAATTGCATGATCAACAATGTAAAATCTTATTAAAACAGGAATGCTGCGCTTAAAATAAATACACAGACCATGTGATAGTCCAGTGAAAGTTCATAGAGGAGAGAAAAAGCCCCCACACCGGTCTGTGTTCATAAAGCTGGAGGAATCACACCACGCCACAGTGCCTTGCAAGTCTCCTTAGCTGATAAAAATCAAACAGCAGCATGTGTGTATATGAGCCCTGCTCATCCTTCTCCTGAGCTTCAGATGGGTAGTCAAATAATCAACAACTGAACATTCTGGCCAGGACCCTTCTCAGTCAGCCTCTACAGATATTCCTGACAGCTTCCACTTCCATTGGGTATTATGCAAAGCTGCACCTGATTACGTGTGCACCAGTTTTAGTAAATCTCCCTCGGTGTGCTCTAATTTTTAAAACAGGGAATAGGGTTTTGAGAAGAGGGACTTACGCATGTGATATCTTTATTCAAAAACCTAAGATGGGTTTGGTAAAGTACATCTCTGCGCATATGCTACTCTATACAAATAGCCACGCACAGCCACCTTCACCCATCCATGTTTATGGGTGGCTGTACTGGTTACTGCCTGGCAACTCTAGGACATCTGGGCAAACAAAAATACACTGGGGGAGATGTACTAAAACTGGAGTATGTAAAATCTGGTGTAACTCCGCACAAACCAATCAGCTTCCAGGTTTTATTGTCAAAGCTTAATTGAACAAGCTGAATTTAGAAGTTGATTGGTTACCATGCACAGCTGTACCAGATTCTGAGTGCTCCAGTTTTAGTACATCTCCGTCACTGTATCTTTATGCTGCATGGGTAAATGCACCCATGGCATGAACCCAAAGGGCTAATTCACACCAGCCACTGTGCTACAATGCAGTGGTTGGTATGCAGTGTGTTTTTTTTTAAACAAACTTTATTGAAATGTCACACAATAACATTTCATTAAGTTGAAAGGTGATGGAGTGTCTTGCCTTGAGCTACACTGAAAAAAGTACAGACTGCTATACTTTTTTCAGCATGCACCTCCTGTACACCACCACAACGCAGTGATGTGAACCAGGCACACAGGAGAAAGGGCATTTTGCCTAGTCTTGTGGTGGGACTGCTTTGGAATTGCTGCCTGCCACAGTCCCACCACACCTTGTGTGAATGGACCCTTAAAAATATAGAATTGGCCACATTCATACTTGAATGTTTTTTATTTTCGCTTTTATGCCTATGACTTTCTACACCTCTACATCTCAATACACCTGACCTGACAGAATCTCATTCTTTCTAATTGTCCCTGTTCACATTTGTATGCTCAGTCACCTAACCCCCTATGCCCTTATACTCAAAAAGTACAGATCCGCGCTATTGCCGAAGTACGGCTCCAGTGCGGATCTGAATTTCCGGGATGACGTCCATGGACATCGTCCCCTTTGCTCGCCCCCTGCCCGCGATCATTGGCGCGCTGCCCGGAATTGTGGTGATTGCTGTGTCCCTTGGACACAGCCAATCACAGATCATGGTAAATGGCCAATCACAGCGGCCATTTACCATGTGATCGGCGGGTCCAATGAGAGATGATCTCAAATGTAAACATGTGAGATCATCTCTTGTTGCCTGCCTTCTCTCCTCACACAGACACCGCTGTGTGAGGAGAGATTGAGCGATCCCTGCTGCTGTGCTGCTGTGAGTTATCAAACCACACTACTTTCACTACTGTGCCCAAAACTGTGCCCATCATAGTGCCATCTGTCAGTGCCACCTGTCAGTGCCACATATCACCAGTGCCACCTGTCAGTGCCACCTGTCAGTGCCACGTAGCATCAGTGCCACGTGTCAGTGACATCAGTGCCACGTGTCATAATAAAGTGCCATCTGACCTGTCATAAGTTTCACGTGTCAGTGCCATCAATCAGTGCCACTTGTCAAAGTGCCACCTGATCTGTAATCAGTGCCATCTGACCTGTCATCAGTTCCATGTGTCAGTGCCACCAGTGCTACTGGACCTGTCATCAGTGCCACATCAGTTCCACCTAACCTGTCACCAGTGCCACCAGTGCCACCGGACCTGTCATCGGTGCCACATATAAGTTCCACCTAACCTGTCACCAGTGACACATATTATCAGTGTTGCCTGATCTTTCATCAGTGTCACTTGACTTGTCATCAGTGCCATGTGTCAGTGCCACAGGACCTGTCATCAGTGCCACATATCAAGCCTTTGTACATGCTATGTGTTGGAAATACCTTATAAATTGACAACTTTGTGTAAAAAAAAGCGTTTTCATTTTTTTCCCACATTTTCCAAACACTTCTGGAAAAAAATTAACCATTCAAAAGACTTATTATGCCTCATAGATTATATGTTGGGGTGTTAGCTTTCCAAAATGGGGTCATTTTGTTGGCGTTTCCATTGTCCTGCTGCTCCAAGGCCTTCAGAATTGTAATAGGTGGTTGAGAAATGAGATGTGTAATTTATGCTTCTAAAATGCCTGAAGGTGCTAGTTCAATGTTGGGCCTCTGTATGTGACCAGACTGTGTAAAAGTCTCACACATGTGGTATCGCCATACTCATGAGTAGCAGAATGTATTTTGGGGTGTCATTTTTCTTTGTGCATGCTATGTGTTGGAAATACCTTATAAATGGACAACTTTGTGTAAAAAAAATGTGTTTTCATTTTTTTCCCACATTTTTCAAAAACTTCTGGAAAAAAATGAACCATTCAAAAGACTCATTATGCCTCATAGATTATATGTTGGGGTGTTAGCTTTCCAAAATGGGGTCATTTTGTGGGTGGTTACATTGTCCTGCTGCTTTAGGGCCTTCAGAATTGTAATAGGTGGTCGAGAAATGAGAGGTGTAATTTATGCTTCTAAAACACCTGAAGGTGCTAGTTCAATGTTGGGCCTCTGTATGTGGCCAGGCTGTGTAAAAGTCTCACACATGTGGTATTGCCATACTCAGGAGGAGTAGCAGAATGTATTTTGGGGTGTCGTTTTTTCTTTGTACATGCTATGTGTTGGAAATACCTTATAAATGGACAACTTTGTGTAAAAAAAATGGGTTTTCATTTTTTTCCCACATTTTCTAAAAACTTCTGGAAAAAAATGAACCATTCAAAAGACTCATTATGTCTCATAGATTATATGTTGGGGTGTTAATTTTCCAAAATGGGGTCATTTTGTGGGCGTTTACATTGTCCTGCTGCTTTAGGGCCTTCAGAATTGTAATAGGTGGTCGAGAAAGGAGATGTGTAATTTATGCTTTTAAAATGCCTGAAGGTGCTAGTTCAATGTTGGGCCTCTGTATGTGGCCAGGCTGTGTAAAAGTCTCACACATGTGGTATTGCCATACTCAGGAGAAGTAGCAGAATGTATTTTGGGGTGTCATGTTTCCTTTGTACATGCTATGTTTTGGAAATACCTTATACATTTTTTAAATTATAGCGCAAAAAATAAAAAACCCAGCAATAATTAAATACCACCAAAAGAAAGCTCTATTTGTGTGAAAAAAAGGACGCAAATTTCATATGGGTACTGAGTAATTGTCATTCAAAGTGTGAGCGCACTCAAATCTGAAAATTGGTCTGGGCAGGAGGGGGGATTAAGTGCCCAGTAAGCAAGTGGTTAAAGATTAGTCAGGTGTCTTTAGCTCCATATATTAATAAAACAATAAATAGTACAACACTTCAATCACATATACATGAACTAATATCAATGTATGCAATTGTATTAAATCTCCCCTTGCTTTATTGAGAGCCTTAATACAGTCATATTAGTGCAAAAAAGGTTCTAATGTTCAATAATACACAGTCTTTTTTTTTTTCATCGAATCTTTCCATGTAACTTACACTAAGTTAAATTTTCCACATTCCACCTGTTTCCAGATGGTCAAACCAGCATACTGTATATCTCTCAAACAGTTAATCCAACCTCCTCTCCCATATAATACTCCCACACTCAAGACAAACATGAAATGATTATAATGCTTACCATATAAAAATGTTTATTAAAAAAACAATGACAAAACTATTAGTATTAAAGGGCTGTGTAGTGTTCCAAACAGTATAAGACAATAATTAAAATTCAAATCAGAATGTGCAGGGAAAGATACACAACTCCCACAGCAAAGTCTATTGGTGGGTTGTCCAACACAGCACAATGAGCTCACTGCCCACAAGCTCAGCCTTACTCATTATGCCTCCCTGGACTTTGTCAGATGCTGGAGTCTTATGCATCACGCTATTAAGCACTAATTACGCCCATCTCTTCCATGACAATTTAGGATACCTCAAATTGTACTACAATCCCTGCCCTTGTTGTACTAAAATCCCTCCCCCATGTCAATGAGGAATGCCCATCCAGATAGTACTGCAGGATACTGCAATCCCTCTGAGCCATCATCTCTGCTCATGGATAAAGTGTCACAATATGTGCATTTACATACATTTTCGCATGCATTTACTGTATATATATATATATTTATATATATATATATATATATATATATATTTATATGAATAATTACTCTACTCCTATAGAATCCCCCCCCCGCCCAGCCCAGAAAACAAAGTCCTAAAGCTTAACATAACAAGTGATCAACTCAGTAATCTGTAGCAACCAATCATAATTCACTATTCTGCAGTCAGATCAATACAAGAAGGATCCTGGTGGGTTGCTAGGGGCACTGCACTATTTTATTGAATTTACCTGCAAATGCTATAAAAAAGAACATAGCTCACTTTATGGGAGAGCTATTCTTTTTCTGGTTGTTGCTTGCATCAGGAAGTGTTGCTAGTTACGTTGCTAGTGTGACAGAGTTTCATTGTAGTGTTGGAACAATCAGCACTTCAAACTATAAAAGGCAGCCTTCGTCCACTTTATAGTGTCTTTGTAGCATGGTGAGTTTGTATTACAAACCCAGAAACACAAGACTTAACCACTTCAATACAGGTCACTTATTTTCAGCTTTCAGCTCTCACACTTTGAATGACAATTACCCAGTCATGCAACACTGTACCCAAACAAAATTTTATCTTTTTTCACATAAATAGAGCTTTCTTTTGGTGGTATTTAATTATCTCTGTGTTTTTATTTTTTGTGACATAAGTGAAAAAAAGGGTGAAAAACTAAAACAACAACTTTTTTTTAGTTTCTATGATAAAATGTTGCAAATAAGTCATTTTTGTTCATACATTTGGGCCAAAATCTATACTGCTACATATCTTTGGTAAAAATAACCAAAATAAGTGTATATTATTTGGTCTGTGTGAAAGTTATAGTCTACAAGCTATGGTGCAAACCATTGAAAATTGATCACACCTGATGTACTGAGGTCCTATCTCATTTCTTTGGGCCCTGAAATGTCAGGAAAGAACAAATACCCCCCAAATGACCCCTTTTGGAAAAGTAAACAGTTCAAGGTATTTAGTAAGGGGCATGGTGAGTTTTTTGAAGTTGTAATTTTTTCCCACAATTCTTGGGAAAATGAAGTAATTATTATTATTATTTTTTTTTACACAAAATTGTCATAATAACAAGTTATTTCTCACACACAGCATATGCATACTTTCATTTACACACCAAAATACATTCCAACACTCTTCCCAAGTATGGCAATACAATATGTGTGAGACTTTTTCACAGCCTGGCTCCATAGAAAGGTCCAACATGCAGGGAGCACCGTTGGGCATTTTAGGAGCATAAATTACACAGCTAATTTCCTAACGACCTAGTACACTTTTGAAGGCCCTGGTGCACCAGGGCAATGAAATTACACAAATGACCCCATTTTGGAAAGCAAACACCCCAATGTATATTCTATGAGGCATTAGGAGTCTTTTGAAAGGTTCATTTTTTTTCCACAAGTTTTCGAAAAACATGGAAAGAAAATAAAAACATTTTTATTTTTACACAAAGTGGTCAATTTATAAGATATTGCTAACACATAGCATGTAGATAGAAAAAATGACACCCCAAAATACATTCTGCTACTCGTTCTGAGTATGGTAATACCACATGTGTGAGACTTTTACACCCCCTGGCCACATAGAGAGGTCCAACATGCAGGGAGCACTGTCAGGCATTCTAGGAGCATAAATTTCACATAAAATTTCCTAACAACCTATTACATTTTTGAAGGTCCTGGAGCACCAAGACAATGGAATTACCCACAAAATAACCCCATTTTGGAAAGCAAACACCCCAAAGTAGAGTCTCTTGATTGGTTCCATTTTTTTCCACAAGTCTTCGAAAAATGTGTAAAAAAAAAAACATTTTTTATTTTTACACAAAGTGGTCAATTTATAAGATATTTCTAAAACATAGCATGCACATAGTAAAAATTACAACACAAAATACATTCTGCTACTCGTCTCAAGTATGGCGATACCATATGTATGAGAGTTTTAGGCATCCTGGCCACATAGAGAGGTCCAGCATTGTAGAACTTTCAGGCGTTCTAGAAGCATAAATTACACATCTAATTTCATTCCTACCTATCATACTTTTGAAGGTTCTGGAGCCCCATGACAAACGAATTACCCACAAAATGACTACCCCATTTTGGAAAACAAACAGCCCAAGGTATATTCTATGAGGCATGGGCTGCAGATAGGTACTCGTGTACTCTGATGGGCTACAGATAGGTACTCGGGTACTCTGATGGGCTGGTGACAGGTACTTGGTTACTCTGATTGGCTGGTGACAGGTACTCAGGTACTCAGATGGGATGTAAGAAGGTACTTTGGCACTCAGATGGGCTGGTGACAGGTACTCAGGTACTCAGATGGGCTGATGATAGGTACACGGGTACTCAAATGGGCTGGTGACAGGTACTAGGGTACTCTGATGGGTTGGTGACAGGTACTCGGGTACTCTGATGGGCTGGTGACAGGTACTTTGATAGGCTGGTGATAGGTACTTTGATGGACTGGTGACAGGTACTCTGATGGGCTGGGGACAGGTACTCAGGTACTTTAATGGGCTGGTGACAGGTACTCGGCAATTACCCACAAAATTACTCCAAACAGCCCAAGGTATATTCTATGAGGTATGGGCTGCAAATAGGTACTTGAGTACTCTGATGGACTGCAGATAGGTACTCGGGTTCTCTGATTGGCTGGTGACAGGTACTTGGTTACTCTGATTGGCTGGTGACAGGTACTCGGGTACTCAGATGGGCTGGTGACAGGTACTCAGATGGGTTGGTGACAGGTACTCGGGTAATCAGATGGGTTGGTGACAGGCACTTGGGTACTCAGATGGGCTGGTGACAGGTACTTGGGTACTCTGATGAGTTGGTGACAGGTACTCAGGTACTCTGATGAGTTGGTGACAGGTACTCAGGTACTCTGATGGGCTGGTGACAGGTACTTTGATAGGCTGGTGACAGGTACTTTGATGGACTTGTGACAGGTACTCAGGTACTTTATTGGGCTGATGACAGGCACTCGGGTACTCTGATGGGCTGGTGACAGTTACTCGGGTACACTGATGGGCTGGTGACAGGCACTTGGGTACCCTGATGGGTTGGTGACAGGTACTCAGCTACTCAGATGGGCTGGTGACAGGTACTCAGGTACTCAAATGGGCTGGTGACAGGTACTCGGGTACTTTAATGGGCCTGTGACAGATACTTTGATGGGCTGGTGACAGATAATTTGATGGGCTGGTGACAGGTACTCTTTATTACTGTGGGAGCAATAAGTGTGCATGGTGTATACAATAAGCGGTAACGAGCTCAGGAGGAGAACCCAGTAACAGCTTGTTACCGTGGTTTGTTGACATTCTATGACTGGCTGTGATTGGACACATCCAGTCACATGGTAAAGGGCCAATTTAATTGGCTCTTTACTCTGATCAGAGCTGGGCTTTGTCCAAGGGACAAGCCTCAACCCCAATTGGTGTGCTGCCCACCCCCGGGGGCCCGCAATAGCGGCAAGCACACCAGGGCATCATATGACCCCCGACTGGGATGGGAGATCCCTCCTGCAGAGGTGATTTGACTATAGCCTGGTATTGAAGTGGTTAAGGGAATTTTCCCCAAAGCATTGTGAATGAGGTAAAGATATGTTGATCTTTTTAACCAATCTGTGTATTTTTGATTTTCCTTCTATGTGGGTATTCTTTCCAAAGTGAAAATTTAACCTCATTCACTAAGCTCTGACTTCCCTCTTGCAAAATGAACAGTCTATTGGCCCTTAGTAAATCAACCTGATTTACTATAACTCCCAAATCTACTCCAGCAGTGCCTTAAAATAACTTCCAATTAAAGGCAATTAAGACTTCAACTCTCACAAACTGGGAGGAAATCTACACAGATCACAGCTCTATTTACCTGGGAAGATGCCTCTCAGATCACACGTGCTGTCAACTGAGATCAAACTTGTAACTTCCATATTCCTCCATTTACACCTTCAATGCAAGTTCATTGCCATAAAAACAACATTATCACCCCCATCTCTAATTTTACCACTCTCATCCCTAATATTACCACCCCCTCTCTCTAATTTTACCACCTTCATCCCTAATATTACCACCCCCTCTCTCTAATTTTACCACCCTCAGTAAAACGTTCTCCCTTCAGTCTCGAATCACTTACTCCAATTTAAAAGTGAAACCTTT
>BLSH010302903.1:240717-255459 GCA_018402905.1 Glandirana rugosa | reverse complement strand
CCTCAACATCACCTTTACATCAACCAAGCCCTCAGTTTCATCAACAGCATAGCTCCTAACAAGAACAAACGTTTCGAACTCTCACTCATAGACTCCTTTGTCGACCTAAAAGCCCTCAAAATCTCATACCTCTACAAGCCGCTGGCATCCTCTGCAGCTAAACCGTTAAAAGGCAACCTACTCTCAACTTGGAACAAAGACCTCTCATCCCAAGAAGCATCCCAAAATATCATCAAGGGCTACAACATAACCAGATCATTCATTGCTAATGAGCTCTGGCGTGAGCAACAATTCAAAATTATGCACCGCACTCATGTCCCTTATAAGAGACAGATCACGGATCCCCTCCAACAGACCTGCCGTTGGTGCAACAAACTCAAGCCCTCACTTCTACACAAGCTGTGGTCGTGCCCTAAAATCGTACAACTCTGGGAAGCTGTGGAGAGCCTAGCGGAGACAACCACCGGCTTACGCCCCCATAAAAACCTCTACCTACTCCTATTCGGATCATACTACTCCCCGATGACACCCCTCCCACCTCACCAACAGAGAACTTTGCAAACTCACTTACCGTGGCTTACAACGTGCTATATGATTGCTAGAAGAGCTATACTTAGACAATGGATCCAACCCTCTCCCCCCTCTATAAGCTCAGTTCATCAAGAACTAACGACCCTGATGGGCAAAGAGAGCTTGGATCTAGATCTTCAACCCAAGGATCCCTCTCCTATGAGTCAAAACAAAATCCGTCAATTCCACGACAAGTGGGACCGATATCTAGAAGCCTTCTCCCCAAGTAAACCCCGCTCACCGATGCCACTAACTCAATCTCACCTGTCATTATCCTTCTAACGAACTAACAGCGCAGTGCCTATAACCTTAACTGGCAATGAACAGTCTATGGACTCAAGTTACCTCTTTGAACCTGGAACGCCTGTCGTAACTCGAGGAGTCTGCAACCTGATGGTCGATCTGTTATTGGACTCCCCCTCCCAACCCTCACCCCCCTCCCCCCCTCCCCATCCACTTATACCCTAACCCCCCCTCCTTCCCCCCCTTGATGGGTGATAACAGTCGCTACTCACCGCATTAGTACCTCGACAGTTAACCCTGTTACCCCATTGAGCTATTGCAGCAGTTACTTATTGTATTTGTTGTCTATACATGTTATGTAATGTGAAAAAACATTCAATAAATATTATTTCAAAAAGAATGAATGGCTGAAAATTGCATTGGGCTACATAACTCTCATCTTCACTCCTAAAAAAAAGTTGTGTAAAACAACTCTCATTTTGGTATTTACTATCTACTCAAGGAATTACTCCATGAGAGTTAAAAACTGAGTTGTTTTGTATCTGAGCATGCTCAGCTGTGCTCTGCCCCTAAATGTAAAGAGACGGGGAATTTATCTCTTCTCAGACTTTTTAAGATATTTCAGTGTAGAAATCACTTTTCCACACAGTTTAAAAGCAGATTATCTTTAAACAATATACCACATATTTTAGTACAATTTAGGGGATCAGATAATGCTCTAAACATTATTTCTATTTGCACTACTCCAGGTCCTGACTAGAATAAAGATTTGGGCATTATCTGTGACCTGGGAGCAATAGTGAATTCAATTTTGGGAGTAATTTGCCGCCAGCGCTATTGTGAATACCGTTTAGCGCTATTTACCGCAAATCGCAGTAATTTGACACACATTGCGGTACTTTTACCGTGAATTGTGGTAATTTTGCCGCTATTTTGCGGCAGAGCTATAGTAAATGACCCCCACTGTATCTATATATACAGTATATATATATATTCTGTTACATGGTGCTAGGTGGTCATTTTGTATGAGTCAGTCCTTTCTTTTGGTAGAGTGAAATAAATCCATCTTTCACTTCTAACTAATCCTTCATTAGAGGTAATCCCCTTTGACTTCACCTAGAAATCACCCAGTTTCCTAGCAATCTAAAGTACTGAATGTTAAGCACTTAGGTCATTAATTAATTAACAGATGCAAAAGGCTGAGCAGAAGGATCCTCTGCTTTCGATTCCTTGCTGGCCATGTCTGGTTACAAATATTCTCTTATAAAGATTATCTAATGATAAAGACAGATTATTAAAACAGTTACTGTGCTATAACTGTTCCTACTGTTCCAACTGATTCCAAGGGACATTGTGAATGAATATATAAAGGTGGCATTTGTACAAAGCAAAGGGAATCAGGGTTATGTCCAATAGACAAGATCAGGTAGTTTATCTGTCCTTCCTCATACTTAAAGTGACACTAAACTATATCCTTATTCTCAAAAAAAATCTATACACATCCACTACTTCAGGATCCTGTAACCTATTTTTTCATTAAATCGTTTTTTACTGTCTCCCTGTGAGACATCAAGCAACCCAATGAAAGTGTCACCGCCGGGCCAGCTTATCCCTCCTGACATCCCGGAGACACAGAGGCAATGTTGTCCTGCAAAAGGAAGGATGAATACCACTAAAAGAAACTCACAGGCTTTTTTCTCCAGCCAATGCCACCGAAAGAGAAGGTCCAAGCAGTGTACTTGATCTCCCTCCGCATCCTACACATATCTGCTGGACCCCAACATCTGTGAAAGAGAGGGTGAAAAATCACCTACCTCCCCTAGGAAATCCACTCCTAACAGCCCAACAACTGGAAGCTCAGGCAAAGCCAGGATGAGGATGGATACTACTCACCATTAAAGCTGATCGAACCTCTGGAAGTTCGGGTTCTGCAGGTTCGGCCGAACTTCGGGACAAAGTCCGGGTTCGGGTCCGGACTTGACCCGAATTTTGACCCAGACCCCGAACCCCATTGAAATCAATAAGGACCCAAACTTTTAGGCACAAAAATAGCTGTAACAAAGTCCTGGAGTCCTAGAGTTCTGCAAATGGGGGTAAGGGTCGGACAAGTGCCCTACAAAGAAATGGGGATTGGGAAATAACTTAAATTTTTTTTAGGCTAAAATCACATAAAAAAAATAAAAAATGGAGGTGGATGTGAAGTTGGAGGTTGAGTAGGCGGTGGAAGTGGCGGTGGAGGAGGAGGAGGTAGCCAACACTGTTTTTTTTATTTTTGGAATGTTTTTTTTTTTTTTTAAACCAGCAATGTAGATGCACCTTTTAATTTTGTGCAAGAAACAATAATCTGTCCCTTGAAGCAACAGTAGGAACCTCTCCCTATAGAACAAGTTGTACAGGGAAAGCCTCCAGCTGTTGCTTTGAGGGAAAGATTATTGTTCTAAAATATCTTCAAAGTGTGTGGGAAAAGCCTGTTTCAGCCGCAGAGAGCCATATTAGTGTTCTAAAATCATCTTCACAGTGTGTGGGAAAAGCCTGTGTCAGCCGCATAGAGCCATATTAGTGTTCTAAAATCATCTTCAAAGTGTGTGGGAAAAGCCAGTTTCAGCCACATAGAGCCATATTAGTGTTCTAAAATCATCTTCAAAGTGTGTGGGAAAAGCTTGTTTCAGCCGCATAGAGCCATATTAGTGTTCTAAAATCATCTTCAAAGTGTGTGGGAAAAGCCTGTTTCAGCCGCATAGAGTCATATTAGTGTTCTAAAATCATCTTCATAGTGTGTGGTAAAAGCATGTTTCAGCCGCATAGAGCCATATTAGTGTTCTAAAATCATCTTCACAGTGTGTGGGAAAAGCCTGTTTCATCCGCAGAGAGCCATATTAGTGTTCTAAAATCATCTTCACAGTGTGTGGGAAAAGCCTGTTTCAGCCGCAGATAGCCATATTAGTGTTCTAAAATCATCTTCAAAGTGTGTGGTAAAAGCATGTTTCAGCCACATAGAGCCATATTAGTGTTCTAAAATCATCTTCACGGTGTGTAGAAAAAGCCTGTTTCAGCCGCAGAGAGCCATATTAGTGTTCTAAAATCATCTTCACAGTGTGTGGGAAAAGCCTGTTTCAGCCGCAGAGAGACATATTAGTATTCTAAAATCATCTTAAAAGTGTATGTGAAAAGCCTGTTTCAGCCGCATAGAGCCATATTAGTGTTTTAAAATCATCTTCGCAGTGTGTGGTAAAAGCCTGTTTCAGCCGCAGAGAGCCATATTAGTGTTCTAAAATCATCTTCACAGTGTGTGGGAAAAGTCTGTTTCATCCGCAGAGAGCCATATTAGTGTTCTAAAATCATCTTCACAGTGTGTGATAAAAGCCTGTTTCAGCCGCAGAGAGCCATATTAGTGTTCTAAAATCATCTTCACAGTATGTGGGAAAAGCCTGTTTCAGCCACAGAGAGCTTTTTCTCTACCTGCTACAATTCCTATTCCCATATTGACTTTTTCTTGACAGATCAATGCCTCTTTCACAAATTTCCACTCCAGCCATCTTGACCGCTACGTGGTCTGATCATGCCCCATTCGTATAGAAGAAGATTATCCTAAATCTAACATGGCCTTCATATGGAGAATGAACTGACGACTACTCCAATCTACTCCCGATTCCACTCCGCTTCAGGATGATCTGGATGAATTTTTCACAATCAACACAAACTCAGTATCTGATCCGGGGACTTTATGGGCTGTGCACAAAGCGTACATACGCTGGGTCTTTATTAGATTAGATTCCAGGGCTAAGAGGGAAAGGATGCAGCAGATTGAGAAACTCAATATGGAAATCCAAAATACTGACCATAGAAATAATCAATGCCCCCACCCAGATCTCAAAACTAAATTAGGCCGTCTGCGCTTAGAACGCAGAACGTTACTCCTCAACAATTTCGAAAAACAACAAAAGCAATTAAAAATGACCTTCTACACATCAGGAAACAAAGCAGGTAAACTCCTCTCTTATATGACCAAAGGTCACCGCCTTAAATCGCACATCCCCTACTTTTATCACCCAACCTCTAATAAATGTCTAACAAACCCTCAAGGGGTAGACCATGCTTTTAGCACATAATACAGTTGTTCCCTATATAATCTTAAAGAGGATCCATCCCTACACTAGCCCACTCCTGCAAACATCCAACTCTTTCTTGATAAAATTAAACTACCTAGCTTGTCAGCCATTCAACTAGAAGACCTTAATAAACTCTTTAGCTGCACAGAATTAAACACCGCTATCAACTCCCTACCAAACAACAAATCTCCAGGCCCGATGGCTTCACCAGGGATTACTATAAACACTTTAAACACACATTGCAAACTCACTTTTGTGGGTTTTTCAATGCTGCTGCTTCCTCGTCCTCTTTTAATGCAGATATACTAAAAGCTTTAACTGTGATTTTGCCAAAGCCAGGGAAGGATCCCACATCCCCACAAAACTTCCGACCAATTTCCCTTTTGAACCACAATGTGAAATTATATGCTAAAGTTCTAGCCAACTGTTTAGTAGACCTGTTACTGAATCTCATTCGCCTGGACCCTGGTCAGGATTCACAAAGGGATGCCAAACATCAGACGCCACCCGTCGCATGGTCAACATACTTCACTATGGGAAAAGATCTCAAACGCCTTCTCTGCTCCTATCTCTGGATGCAGAAAAGGCATTTAATAGAATATACTGACCCTACCTGCAAATGACCCTACAAAAATTTGGCTTCCAGGGACGGATACTCTCTGCCATTATGGCTCTCTACTCCTTTCCATCAGGTCAAGTCTACTGTTAAAATATGCTATCCAAGCCATTCCATATCTCAAATGGCACCAGGTAGGGGTGTCCACTATCCCCACTCATTTTCAACTTAGCCATAGAGGCCCTGGCGGAGAGTGTGCGATCCAACCATGACATATTTGGCATCAGGACTGGCTCAAAGGAACACAAAATTAATTTATTTGCAGACAATATTATCCTTATGTTATCAATAGAGTTGAGCGAACCCGAACTGTAAAGTACCGAACTTTTGGGTGTCCGGGACCCGGACCCGAACCCGGGCTTTTCAAAAAAAAGTCCGGGTGCGGGTCCGGGGTTCTGGTAATTTAATAAAAGTTTTAAAAAAATTTCTGTAACAAAGTCCTGGAAAGTCCTAGAGGTCTGCAAAAGGAAGGGAAATGGGGGTAAGGTATCTTTGTCCCGAAGTTCGACCGAACCAGCAGAACCCGAACTTCCAGAGGTTCGATCAACTCTAGTTATCAAAACCAGCCTCTTCCCTGGCTTCACTTTTATCTAATTATAGCAAAATCTCTTACTACAAAGCAAATGTCACAAAGTCGTCTAACTTAGATTTGAATTTACAGCCAGCGATTAAAACTTCCCTACAAAACAAGTATCCTTGCATGTAAGCAGATGAAACCATCTCTTATTTAGGCACTTATCTAACTAGAAATACCACATCCTTATACCACACCAAATATATGCCAATACTCAAATTTCTCCACAGGGACCTGGATGCTTTGACCAAGCCCTCCCTCTCTTGGTCAGGCTGTCTAGCTCTATTCAAAATGTGCAAGCTCCTCCAACTGATATACATATTCAGAGTGCTCCCTATCCCTGTTCCAGGTTCGTTCTTTACAAAAGTCCAATCTATCATTGGTCACTACATTTGGCAAGTGAAAAGATGTACATGCAGTACACTAACTAAACACCAAAAAGCAGGCGGTTCAGGACTTGTAGCTATCAGAGACTATTACACAGCAGCAATCTTAGCCCAACTTAAAACGTGGCTCTCTCCTAATATTAGTAGCCCATGGAAATATATTGAATCTCTGCAGATAGTAAACCATATCTATACTCCTGGTTACTCAGCCAACCGACCCAATGCGTGGGCACAAACATCTGTCCCCTATGATCATAGCATCTGTCTCAGCATTTCGACCCTTCCTGGTCAATACCAGGGGATGCCTCCACTTACCCTCCATTGCCCCATCTCTATTCCAACACCTCATACTCGACCTATCCATCCACTCCTAGGTGGATAGAGGCATACCCTACATCCAAGACCTATATACCCAAAAAGTCCTCAAGTCATTTACTATGCTACAAACTATTTACTCACTTTCTGCTTCTGAGTACTTTAAGTACATACAAATGACACATTCCCTATTGCAAAACCCATGCCTGTTAGGTCTGCCAGGAACCCCAGCTGTCACTCCGGTTTCCTGACCAGTAGTCTTGTTTTCCCGGTATTAAGTGAAGGATGGCTGTGGCTCTGCAGCCCTGCAGTCAGAGTTCTGGGACCTCAACGATAAGTGCAAACAATCAAATCAAGGAACAACTATAAACAAGGACTCACAATTAGTAGCAAATCCAGGCAGAGGTCCAAAGGATCAAGCAGAGACAGTGTCAGGGACAGGCAAGGTTTGGCAAAAATCAGACAATGAAGTACAAGCGGCGTAGTCGGGAACAAGCAAAGTTAGTAACAGAAATGAAACAGGATGAATGCCTGGCAGTAACAAAACCTATAATCAGGCAAGGACAGGAAGGGGAAGTGAGATTATATAGAGTGCTAATTAAGGTGACTGCCTAGAGCTGGCCACAGGGTGGAGTCAGAGTCACAATCAGAAAGCTGAAGATACCCATGACTTCCACAAAGATAGTGGATACTCCGTGGCTAAGGCCGTAAGGAACTGACCATCAGAACACAGGTCCCAGGATCAATCCCCGTCAAGGCGTGACAATACATATTCAGACCTATTCACACCTCAGTCTGGCACTACAAAACCCAACAAAAAGGTATTTTGTTTTTCTATAACCTTCTTCAAAATAAAACTAAATTTCAGAAAACTCCTCCCATAACCAAATGGGTTCCGACATAGGGAAAACATTCACAAACACTCAATGGTCAGACGCAGTCAACTCTATCTACAGCTCTACCCACTTTGATAACCTCTGGGTACTACACTTAAAAACTACTCTCAGATGGTACATTACCCCTACTAAATGACATAACATAGATACTTCTGCTACACCTTCCTGTTGGAGAGGATACAGCAACCTAGGCACAATTCTACGCATCCTACTACTACAACTACTGGCAAGAGGTATCCCAATTAATTGGTTCAATCACATGAATACCCTGCATCCTCACGCCAGAGCTAGCCCTACTCAATGTTGGCATTAAAAACTACTCACATCATTCCAGAAAAGTAGTTACTCATACTTCTAGCAGCTAAACTAGTCATAGCCCACAACTGGCTCTCAACAACCATCCCTGGAATAAAAACCATCATCCCAATAGTGCACAACAACATTACTTTTGAGTGTATGTTCACCACTAACCTAGGTTACTCATATCAAGCAGATTAGCATTATTGGACCTTCTGATTACTAACACAGACCTGATCACAGACGTGGAAGTAAGGGGCAATCTAGGAAATAGCGATCACGGGTCAATTAGTTTTAGTATAAATTACACATCTAGGAAACCTAAGGGGAATACAAAGACACTGAATTTTAAAAGAGCCAACTTCCATAAACTACGCTCCTTGCTGGAAGATGTTAACTGGGATAAAATTCTAGGAACAATGAATGCAGAGGAAAAATGGGAGTGCTTCAAGAACATACTAAACAAAGGTATTAGTCAGAGTATCCCAACAGGAAATAAATTTAAAAGAGCTAAGCAAAGACCAGGATGGCTTAACCCCAACATAAAGGCACACATCAGATTTTCATATCTATAAAACACGCAATAAGGAATGCAAAGGTGCAATCAGAGCAGCTAAGGTAGAACATGAAAGACACATATCTGAGGAGAGTAAAAAGAATCCCAAGAAATTCTTTAAGTATATAAATAGTAAGAGAGGGGGGTCAGATCATATTGGCCCCATGAAGAATGATGCAGATAATCTGGTTACAAATGATGGAGAAATGGCTTTCTTTTGATGGTATTTGATCACCTCTGCGGTTTTTATTTTTTGCGCTATAAACAAGAAAAGACCAAAAATTTTGAAAAAAAAAAAATTCTCTATTTCTGTCACAAAACTTTGTAAATAAGTAAATTTTCTCCATCACCGATGGGCACTGATGAGGCTACACTGACGGGCACTGATCAGGCTGTACTGATTGGCACTGATGAGGTGGCACTGATGAGGTGGCACTGATGATGAGGCACTTATATGCAGCAATGATGAGCACTGCTAGGCGGCACTGATAAGCAGCAATGACGGGCACTGACATGAAACACTGACGGGCACTGATATGCAGCACTGACGGACACTGATAAGCGTCACTGACGGACACTGATAAGCGGCACTGCTGGGCACTCATAGACAGCACTGATTGGCACTCATAGGCGGCACTGGGCACTGATAGGTGGCACTGATGGGCACTGATAGGTGGGCACTAGTACGTGGCACTGGTGGGCACTGATATGTGGCACTGGTATGCACTGATAGGGGCACTGGTACACACTGATAGGGGCACTGGTGGGCACTGGTGGGCATATGTACAGAAAGAAGTCCAATCCCTGGTGGTCTAGGGTGGCATCTGAAGGTGGCACTAAGTGCCATTAATATTGGGCACTATGCCCCTTACCTGGTGGTCTAGGGTGGTCTCCCTGGTGGTCCAGATTGGCTCCCTGGTGGTCCCTGGTCGGCTCCCTGGTGGTCCTGGGTGGGGACATTGCTGGTGGTCCCTGGGCAGGCTCCCTGGTGGTCTAGTGTGGCGATCCGAGGGGGGGGGTGTGCTGATAAATCACCAGCACAAACCCTCCCTGTCAGGGATGCAGCCCATCGGTTCTCCACTCCTCAGGTCTGTAGACCTGAGTACAGGAAAGCCAATAAAGGGCTTTCCTGTGTTACACTGTGACCAGCCGTGATTGGTCACGGCTGATCACATGATAAAGTGCTTCGGATAGAAGCACTTTACCGAGATCGGTATTGCGGGGGGTCAGACTGACCTCCCACACCACCGATCGCCACGATGCGCGCCCCCCACCGGGCGCGCGGCGGCTTGCTATCCTGAGGACGTCATATGACGTCCAGTCAGGATAACTGAGCCACTTCCCGGCCGTCATTCTGCATACGGCGGTCGGGAAGTGGTTAAGGAACTTAGCTAAGTTATTGCCAGACCTTTGTACCTAATCTTTAAGAGCAGTTTTCTGACTGGCATGATACCAGCTGACTGGAGGAAAGCCAATGTAGTACCAATATATAAAAAAGGACCAAGAAATTTCCTGGGGAACTACAAACCAGTTAGCTTAACATCAATAATTTGCAAGCTCTTGGAGGGAATAATAAGGGATTATATACTATTGTAATGAGAACGGTATCATAAGCAGTAATCAACATGGTTTCATGAAATATCATACTTACCAAACCAATCTATTAACCTTCTATGAGGAGGTGAGCGGCCATCTAGATAAAGGAAGGCCTGTAGACGTGGTGTACCTGGATTTTGCAAAAGCATTTGATACAGTTCCCCATAAATGTTTACTGTACAAACTAAGGTCCCTTAACATGGATCAAAGGGTGAGTACATGGATTGAAAGCTGGCTACAGGGGTGAGTCCAGAGGGTGGTGATAAATGGGGAGCGGTAAGAATGGTCTGGTGTAGAAAGTGGGGTTCTCCAGGGTTCTGTCCTGGGACCAGTCCTATTCAATTTATTCATAAATGATTTGGAGAACGGGATGACCAGCTCAATCTCAATATTTGCGGATGATACCAAGCTAAGCAGGGCAATAAATTCTCCACAGGATGAGGAAACCTTGCAAGAAGATCTGAATAAATTAAAGGGGTGGACAGACAAGTGGCAGATGAGATTTAACGTAGAAAAATGTAAGATAATGCATTTTTTTTTTCTTTTTTGATTTTCAAAAAGCTTTATTGAATATTGACAATAAGGTACATACAGAAATAAGCCATCGCTTGGTATAAGGACAGTAGTTTGTCAATGTAATATACAATGTCAGAGAAAAAGCTACAAGCAAATACATCTATCAGCTTAAACATGAATTGAAGTTATAAAGGCCTGGATAAGATATATAATGAAGTAGAAGACAGCAAAATTTATGTATATGAAATGAACATTGCCTGAGGAGTGGAAGCAAGGCAGTTATAATCCTAAATTGCAGGGGAGGTGAATGAGTGTATACCATTAAATATTTGGATGGCAGTGATGTATTACCATGGATCAAGAAGTTAAATAGGAAAGTCAAGGGGGTTTCGGGGTGGGGCTGCTGACTTGTGAGCCATCCGCCTTCAGTTTACCTAGAGTATTGGTGAGCTCAGCTCGTAGATACCAACTGGAGAGGCGGAAAGGAAGCATAAGGTCTGAAATCTCAGCTTGAGTAAAGGAGTGTTCAATAAATTTCCGCCATCTGGCAAAGAGACATTTTGCGGGTCTACAGTCTTGTGTGATAGCATCCAGCTTTTCTATGAGAAAGAGGTCTTTTAGGGATTGTTTCACCTTGGCAACGAGAGGCGGTTTTGTCTGTATCCAGGAAAGGAGTATAGTCCTGCGGCCTGCCAGGAGACAGATGTGGACCCAATGTGGAAGGGGGTCCAACATTTGTCCTTGTGGCGTGGTTTGTGATGAGTGAGCACTGAAGAGATATAACATTGGGTGTTTGGGGAGATCAATGGAACATACTGAATCTATATATCCTTTTACATTGTCCCAGAAGGCAGAGACTTTTTGACAGGTCCATAGTTTATGATATAGGGTAGGTCTCCTGAGCGAGCACCAAGGGCAGATGAGTTGTGTTGAGTCCATATTGCTGCGGTAGAAAGGAAGATAGGCTCGATGAGCTATTTTAAATTGGGTTTCTCGCCACTTTTCGGAAATTATAAGCTTGCGGATTGTTTGGTAGCCTGCTAAGATTTGAGAAGGAACCTCCTGGTTGTCCAGTATTGGTGTCCAAGCCTGGAAGGGGGCTAGGGAGTATTTAGAGGCTTGGTGGATGATGAGGTTGGAGTATATATCCGAAACAGAGTATTGGCCCTTTGCAATTAGCAGGTCAATAAAGGACTTTTTGCACAAGTCATTGCGAGTGGAGCAGCAAGACTTATGATAGCTAGTTAGTTGGGCGTATTGGAAGGATTGGTGCCTCGGTATATGAAATTCAACTAAAACTTCCGGAAAAGATTTAATAGTTCCATGTATCGGGTTGATGATTTGGGATGCGTTTTTCAGTCCCAAGGCTGCCCACTGAGAGAAGATTGCAGTGTCTAAGGAGGGGGGGGGACATGGGGTTGCCCGAGAAAGGCAGGTATTGCGAGATGTTGCAGGGTAGGCCCAGGAGTCGTCGCACCTCCTGCCAGGCTATAAGAGTGTCCTTAATTATATGGTTAGACCTTAGAGCGCTAGGTAATACGCTCATTTTGGAGTGGAGGACAGCCTGGATGTTAAGTGGACTTACCAGAGCTCCCTCCAACATGAGGTTAGAGTACCTAGAATGTTCGGACAGCCAGTCTAAGGCTTGTCTCATTAAGCATGCTAAGTTATAAAATCTAATATTGGGGAGACTCGCCCCTCCCTCGCTCTTCGGCAGGCAAAGTTTTTGAAGTGCAATTCTGGGTTTTTTTCCTTGCCATATAAAAGTATTGAGGGTCCTCTGAATCTTATTAATGTCTGAGTGCTTGAGCAACAGAGGTAAGGTTTGGAGGAGGTAGAGTAGCCTGGCAAAGGACACCATCTTGAAAAGGTGACATCTCCCGAAGAGCGAGAGGGGGAGAGCCCCCCATGCTTCCAACTCCCGAACAATCTTGTCTATAATTGGAGGGAAATTCAAGTTGTAAAATGAGGAGGGTTCCTTACCAATACGCAAACCGAGATATGTTATATGCTGCTTAGCAACCATAAAAGGGGACGATTCTGTCCAAGCTCTAGCAAGGCGAGGGTTTAGGGGCAAGATCTTGCTCTTTTCTAAATTGATCCTGAGGCCCGTACATGCTCGAAAAGTTGCGAGCAAGTCTTGTAGAATTTTTATATCCTTAGGAGGGGACGAAGAAAAGAGAAGGACATCGTCAGCAAAAAGTGCAGACCTGAGAGTTTGGTTGACGACCGTGATACCACTAATTCCTTTCGGGGAGTTAAGAATCCTGGAGAGGGGTTTGAGGGCCAAGTTGAAAAGTAAAGGGGAGAGGGGGCATCCCTGGTGAGTACCTTTTGTGAGCCGAATGTCTGGGGACATAAAATTGGGAGTGACCAATCGCGCGGTGGGGGCAGCATACATTTTCTGTATTAGCTGTAGAAAAAGGCCTTGTATGCCAAATGCTCTCATAGCCATAAAAAGCCAAGCAAAGCTGATATTGTCGAAGGCCTTTTCGGCATCGAGTGATATAATGGCCGTGTCACTGTCTGGGTGGGATTTGGCATATTCAAGAGCAATGAGGACTTTGCGAATGTTAAGGGTGGCCGAGCGCCCCGGCACAAAGCCTGATTGGGCATGGTGTAGCAAAGAGGGAAGAAGTGTCGCAAGTTGAGAGGCTAGTATTTTAGATAAGAGTTTAGCATCAACATTGATGAGTGGTTAAATCCATAGTCAAACAACAAGGTTAATGTAAAAAAAAATATATATATAAAAAAAAAAAAATAAATAAAAAGGGGCAGACTCGATGGACTACTCAGTCTTTTTCTGCCGTCACTTTTCTATGTTTCTATGAGTGAGATGGGCCTGTAGGAGCCAGGGAGGAGGGGGTCTTTGTCTTTTTTTTGCAATCAGCTTGATATATGCCTGAGACCCAGAGGGCAGGTAGGGACCATCGGCCCACATTGAACTAAAAACTTGGGTAAGAGTGACTGGGATGAACTCCGCTGTGAGTTTATAAAACTCCGCAGAGAGTCCATCTGGTCCTGGGGATTTTCCGGACGCAAGAGATTTAATTGTGGTAGACACATCTTCAAGGGTGATGGGGGCATTTAGTCTTTCCAGCTGATCAGGAGATAGGGAGGGAAGATCTATTCCTGCAAGGAGGTCAGAGGCCCTTACCGGGTCTATGGGGTCTTCCGCATAGAGGGAGGAGTAGAAGTGGGTAAGGAGAGAGCTGATCTCAGAGGGCCCCTTAACAACATTTCCATTCAGGTCTCGTAGCGCCCCAATGAATGTAGGATTGTGGCGTCTAGTGCAGAGCCAAGCTAGCAGTTTGCCTGCTTTATTACCATGTTTGTGAAGCACAAGCATCGAGTAGGAGTGTTTGGTAATTTCATGTTTAGCAGACCAGTGGTCAAACGTTTGTTTAGCTACTTGCCAGTCCTGGACGTTGGCTGGGGTACGAGAGAGCGATAATTTGTCGTGCGCCTGGCGGAGAGCCTCACTGGCTTGTAAATAACTTGCTCGTGTTCATTTTTTGTAATGCGCCGCGAACAAGAGGATGCACCCTCTGAGAAAAGCTTTCCCCGCTTCCCAAAATAAATTAGGGGAGGATAAATGTGTTTGATTCGCTTCAGAGTACTTGGCCCAGGCCACTTGTAGGGAGCATTTAAGCTCCTCATTGTCAGCCAGGTAGGAGGGGAATCTCCAGGTTTGCGAGAGACGGGGGGTTAGCAGCCCTGCAATTTCTATGGTGGACCTCTAAGGGGAGGATGGACCGACTGTTACTCCTCGAATTTACGAGGGATGTTCACCGGACCCGGTTCATGAGACTTCGCTTAGTTTGTGTAAATAGGAGGGGATTAAATAAAACCCTTCGCCCCTTTCGAAAAGAGTCTCCCACGTAGGAGAACAAGCGCCGCGTAATGTTTTTTACTTGTGCTCGTTCAATAAATGTTCGGTCACTCCGAGAGGCGGTCCGCGTGCTGTTTAATAGCGAGAGAGCATGGGGTCGGTTGCAGGTCCTGACCGTTCATCGATTTGTTTGCAAACTGGTGACCAGACGATTTGTACTTTAATGGTTTGTGAGG
>BLSH010302903.1:224243-240707 GCA_018402905.1 Glandirana rugosa | reverse complement strand
ACCGTTAAGTGAAGAGTAATCCTGCGGCCCTCTTTGTCACAGTCTACTGAGCAAACTGTATGGGAAACATTTTTATGGATCAGGGTCACTACTCCCGCCTTGCGTCCCTTGGCCGGGGAGCCGAAGGCCTTGCCCACCCAGAGCTTGCAGAGTCGGGACAGATCATCCGCTCCAAGGTGTGTCTCCTGTAGTAGTGCCACGTCTGCTCCCAAGCACTTCAGGTGTCTTAAGATCTGCATACGCTTGTGAGGAGAGCGTAGCCCCTTGACATTCCATGATACTACTTTTATGTGATCCCTAGAACCTGGAGATGCCATGGCTGTATCAAACATGTATCAAGAAGTACCCCTAGCATAGGGATGTTCATAACAGAAATGGCTTCCACTTGAGAAGGAACCATAGGTTCATCAGAGGTTGCAAAAAAAACAATCAATGTGTAAACTACATTTAGATTACATTCAGGCCTAACTGTACTAAAAAATAGAACTACAGCGAGTAGGGGAATGAAACCCCTAAAACATCTTTGCGACTTCACTTTCTTCCTTATGGAGCACAACCCACCAAGGCTCCCGCCTGGTAGATCTCCCCATGGTAGCCAGGTGAGTTAGAGCTCCGAGGAGGAGAAAGAGAAAGCAGGGTGAAAGGAGGGGTGTGAGGGAGAGGGGGATGGATGAGAGGGCAGTTACAAATAAATTGCAGAGAGATGCGGTTAAGAAGTGGGAGATATCAGATCAGAGGGGGGAGGTCGGCCCGTGGGGCCCAGTTGCAGTAGGGATTTTTGAACCAAAACTCTTATGAATCGGGAGCAATAGCACAGATATAGCAGGGCATCTCGGGCCGAGCATTTAAACTGGAACAATAACAAAGTAGTGCCAGGACCACAAGAGCAATGTTCTGACTACCTGCATTTAGTGCTATAAGAGAGACTGCTTGTCCATGCTCAGGTTCAAGCTTGCAGACTAGGGGTCTGGGAGCAATAATAGGGCGTAAGTCCCTCTCACCTGGTATGTGTTGGAGTTGGTAGAGTCTAGTAGGGCCAGTCATTATTTGTGGAAGAACCGCTTCTCCAAGGGGCCGAATCTCACTCTCTTGACTGGGGGCTTCTCCGGACTTGGCAGTTGTTGGCCAGATGAGATGGAAGATTTCCTGGAGAGAGGTGAGTCATGAGGAGAGGCAAAAGTTTCCTGTTCCATATCCGACTGGATCGTGTCTGCTATATAGCGCTCCGCTTCTAGGGGTGATTTAAAGGACAATCTTTCTCCAGCGGGTGATTGAATGTAAAGAATGGCCGGATAGGCCAAGCTGAACTTGATCTGATGTCCGTGCAGGGTGGAGCACACGGCCGCAAAAGCCTTGCATTTGTTCATGACCTCGACGGAATAATCTGCGAAGATTAGGAGTGGTTCATTTTTGAAAGTCAGCTTACGTTCCTTCCGGAAACGTTGGAGAATCGCCTGCTTGTCAGTGTAGTTAAGGTACTTGACAATGACTGATCGAGGTTTAGAACGTGTGTCATTTATTTGTCCAATGCGGTGTGCTCTCTCCACGACGCATGGGGTGCGTAGTCCCAGCTGTTCCGGAATAGTGGTGAAGCAGAGGGTGGCCAGGGAGGAGTGTGGGACCGACTCGGGCAGACCCACAATGCGCAAGTTGTTGCGTCTGGACCTGTTCTCCAGGTCATCGACTTTCTCTTGCAAGTCTTTTTGGAGAGTCAGTAGTTTGGCCACCGAGGCCAACAGTGCTGTAGTGTCATCTTCAATGGTAGTTATCCACTCTTCCGCGTGGTCTAATCTGAGGGTCTGCTGTTGCAGTTCTCTATGCAATTGCTCAAGTCATCTGTAGACTGCCTTGTCCACAGCTTCAGTTAGCATTGGAGTAAGGAGTTGAACCACTGCCTGTGCTATGCTAGCAGTGGAGGATGGGTCAGGCTGTGTAGAGAGCAGGTTGTCTGTCGGCAATGGAGTAAACAGAGGATCCGAACGAGGCATCACAGTAGAGATCGTTGGTTCCGAAAGAATGTTCGTAGCGTCCGATCATGGAGTGTTGTGTGAAGGTTCCGGACGAACGTTTGTGGGGTCCGATCGTGCGTCCGCAGCCCAGTCGGTCGTGGAACGAACTGGCGCCATGTTGGCCGCAGGCTGCGGACTTTCCCCTCCGTCCTTGTTTGGCGCCACGGGCGGCCGGGCTGAAGGCGATCGCTCTACAAAGCGGTCCATGGTGTCCCCCTTCAGGAACAACAGCCAGGGGGTGGATTACCTCGGACTAAGCAGGCTTAGGATGCAGGATTCTGGGGAGAGTGGTGGGAGCTGAGATCTCCTAGCTCCTCTCCATGCGGCGCCGGAACCGGAAGTCCAAGATAATGCATTTGGGTACCAAGAACATGAACACAAACTACTCACTAGGGGGAGAGCATCTGGGGGAATCTAGGATGAAAAAAGACCTAGGGGTCCTAGTAGAGAACAGGCTCAGCAGTGGCATGCAATGCCAAGCTGCTGCAAGCAAAGCTAACAAAGTGTTGATATGCATCAAGAAAGGGATTAACTTCAGGGATAAATCAATAATTCTCCCACTATACAAGTCTCTGGTGAGGTCGCACTTGGAGTATCCCGTCCAATTCTGGGCACCAGTCCTCAGGAAGGATGTCCAGGTATTAGAAAGGGTTCAGAGAAGGGCAACAAAGCTAATTAAGGGATTAGAGGACCTAAGTTATGGGGAAAGATTACAAGCACTGAACTTATTCTCTCTGGAGAAAAGACACTTGAGAGGGGATATGATTTCAATATACAAATACTGTACTGGTGACCCCACTATAGGGACAAAACTATTCAGCGCAAGGGAATACACAAAGACACGCTGCCATTCACTGAGAATGGAGGAAAGGCCGTTTAACCTTAAGATGCGTAGAGGTTTCTTTACAGTAAGAGCAGTGAGAATGTGGAATTCTCTTCCACAAACAGTGGTTTCTGCTGGGAGTATAGATAATTTAAAAAAAATATTAGATGCACACCTAAGGGACCAAAACATTGAGGGATATACAATGTAATACTGACATAAAAACACACACATAGGTTGGACTTGATGGACTTGTGTCTTTTTTCAACCTCACTGACCAAGGAACTATGGTCACCCTGGTATAGCTGGTACAATACTGTTTATAAACCTGTTATATAAATATTAACAGTGTTTTTTAACAATCCTGTTATAACTATTAATACTTCATTTAGTACTAGATTACTCAGAGTATCGTAATAACAATACTCAAAATATGGGGTGCGATCTTTCCTCCCGGAACACAAAAGAGCTCCCATAAGGGGTGTCTCAGGAGGGTAAGGGCACAGCCTATACGTCAAGTTTGGAGTTCAATATATATAGTTGAGTATCATATTGTTTGTAACTAAGACTCATCTCTTACTATCGCTTGTTTTGTCTTCAAAAACTAAATGTAAATGTATCCTACCACATGACGGACAATGTCCTCACTATATTCATGCTTTTCTTTCCAATATCTTTCCAAAACTCAATAAAAAAGTATTGAAACAGAAGTGAGTACAGACATTATTCCGATGTACGCTGATAACTCCATTGCCACTACTGGGCAACCTGTCTTGGATTCTACCATGAACGACATGATTCTCTCACTCCAATCCTCCCTCACTCCCTCATGTCTAACCTCTTCTCCCTCATCCACAAGTTCTCTAATGATATACAACAAATGGGGGATAGTGTCCAATACATGGAAGGCAAAATGGAGGAATGAACAAACACAGTCAAGGACTTAGTTGATGCATACGAAGATTCCAAAGATTACACCCTATGGTTAAAAGCAAAGTTAGCTGACCTAGAGGACCACTTGCAGCGCAATAATGTAAAATTGCATAAAGTGCCAGAATCAGTACCCCCTCAGGGCCTACACGAATATGCCTGTGACTTTATTTCCACTATGCTACCTGGCCTGTCACCAGTGGAATTGACCATAGATCGCATCCACCAGATCCCCAAACCCCAACACCTGGCGGACACAGTCCCTGGGATGTCCTTATGAGAATCCACTTCTTTCCAGTGAAAAAACAACTACTATTTAAGGCTACTGCCTAACCTCCCAGCTCCCTACAAAGGGTTACAGATTTTTGCAGACCTATCACACTCTTCAGATGAGGAGACAACTAAAACCCATCATTAAGGCACTCAACAAACATAAAATCACCTACAGGTGGCACTACCCCGCTACTCTACTCATTACCCATAATGGATCATCGCACACAATCTCGTCTGAACAAAGGTGTGAAGTTGCTCCATACCTGGGGTATCATACCCGACCAACCCCAAGGCACTTCTACTCCGCCTACCTTAAATAGTCAATCGCCAAATGACTGCTTCCACTCGAAGAAGCATGGATCCAAATTCAAATGATTCTTTCACTGGCATTGTTAAGCTTTCTCCTTATGTCTGGCCCAGTATATGGCTCATAGTCTCCATCTCAAAAAACTATACCCTATGGCAACTCAACCGTTACTTAGCTGCTCTATTGTTTTTCATTGAGTTTTTTTTTTTCTTTTTCTTTGTTGATTCTTATTGATTCTAATTCAAGCTCCAGTCTTTGCACCATATAACAGCTTAGCAACTCTAAAAGTTTTCTAACTAACTAACTCCTTTATCATAGCTCTACATACCACATCCCACAGAACTATTGCTATACCTACTTTGCATCTGCGGCCGCAGATCTCCTTAACGGCAAGAACGTTACCCACATCTACCATCTATAGCACCCAGGACTACTAATATATAAAATATTACACACACAATCTCCCAAACCAATAACTTTTACAGTTTTATCCCTAAACACCAGAGGCCTAAACTATCTGGCCAAAAGGGCTTTACTAGGGAAGACAGCATTGACCTACAACTGTGACATGCTCTGCATACAGGAGACACATTTTGCAACAAACACACCTCCAATTTGTCAGCACAAATTCCCTCATGTGTTCAAAGAAAACTTTACAAAGAAAAAGAGGGAAGTAATGACTGCTATCAAAGATACAGTCTCATTGCAATTGCACCGAAGTAAGCTGGACCCAATCGGTCGCTATAATATATTACTCTGCTCTATCCATGCAACCCAATATACCCTAGTGAGCATTTATGCTCCCGACAAATTACAAATATCCTTCCTCAATGGGACCCAAATTGATCCAACAAGGGCGTCTGCTCCTTTGTGTGGATTTTAATTTAGTTCCTGACTACCACCTGGACACTACCTCAAACTCTAAGAGAGCTACCACCCTCTCTGAACTGTTTTCTACACAACCACGACCTATAGAATGCATGATGATGTGGCCATGCGACGGAATGAGACTATACATGTCACCATGATACAATTAATACTTACACATAGACCTAATGGATAAATGGTTATTACAAAACGTATGCTCTTCACACATCCACACCACTACCTGTTCTGATCACAGAAGAAGTCACATCCAAACACTTACCTATGGCGCACCAATAATTATCTCCTGCAATATCCCTCCTATGCTAAAGCCATCTCAAAACACCTAGAATTCTTTACAACCAACTCAGGCTCAGTAGCAGACTCATTGGTGGTGTGGAACATGCACAAAGCCTATGTGAGGGGTGTGCTTATCTAGCTTGGCTCACAGGCCAAGAAGGAGAGAGTGAGGCATTTAGACACCATTATGGTAGCTATTAAAAGAACTGATGACCAAATAAAGTAAGCTAATCATTGCAGCTGGCCTCTGAATTATTTAACCTGCTCAAAGAACTTTGTTCCCTGCTTTTGAATACTTTTGAGACATCTCAATGCAAACTAAAAGCTACCAATTATACTACAGGTAACAAGGCAGGGAAGGCAATGGCTATGCAAATCAAAGGCCAGCATCTAAAATTTAAAATACAGCATCTTTTTCACTCAATAACAAATGAAAAATGAGTAAGCCCCCAGTCAATTGTCAACGCTTTCAGTGTATATTATAGCAAGCTTTTCAATATCCGAAATGACGGCGCTACGCACCAACCCTCCCAAGAAGAGATAAACTCCTTCCTCGCCCACATCTCACTTCCAAAGCTGAATGAGAGTCAGCTGTTAAACGTAAATAAACGTTTTCACATAGAAGAAATCTGAAAGGTTATAGAGGGTTTGCCCAATTGCAAATCCCCTGGACCAGACGGACTAATGGGCAAATATTGTAAATGCTTCCATCATATATTAGCCTCCCACATGAGCTCTATATTTTAACAACATCCTCTTCATTGACTCCAGAGCACTGTGTGCGTGTCCGGTCCGTGAGCCGATGTGCATGAAATCAAAAACAGGAGTGTTGACAGCACCACAGGAACTTCTGAAGAAATGTAATTTATTGTAGAAAAACAGCATCTGTGACAGTTACATCAAAGTCCATAGGAAGTACATTAAAAGGCACAAGCGATTGACGCGTTTCACAGGAATTTACACCCGCTTAGTCATAATCTAATAATCAAATGGCAACGCTGGTATATATATATGTGTGAACTAGCTTAACACCGGTGTAGCATTAGCCTAATGATTATTCAGTGCACATTGGTGTTAGCACACACCTGATTGACATGAGACAAAGAAAACACATGGGCAGATCCAGAAATGGCAAATAAAAACACATCATTGCATTACATAATATCATTGAAAAAGAAAAACAAAAAACAAGTGTGTTTTTGAATAAATGAATTATACAAGATGGTTTGTATCCTTTTCTTGTCTCATTTAAAAAAAAAAGGGAGGGGGGGGGGGGGAAGGAACACCCGTATGCAAGTCGTCAGCACTAAAATATCTGAGAGCTGAATATATTTGTGAATAGAAGAGACATTTCATGTAAGGAAACCCCTCACATGTGGGGAAAATAACGAAAAAAATAAGATATAAAGAAATAATAATATATAAATGATATATAAATATATCTTCCCATATGTGAAAACGGTACATACACAACAATGTCCCTAATATATCTGTTTGTGTGCCCCTCGTTGCAGGTGAATAGGAGCTGAAGGGAAAAGGGAGGAAGAGGGGGGGGGGGATGAAGGGAACAGGGGAAAGCTAAAAGCTACAAAAGAACCTGAAAACTTGGAAAGAAATATTGTGTGCACTTAATACACTAAGACATGAGACCTAATGGTACAAATGTGTGTTGAGGAATTAAAGCAGAGCAATGGGCAATAGCTACCCTGCACCCATATCGTGCAAGGAAGATCACCCTCTGCCCTCATATCTAAGTGAGAGCCACTACGCAAATTCTATCCATACCTCCCAGAAATGTAAATTTCATAATAGTGAGTATATCCTATTAAAAAATATATACACATCCCTCTGATCTAAAAAGAAATACAAAGGGACAAATCATATGTAAAAATGTCCTAAAAATAAATGAAAAAACCCATGGGAGGAAACGTCGGAAAAACATTCAGACCAATCATAAAAAAATATTGGTATTGGTTCTATTGCCTTTATATCTAAACAAATGTCATATTTCTACATCATACTAATTATGTCAAGTTCAGATCACCCAGAGAGACACAAACAGAGCGAACAAAACCAAGGGATTAGTCGATATCGAATTCCCTCTGAAATGTTGAATGCAATTGTGGTCACATTACCAAAGCCAGGGAAGGAGCTAACCTCTCCAAAACATTTTCGCCCAGTAACACTCCTCAATATAGATGTCAAATTATATGCTAAACTAATTGCTAATAGACTAGTATATATTCTGCCATCCCTAATCCATAAAGATCAGTCAGGCTTCACAAAAGGCCATCAAACCTTGGACGCCACAAGAAGGCTGATCCATATTATGCATCATGATGTAAGCACAGGAATGCCTTCTCTGCTCCTATCCTTGGATGCAGAGAAGGTGTTTGATAGAGTGCACTGGAAATATCTACACTCAGTATTGAAAAATTTGAATTTCAAGGAGTATTTGCATCAGATATCCTGTCAACCCCCGTCCACAGAGATGTCCCCTCTCTCCTTAAATGTTTAACCATTTGCCGACCGCCGATCGGCATCTGACGGCGGCAAAGTGGCTCGTTCCCGCAAAATGCCGTCATACGACGGCGGCTACGGGAACGAGTTTAGTGAGCGCGCGCGCGCCGCCAGAGGCGCGCCCGCGCGCTCACTGTGTCCGGGGAGGGCCAGGGAGCGGGTGCGGAGGCTTCGATTGCCGCCGGCTACCCGCGATGGCCCCCCCGGAGCGAAGGAGCGGAGGTCCGTGTATGTAAACACGGACCTCCGCTCTGTGTGAGGGGGAAGGGCTGTGATCATAGCCTTCCTGTACGTGAAGGCTGTGACCACTTCCCTTCCCCAGATAGTACAGTCCCCCTACAGTTAGAACACGCAAAGGGAACATAGTTAACCCTTAGAGCGCCCCCTGCAGGTTAACCCCTTCACTGCCAATGGCATTTACACAGTAATCAGTGCATTTTTATAGCACTGATCGCTGTATAAATGCCAATGGTCCCAAAAAAGTGTCAAAATGGTCCGACATGTCCGCTGAAATATCGCAGTACCACAAAAAATCGCAGATTGCGGCCATTATTAGTAAAAAATAAAAAAAAAATAAAAACCCCAAAAATTAATTCTCATCATCCGTAAACGCGACCACTTTTGCGCAAACTAATCAATAAACGCCGATTGTGATTTTTTTATCGCAAATATGAGGAAGAATATAAATCGGCCAAAAACGGTGAAAAAAAATGTTTTTTTATATTTTTTTTTGGATTTGTATTTTAGGAAAAAGTAAGAAATTTGGGTTTTTTTGCAAAATTGTTGCTCTTCTTTTGTTTATAGCGGCAATCAGAAATGACGCAGTGGTGATCAAATACCACCAAAAGAAAGCTCTATTTGTGGGAAAAAAAGGACGCAAATTTCGTTTGGGTACAACGACGCACGACCGCGCAATTGTCAGTTAAAGCGACGCAGCGCCGAATCGCAAAAAGGGCTCCGGTCCTAAAGCTGGAAATCCTTCCGGGGCTGAAATGGTTAATTTTGTTATGGAGCCCTTAGTAGAACATATCAGAGCTAATCAAACATTTCTGCATTTAACATTGCTTCCCAGGAGCAAAAGACCAGCTTATTTGCTGCTGATGTCATCCTTATGTTAACAGATCTGACTACTTCACTGGCTGAGGTTCAACATACACTATACTAGTTCAGTAACCTCTCCTACTATAAGGTCAATGAAACAAAATCCATTATCTTAGGGATAGGAATGAACAGTGTAGTTATTAACCTACTTCAACAAAAATTCCCATACACATGGGCTATACATAACATTCCATATCTCGGCACACACCTGACTAAATCAGTCAGAAACCTCTTCCAAGCCAACTACATACCCTTCTGTACTAAATTACAAAACTACTTAAACAATTTGGCTAAATTTGAACTCTCCTGGGCAGGGAAATTGGCAGTGTTCAAAATGATGCACCTCCCCCAACTCTTATTTCTATTTAGGACACTCCCTATTCCCATTCCCTCAACTACTTCAAATCCCTACAATCTGACCTAGCTAATTTCATATGCAAGGAAAAAACCTAGATCGATTTCTATGACTACTACACTATTCTTACTCAACTTAAATAATGGTTTTTACCCTCTTCTGATATGTTATGGGGCATAATAGATTTCTCCTTTACCTCCAAAAATTCCCTACTGCCATGGTTACGCGAAAATGACCTGTCCCTGCTTTTATCTCTCCTCCCATGTTAGCATCAGTTAAAGCCTGGCAAACACTAAACACACTGGCTCCTATGTCCGATGATCCTGTTAAAATCCCACTAGCAACTCTTGAATATCTTATAGATAACTCTCCCTTCACTACTTGGGCATCTATGGGTATCCAATAAATAGATGATCTGTTCACATGACATTTCCAAATCTTTCCAGCAAATCCAGACTGAATATCAAGTATCAAATATGGACTTCTACCTCTGTATTCACACAATCCACTGCTTGTCTCGAAAACCCAGGCAGTGGATTGTGGTCATGTAAGCTCCCCAGTCAGTCATGGTCATATTACTACTCACCCCCGATAGCTCGAAAAGGCATATCACTTTTTTACAACTTACTCCAAAAGTAAACTGATTTTGTAAAAAAAACTATGGCCTTAACCGCTGGGGAAAAGACCTACAGTAGGTTGTACATACTGTATAATGTTTCCCAATGGATAAAGGCAGGTAGGTAAGGCTCACCGTATGACAGACAATGTTCACATTGGTTGTTCTTTTGTTTTTTTTGTGATAAACTTAATAAAAATATTGAACAGAAAAAAAACATTGTTTTCGCTTGCACATGTTTGGATGATATAAATCAGCAGAGCTTCCCCTGATTTCAAAGCTTCCAAGTGTACTTGCAGTGCACAGTATATTTGCCTTTCTAATCAAAGCAGTAACGGAACATCACTGACTTCAAAAGCCAAATTTACTTATTTTTATAAGCATTCAATAAATTACTATAGAATGAAAAACCCAAAATATTATACAAATATTGCACTCATGGCATTCAACTATATAGTAACATAGCAATATAGCAAGAAGCAATGATAAAGGCCATAAACGTGCGCTTTTTCTAATATTATTGTAATGCATTTGAGCTAGCAGGAAACCAGTTTGCCCCCCTATCAGTGGTTAGGAGATTGGTTCGGTAAATATCATAAATATTGCTGTAGATTACATTTTTAGGAAAGCAGCTAATCCACATATTCATCCCTTATATTCATTTATTCTGTTGGACATCGTTACTTGTTTGAAAGAGGATTCCAAGGACTGACCATCCTTTAACAATTGATTTACTTCAAGAACTACAATGCTCTGGGAGGCTGATTTGATAGCAGTCCAAATATTGGACCAGTCTTTGGCATCTAGCTGAAGTCCTAAGTCTCTTTCCCACTTGGTGATGTAACGTAGAGACATATGAGGGGGAGGGACTAATAACTGTGCATAGAAAGATGATATTAGGCCTGGTGTGTGTGGGTCTTTTTTGCAAATATGTTCAAAATTGTTCAAGTGAGGTAAGGAGGAATCTGTGTGTAAGCACGGAGTGAGGAAATGCCTAATTTGAAGGTAGCGGAAGAGTTCCAAGCTGGGGAGTCCATATGACTCAAATAGGGTGGGAAATGATTTAAATGTGTGGGGGTAGTAAAGTTATAGGCTTGAAAGAGATTAGCCTATGACCACATGTGAATGGAGGGGGGTCCGGGCTGGGAGGTCCAGGCTGGGTAGAAGGCAGGATTCCGAAAATAGGGCAGGAGCAGGTTGCAGGGAGATTGAAATCTGAACCTAGTTTTGAGGTTGTCCCATAAGGATAGAAAGTGATGGGTGACAGGATTCTTCAGTGTTTTCTGATCAACTGGACGTAGCCATAGAAGATTTGCCACAGAGAGTTGTTCACAGTCCACAGATTCTAATGCTACCTACAGGGGTACTTCATGGAGGGCTTGGTATTTGGGCAGTTGGGTGAGGTGAGCTGCCTGGTAATATTTGGTAATCCTTAATATATTCTTATAACAATGTCTTTGGCTCCTTTTTTCCTTTGATACCCCTTATTTAATACAATAATTAAACAGCAAGCCCGCTAAAATGATGCCTTTACACATACAGTATAGTACAGGCACATTAGGTACATCATATATACACATTTTCCTCAAATACTCTGGTTCATATTTATTCTCTTTTTCTTCTGTTATCAGATTGCAGTTTTGTCGCATCTGCCTCATCCTTTTTGGTGACATTTACATGTCTCATGTCTCATCTCGTTGGATCTCACGTGGGTGCTACAACTTACTTTATAACATCTTCTCCTGGGTCAAGTGGATAGACATCACTGACAGTTTTTAATGCTTTGTGACTGATATATGCAAGTTTTAAATGTTTTAAAGTGTGCTCCTGCACAAAGGAATATCATAAATGATGTATGTAATATGTATGTAACTCCTATATTCCTTGTTTTGTTTTAATTATAGAAGTGATTGGCTCTATTAATATACCCCCTGATGAAAGAATGAACTTCTGAAATGCTTATAGAAGAAAATTCCCACTGGGACTTTGAAAGGGACACCAACTCAATAAGAATCTGTACAGATGTCTAAAAGATCACTGATTTTTATTAATTAATTAAAAAAAGGAGCACAAACATTGGTCCAAAAAGGGAAGGGCATGGACAGCGAATATACATGAACAGGTAATTACAGACGCCTGGAAAGTGATTAATAAAAAACAGGGAAATACGTGTGAACAAGAAAATAACCACTAAACTCTGCCTTGGACCAGCAGAGGCTACCCAGCGCGTTTCAAATTAATTAATTGCAGATCTTCCTCAGTAGTAAGTAGTTATGGTATTAAAAAGTCCGCTAAATTTAAGAACAAAAAAAAATAGAGAAAAGCAGTAAACAACATGTTCAAATATATCCCAAAACTGTACGATACAAATTGCATTTATAACTATATTAATACTGACCATTAGTCTGAGGCACTGGTTAACAGAGCATAAAGTGTCCACAGAGATCAATGCAGGCTACCAGAAACATTTTTCCAGTTGATGGAGGGTGTGCAAGGGAAGTGGGTGGTGCAGATTTCAACATCAGAAAGAGGTGCCCTGACCACATATACAATATATAGGGGAACAAGATCCGCTATAGGGGCTAAACAGGGGGAAGGCCAAAATGAGGAATTATGAGCATTGGTGGTAAAGACAGAATATTAAAGTTCACAGTGAACTTGGGTGCATATGAACTTCTGAAATGCGTATAGTGTTTTCCCTGCTTTTGCTGCCATGGTGGCATGATCACGACAGCTCAGGGTTCAAGTAGAACTATACACATGTTTGACCTTTGCACAATGTTGACATGATTGTATTTCAGCCTCTATTTTCTGTTTATATTTTTACCATTTGTCAAATAAAATTTCCATTAACTTTTTTTATACATACTCTGTTGTGAATTTACCTTTTTGTGATGATTATAGCATTTGGGCTGCTAAAGTCCCACTAAGGGGTTTTTTCTTCTTTTTTTGTTCACATTTGGGATGTGAACCCCATTTTACTGATTAACCCTACCCACTGTTTTCTTAATTGAAACCTTTAGATACACTTTGATTTGTTATTCTGTTCTGCTGTTCCCTAAATTCTTTGTTCTTTGATAACAATATTTTTTATAAGATACTAAAACTCACAACTGTGCAGTGTGCAAACTGCAGGAACCCATGCAACTAGTTAAAGCTGTGGTTAATACTGTTAGATCTGTCTATAAATAATTTGTTATTTGTGTTATAATATACTGTTTTACATCTCCTGTATTTAAATATAACACTTTCCAATGTCATGTTTTGCACATAATGTACTATAATTATGTCATATCCTACCTTAACTGTAGTTTAGTTTACTAATACTTTTTAAAAACAGATGCAGTGCTAACTATAAAAGCTTAAGGTTTTTCCTTCTCTCTGAGATATGTCACATCAGATTAATCCTTATGCTTTTGCCATAGATAACTTTGGCTTAGCTTGTTGAGAATATAACACAATACAGGCTATTCTTTAAGTGTTGATGAAAAGGTCATTTTTAATGATACCAATAAAATTTGTTTTATGCACCACTAGTGAATGCCTTGTCATAGTTACCTTACTCATGCAAAATTAATTTAGAGTTCCATGTTCTGTTTACTGAAAAGCTATATTGAACACATGGAGCAGAATTACTAAAGGCAAACAGGCTGTTCACTTTGCAAGGGAACTTGGGCTTTCTAATAAAAAATAACAAGTGTTTAGTGAATGAGGTGCTGACTTCCATCATCCAATTATGAGCAAGCAATTATAGTTTTCTTCCTTGCACATGAATGGGTGATCTTTTGAAAGTGAAATTTTAACACGTTTTATCACTCTTGGGATAATACAAAGTGGAAAACCTTTTTGCCTTCAGTAAATGATTCTCTAGTATATATATCTCTATTCAAAATCTTTTTTGAGCATTGGATAGGTTGAGTAGAGTTAGGCCCTCAGTCAAGTTTGTATTACTGTACTTTCCCCATCGGGGACCTTTCTATTTATACTGGTGATCATTGCCATCTAGAAAGTGAGGGAGGAGGAACTGAAAATGTTGCATTTTTCCCTAGAACAAGACATAGGGGAAAATCTTCCAATGCTTAAATTTTTTGGGGGGACATTGTCTAAGACAGGAATCCCATCTTTGTTTGATTTCCTCTAACTGTCTATTGCACCTCTGGTACAGGAAGGAAACAGAAATGTACCTAATGGTGGTCAGACAAATAATAATCTAGAAGGGGTTTAAAGTTTGGTCTATGAATACACCTAAAAATCTAGATTTTTTGGTTGACTTTCAAATGGATAATCCAGCCTCCTCTCTAGTCATTATAAAATCATTAGTTCCCAGCAGTTATATTGACAGTGCACTTCAAATGTGACAGGGAAAACATAGGCAGTGCTGTTAGGCCTCATACATACGTGCGTTATAAAAAACAAGCTGTCAAGCTAGTACCAATGCCAGGAAAAAAGCTGCGATTTTTTCAGCGTTTTGCATTGTGTCCTGCAGTCTTCTTACAGCATGTCCCAGTCAACGTGCACTATAGTGATAACAGGCTGCATGTGTTTTTTCACAAGGCATCTTTCCTTATTGTTACTGGCTTCAGTTGTTTATTTACAAGCTTTTATATTAATGTGGACCTTTTATGAAAATGGAAGGTCAGCTTTATTGAAATTCCCCCTCCCCTTCCCTGAAAGTCAAATCATCTACAAGGGCAATTAAAGCTTTTGATTAAAAATAAGAAAAGACTTCCGGTTCCGGCGCCATATGACGAGGGAGTGAGGAGAAGCAGCTCCGGACCACAGCCTCACATAATCGGCTACAGACCCGCAAAGAGCGACCCCTCCACGGCACTCAACTAAGCCGCTGTCTCCCGGGTAAGACAGGCATGGACAGATTCGTCCTGCACGGCGGTATACCCGCCAGCGCCCCGGCTAGAGCCGACTCAGCGGGAGCGGGCACACACGCGGCCAATATGGCGGACGGGCAGCCCACAGCCACTACCACGCCATCTCCTGCTGCCATGTCTATCTCCTCCTGGGATGCCTCGGAGGCACAGCTAGCATGGATCGCACAGTCAGTGGCGGCGCTCCTCTCTCCCACGATCTCAGAGGCCGTGGAGAGAGCAGTACAGGCAGGCATGGAGCACCTCACCAAACAACTAGGTGAGCACACCAAGAGACTGGGGGAATTGGAGTCCCGCACCTCTGACATAGAGGACGAGTTACAATCCGCACAGTACACAGAACAAAAGCTTCTACACACTCAGCAATATATCTTAGACAAGCTCGATGATATGGAGAATCGCACAAGGAGGAACAACCTCAGATTCATTGGGCTCCCTGAAACCTATAACAACAACGCCCTGACAGACATTTGCACTACCCGCATCCCTTTAGCCCTGGGCATCACAGGGCCCTGTGTCATTGAAAGGGCGCACCGCTTGGGGCCTCTCTCAAACGACCGACGCTCTCCTCGGCCAGTAATAGCACGGTTCCTGAACTATGCGGACAGAGTGGCAATCCTGAAATCATTCAGAAATGCTAAGTCCTTGCAATTTGAGGGTCACAAAATTTTAATATTTGCGGACTACTCGCAAGAGGTGTCGAAACGCCGTAAAGCTTTCCAACCTATTTGCTCCGCCCTCTTCCAGAAAGGCATCAAATTCACTCTATCATATCCAGCTACCTTACGTCTTACTGACCAGTCAGGGCAAGCAAAATCTTTTACCCTCCCTGCAGAGGCCGAGAATTACCTTCTCTCCCAATTCCAAATCCCCATGGAAACTCAACAAGGGGGCGCTCTCCCTCCGTCTCCAGGGAGCAGAGATCTCCGAAGCCCGCGTAAAGACTCTCCCAAAAGGGCCCGCTACTCTGATAAGGCTAGGCAGCACCCTCCGTCCTAGATCCAGGACCAGCCATCACCCTAGAATGTGCTCTTGCTGGACTTGGGCATCTCCAGGCTGGTGCCCCCTGACTACATACAAACCCCTCTAATCTAAGGTTCTTCCGATATCTATCTTCAAATGACCACTTGTAAACCCAGATGTGATGATGACTAATGATATGTTGTTTCCTGTGCATTTATGTTCTGTTTGTCTGTTTAGACTCCTTTTGTCTTGTATTTACGTGTCCTTTGTTGTATAGTAATCAGTAGTAGTGTAGACCCAAATGTTCACCAGTAAACTTCTATCTATAGCCTTCTTGGAATCTAATCTCCCCAAACATACATCAGTCCCCCGTGGTCGGACCTCTACGGGTTCAGGTCGTTCTCGTGTAAGATCCCACTACCGACCAGGACCTAGATCCTGCCTCCCACGACGGATCGGAATAGTCTCATCGCCCGGGAAAACCCTCTCAGAAATGCGCCCGAAGCCTCTAGAGACGAGG
>BLSH010302903.1:146878-157656 GCA_018402905.1 Glandirana rugosa | reverse complement strand
TGGCTTACAACATGGTACCGTGTTACACACGCCATGTAGAGGGGGGTTGGGGACCTGCTAAGAAGACCATGTATAGTCACCAGCCACATGATGTCTTATTAATAAATAATGGCCATAATATGAACTAATAAGAGTACATAAAAGCAACTCATAATATGCGTACAGGAACTAATAAGAGTATATATAAAAACAGCTTATATGACTGAGCATGGTCATTGAGGCTACTCCAGAGGTGTATATAAGGTTAAAACAAAGTGGTTGTGTAAGGTGCAATTGTTTTTAAAAACTTTTAAAAGATGTACTAAAAATAAGAAAATTTGGTCCTTACAATGAGGTGAGGGACTAAAGAATGGTGGACGTCTCAATACTCTCATTTAAGCCTCCAGGTGAGAGAACATCCAATGAAAAAATCCAATATGTTTCCCGAGCACAGAGTTTTTTAAAACGTTCTGCTTCGGGTAATGTGGATGGGATCTGTTCAATAACCCACACACTCAATCCTTGTGTGGATTTTTTATGCTTCTCTAAAAAGTGTCTAGGCACGCTATGGTGATCCTCACCTTCTTCAATGAGCCTCCTATGTTCACCAAAGCGACACCTCAATGTGCGAATGGTGCGACCCACATACAGTAAGCCGCATGGGCATGTGAGACCATAAACTACAAAATTCGAGGAGCAGTTGAAAAACTGCTTGAGTGTGTAGATCTTTCCTTTGGCTTCAAATGAGGATTGTCCATGATTAACATAGGCACAGGTTTTACAGAGTGCCTTTCGGCATTGGAACATACCTATTAAAGGGATAAGTGTAGGTATATGCGCTTCTATCTTGTGTTTTTTCAATTTGCTGGGCGCAATTTTTCCTTTAAGGTTGGGAGCTCGACGATAAGTCACTCGGGACTCAGGGGGTAGAGCGTCCTTTAGATGGGGGTCCTGTAATAGGATGTTCCAATGGCTGGAGAGTATTCTTTCCATATTCTTGTGTTTATTATGAAAAGTAGTCGTGAAACGGAGGGAATGGTTCATAACCTCCCGTTTTTTGGGGGGTTGTTTTGTGATGTATGTCGTAAGGGCTTCATCTACCAATGCCTCGGGATAGGCTTTATCCAAAAACTTAGTCTTCAAAAGTGTGCCCTGAGCTGTGTATTCGTCTGTAGCAGTACAGTTGTTTCTTTAGTCCCTCACCTCATTGTAAGGACCAAATTTTCTTATTTTTAGTACATCTTTTAAAAGTTTTTAAAAACAATTGCACCTTACACAACCACTTTGTTTTAACCTTATATACACCTCTGGAGTAGCCTCAATGACCATGCTCAGTCATATTAGCTGTTTTTATATATACTCTTATTAGTTCCTGTACGCATATTATGAGTTGCTTTTATGTACTTTTATTAGTTCATATTATGGCCATTATTTATTAATAAGACATCATGTGGCTGGTGACTATACATGGTCTTCTTAGCAGGTCCCCAACCCCCCTCTACATGGCGTGTGTAACACGGTACCATGTTGTAAGCCACAGGCGGGCTCCCTGCCCATGATCACCACTTGCCTAGATCCACCTGTATGGCCAGTGCGATGTGTTGTTGGGTGCCCTTCATGCGGCATAACCTGTGATCTGGTCTATTGTATAACACTAAAATCTTACACATATTACTTTGATCCCCTATCATTCATGCACATACATATGGTGTCACGTCCACACGCAGGCTCCTATTTCAGGATCATGGGGACACTATTTATCGTTTTTACATTTGCATGCTTTCAGATAATTTTGAGTATAGTCTTATATGTAAATCTTTAATTATACACATTCATTTTACATACATGTTTTTTCCGGTTTGCTGTATCATGTTTTTATAATACTTTGTGTATGGTAATGACTGTACAGAGTCTATCATGTTTCTAAATGCCGCCGTCAAGGCTATACGTTCTTTGCATACAGTCTTCCTGTTTGTTCCGGATATGGTATGCAGAGAGGTCATCCCTCCTAATCCAGCCCCCGCTGTTCAGCCTATTTATTCTCAGCTCACTGCCTACAGGCCAGTCCTTGCCTGAGGAAGAGGCGCCGTCACTCGACTCTTATTTATCCGACTCGCCTACGAAACGCGTCGCATAGCGAGTGACGTCACGGACCTGCGCCCCCGCCTTTCGCGCTTCAAGCCTCGTTCTGGAATACAGCCGGCAGCTTAACATCTTCCAGTGGAAACAACACAGACTTGTCATAGCGTGTAGAGACGGATTTCCCCCTGCTGCAGAGTATCCCAAGTGACGCTACTTTGGACTGGCTTCCCATGCTGTTTACCCTTCAACATCTTGTGAGTGTTTTTATACCTTTGTGAATAAATGTTCTTTTAAATATTGCACTTAGAGGCGCCTCCTTTTCTCTCTTTGTTTCCTTTAGCAATACGAAGCCCGGTTCAGCTTCTCAGGATTGGCTGCCTTTTCTTCAGAGATTCCCCCAAAAAAACTTTCAGAAAAAAACTTTCCTTCTTCTCACCCTTCAGACTATGTGAAGTGGCAGGGATGTTTTTCTCCACCTTTCCACAAGACTGCTTGTGCATTATCTTTTGGACACAGTGACTGGGCTGATAACAACTGTGCGCACATATTTATTTTTTTGTATAAAATATACTGCTGGAGCTGCAAGGTCCCAATAGAGCATAACAAAACACCACAATGGAAATCTGCGTGTCTCGTTCAGGCCTCAAGCCACAAACCACCGACTCAGAGACAACACACAGAAAACCTCAACAATTGGGAGCCGTACCCAGACGGGTCCCTACACATTGCCCTGTTCGAGGCCATAACCTACAAAGGGGACCTAGCACTCCGCCACCACCTCGCAAACCTAACACCTTAGGTTTGTGAGGACCTCCACACCCGCAAGGCCCGCTGGATACCGTCTTGAAGGCCGAGGCACCACATATCAATGCCGACCACGTTAAGATGTACACCATCCCCCCTTACGTAGAGGCAGGTATTCTTCTCCAACTCATGATGTCTAACCACCAAGCCCCCATTCCTCAACACGAATTTGGACACCTTCTGGTTGACCTTAACCCGAGCCCTGTTAAGACTGACCACCGACCGGGCCGCACGCCAATGCGTCCGTGCCACCATGTCAGACCAGACCAGCAAGGTATCCGGGTAAGCCACCCGTAGCCTAAGCAGGTCGTATTTGATGTCCCGGCACAACTCCCGCATTTCCCGCAGACCCAAATCATTGCCACCCGCATGAATCATCAAGACCTCCGGAGGCCTGTCCAACCGAACCCAGCGCTCCACTTCAGGAACCACCCTACTCCATAAGAGGCCCGGGATACCAATCCAACGAATCACAGCTTCCTCCCACGGAACACCCAACTGACGGCCGTTAGGCCAGACATCCGCTCTCTTGGCCCCCAATAGACATAAGAATGTCCCAGGATCCAGACTAACCCCGGGGGCCCACCTGAAAAAGAAGAAAAACAAACAAAAATAAAACACTACTCCTCACTGCCATCACCAATCCAATCACACCCATACATGCCACCCCACTCCAGTATCCTACAAAAGATGAGGACGGACATACAGGCGATATCGCCTCGATTCCCACCTGCCAATACGCCTCAAAGCCCCCTCACCCACTCCCCACCGAGCCGCCTCAGTGGCTGCTCCAATACGAAAAGAGTGAGAAGCAAATTCCATAACAGACAAACCCAGTACTCCCAGACATTTTCGGAAAACCGCCATGAACTGATATCGCGACAGTGCCGATCCATCAGCATGTACTAACAAAGGTCCGCCCCGCTCCGGCCGTAACGCCAAAAAACCCAATAACGCCCTGATAGGACAAGCAACCGAACCCTCCACTGGAAACAGCTCGACCCTTAGCCCCGTCCCAACTGATCCGTCTTTGACCTACGAATCAAAAATACCAACGACTCCTGACTACACCTCACGTCCCCAAATTGCAGGCCATCGCTCCCCCGCTTGGACGAGCACACCAGTTCCCCAATCCGTAAAGCCCCGAAGAACGCCAGAGCAAAAGCCGCCTGGAACAAGACCACTTCGTAAGGAGAACGGCACACCCCTGGCAGAACACCAAATAATGAAACCAACAATTGGAAAGAAACCGGCCTACGACCATCCCGAACCCTGCGACCCCTACGGAAGCCCTTCATCGCCTGGCGGACCAAAAATTCCTTCGTAAAATCCCTCATTCCCATCAACTTGAACAAAAAGGCTAACCCAGCCAACTTGCCATTCAACGCTGACACCGAAACCCCCCTTTCTACGTTGCGCCCGACAAAATACAAAGCAAGAAACTGATATTCCTCCTCCCTAACGGACAAGCTGACAACCTGTAGCAAGCCAAACCACTCCTCCCAAACCTTGGAATAAGCGGCCCAAGTGGCCTGACTCACCAACCGCCGGATAAGGGGAGCGATCACCCCAAGGCAACCCGCCACAGCCAGTCCGGACAGGGAACCCCCGATTGCGCCGCCTCCGGGGCCAATCTTCGGAATCTGTCCCACTGAAAGCGAGAAAGTGCATCAGCATCACAATTGGTACAACCCGGCACATGCACAGCGTACACAAAAGTATTCACACGCAAACATGCCAGCATCAAATGGCGCAGCAACCGCACCACCGGGGGAGAAGAAGCTGACACGCTATTGATGGACATTACCACACCCATATTGTCGCAATTAAAACGGATCTTCCGATCCCTGAACTGTGACCCCCATAATTCCACCGCCAACACTATAGGGAACAACTCCAACAGCACCAAATTTTGGAAGTGCTTGGCCTTACCAGGTCCTCAGTGTCACTTCAAGTCCCAATTTGCGCCCCCCCCCCCTTTTCCAATATACTGCAGTAAACATGCACTAACGCACATCAATATACTGCAGTAAACGTGCACTAATGCAATTCAGTATATTGCAGTAAGCGTGCACTAATGAACCTCAATATACTGCAGTAAACTGGCATAAATGCATTCTTATTTTTTTATTTTTTTAATCACCATGTGACAGTCATGTGTACACAGCTACACTGTTTGGCCCACTTTCTGCACACTGTGCTGCTGAAAGAATGCATTTGGAATGCCAAACACTCCACTACTGACACTGGTGTGTTAGACCAGCCTTTTTCAACTGGGATGCCTTGAGGTTTCTTCAGGGGTGCTTTGGCAAATTGATCAAAAATCGTATACAAGGCGGCGTGAGGATGAAGGCTGCCTTTTTCTTACACTTAAGCTGGCCATACAATTTTCTCATTTAATTTTCATTAGATTTACCTTCAACTATGTAGTGCAAAGGCCTACCTAATTGCATACACATTGAACGTGTTTAGGTTTGACCTCCTATTATATGGTTTTGGTAAACCTAAAGGAAAGTTGTACTAGAGAATTATATAATGTATGGCCAGCCTAAGTCAAAGGTTTTCATTATGCACCATTCAGGTTTTCATTGTGCACCATTCTAGCTACCGGTGTCCTAATGACTAATGGTGTCATAAGTTGATAAGGAGGAAGTCAGTCGCCTGCATAGCATCCTTGTTCGACCTTCCCCTGCCCCTTTCCATCAGCAGTGGGGTCACATTAGCTGAGTTGATGGAGAAACACTGGAATACTAGTCAGTACCAGTTTTCAAAAGTGTATTTGCTTTAGAAGAATAAATCACCTCTAAGGTTGGGTGTCCTACTTGGATTTGTGGATGTTGCTGCATTATGTAAAACTATTGGAATAGTTTTAACATTTTAGAATGGGGTGCCTTGAGACTGTTCATAATTTTCAAAGGGTGCCTCAAGATTTTTTTTAATTTTTAAGGGTGCCTTGACTGCAAAAAGATTGAGAAACACTGTGTTAGACTAATGTAACCGTAACATATAATAACCACATAACAAGGGATAGCAGTGATTAAAACATGTTAAGCTTAACTGGGTAATGTATCAACAGTCATTGTTTCCTCCCAGGGTAAAGAACAACAATTCATACATACTAAATATGGGATGCATCTCTCTTCTCCAGTCACAACATAGCTAGGCAAGTGGTAGAGTGTAACAACAAGGGCAGAGATTGGCTTGAAAGAAACCTGTGGTACTATGAAGTGGTGTTTTCTAAAATATAGCTATCCTTTTTATATTTTGCATTGAGTAGGGCATGGTAATACCACATGCAGGTTATTTTGGCCATCTATGTTCTACTGGACAGATTTGCCTTCATTTTCTGTTCAGTAGGCACCCCAGGAAGTGGGAAAAATAGCTCTCCAAATTTTTTGACAGATTTATCTGGAATAAACGTTCCCATTTAAATATTTGTCCTCTATTGCTGTTCTGGAGACAAACTAACACTTTTGGAGTTTCTCCTGCTTTCAGTCACAATGACAGCAGTCACAATGACAAACAAATATGTTGACATGGGCAACAATAAAAACCTGACATCACTATCTAAAAAATGTTTGACTTTAGATACACTTTAGAATACTTTATTTGTCAAGGCAATGCTTTGTAATAAAAGTTACAGTTGGTAGACCCAGCAAAAAAAAAATAAAAACACAATGTTTACCTTTACAAGGAATTAAAATACAGAGGTATAATGTAATATTCACATTCACGAGCCTTTACATATGATAATGGACCTAATAGGCTGAAAGAGAAATTTCTTGAATAATGCAGCTTCTTTATCAGACTCGTTGGTCAATGGTACTGAATGAAGGTCATCATGAATCCAGTATACGTTACACACATATGTCCTATTTTGGTACCTACATTTAAGTAGCAACTGTTACTTTGATTTCAGAGTTGAAAGAATGTCATGTGTGTCCCAGATTAAGAAGTGAATGGCTACATTTTTGTTCAAAAACACTTTTTGTAATAAACCAGCCACAAAGTATTGGTTTACAACATAGCGAGATAAGCATTTCCGAGAGGTCATCATCTTTCAGGACAAAGTGACATTTTCTGTTCAAAGCCCACCACTGGCCCCACAACCCTTTCCTCAGACACAGCTACCACAAAAATACATATAGTTTCAGCTGCTGTTGATGCTCAGTGGAAGCCCTGCATCATGGAAGGAAGTCATAGGCGCCTCATACCGAGAACCTTGAGGCATTTTGCAGTGGCAGACACAGAAGGAATAGAAGAAATGTTAGAGAAATGAGCATAAAGTGGTTGGGGGTTGGAGTTTACACCAACCCTGTGTGCCAGGGAGTATCATAGCATTGAACAGATTATTTGTGCAGATAATTTCATTTGATTTGCAAAGCAATCTTTTAGCCTGGGTTAACACTGGCATGCGGAGCGGCTCACAGCAGGGGTCTGGTGCATCCCTGTTCTCCATTTCAGGGACGAATCAGGGTCAAATTTTTACCTGAAATGGACCAGGAGACACACAGGACTCTTCTGAAAACAGCTCCACAGCCCTCCCGGCAAAGTATGAACCAGCTCCATTGAGAGCCGGTCACAGTTTCCTGACATGCAAATTGGATGCAAGGATACCTGCATCCAATTCGCACTAGTGTGAACCCAGCCTTAAAGGAAAAGCATACAGTTATCAATTATTATATGATATAATATGTCATGATATATTATATAATATATTATATTATTTCTCAGGGTGATCCGTAAGGTCTATTTTACAATGTTTTCATACAAGATTCATACAACACACAGATTGAATCCAATTATAAAAATGTATTTATTATTTATTTATTTCAGGTACTTATATAGCGCCGACAATTTACGCAGCGCTTTACATATAAATTGTACATTCACATCAGACCCTACACTCAAGGAGCTTACAATCTAAGGTCCCTAACTCACATTCATAAAATGCATGAATCTTGTGTGAAAACATTGAAAGCATTGTGAAACCCTTAAGTCTTATTCTACTGTCTTGCGATGTGAGTATTTTAACATCTGTGGAAGCCGGAGAATGGATTCTATGCTAATTGAAGTATAAGTTCACCTCTTTAAAAATATAATAAATGCACATCTTTTTGTAGGTAAAAAAATGTGTATTTATTATTTTTTTTACTTGGAGCCTGGAAAGCATTGCACCCACGATCAGCAGATCGAGGGTGCCATGCAGGACTCATGCAGACTTCTCAGTGTATCTGTCTGCTCGTACCATGCCCGGAGAAGAATCCCGCCCTCTGTAACTGGAGAGGCTGCAGCTACTGGACAACGTGACTGATGATAGATTTACATCATGGGATTTTTGGTGGTATTTTATTTTATGCTTCATTCATGTAGGAGAGGGGTCACTATCTGTGGGCTCTTTAACCACTTACGGACCGCCCACCGTACATATACTGCGGCAGGGCTGACCAGCTGCACGAAACATCGTACCTGTATGTTGTTTCCTGTTGTCGGCTCTGGGGCGCATGCGGGTGCGCTGCCTGAGCCACGCTCCCGCTTGATTGGACAGAGCAAGAGCCAATCAGTGGGACCCACCGATCTTTCATAGGAGAGGCAGAACGGCGGTCTGCCTATGTAAACAAGGCAGACCATTGTTCTATTACAGAGGGGGGAAGAGATCTTGTGTTCTTGCTTATCAAGAACACAGATGTCTCTCTCCCTCCAGTCAGTCCATCCCCCACACAGTTAGAATTTGATCGGCCCTGATGTTAACCCCCTTCCCTGCCATTATAATTTATACAGTGACAGTGCATTTTTTTAGCACTGATCACTGTATTAGTGTCACTAAAAAAGTGTCACTGTGGGGTTGATTTACTAAAGCTGGAGAGTGCAAAATCTGGTGCAACTCTGCATAGAAACCAGCTTCCAGGTTTTATTGTTAAAGCTTAATTGAACAAGCTGGAATTAGAAGCTTGGGTACTACTGTCTTGACAAGACATATGACGACCAGCCACGCAGTCCATTGGCAACAGCACCTGAAAAGCCCACCACACGAAAACAAGGCGGACTTCTCATCTGGGATCTCAACCCCTTCTATACCTCCAGTCCTCTCCAAAACCTGCACTGAGAGGAATGAAGGTCTATCAATGCATGCCACAAGTACTTGCAGTCAATCTGCTAGCAGTACACCACCAGGTGAATTCAGCAGGCAAATATCCCTACCCCAGTTGCTGAACCGTAAAAAAAATACTGTCCCAGCTATCCACATGCTCAGGGTCTTAATGCTAGCTTGGCCAAATTCCTAGCACTCTAACTGCTGCCTTTTCAGCTGGTAGACTCTGCCACCTTTCATGAATTTGTGGAATGTGCTGTCCCACAGTGGCAGGTTCCCTAAAGAAATGTATTTTCACGTAAGGCCATTCCAGCTCTCTACGGTCGTGTTGAAGGCAATGTTTTGGCCTCATTGGACAGCAGGGTTCATATTACCGCTGGCTCATGGTCCAGCAGGCACGGCCAGGGACATTACCTTTTCTTCACGGCGCACTGGGTAACTCTGCTGGCAGTTAGGAAGGATGCAGGACAGGGTTCAGTGTTGGAGCTAGTTCCGCCACCATGCCTCCAAAAAGCTGGTGGTGATTTTGCCACATCCGCCTCCACCCCCTCCGCTTCTTCTACCTCTGTGGCCTCTTCTGCAGAATTGTCTTCTGAACCTGCAGTGCTCCCTAAGCGTTCATATATATATATATATATATATTTAACTATGTCTCATTATCTAATTCTAATCTTTTTAATTACAGAACAGACAGTAATATAAATTCGGAGACTGATGAAGAGGTATATACACGTGAGGAGGTTGAACAGGTCCGAGATTCACCTTTACTTTTTGAGGATGAGGAGATAGTAAATTCCCCAGTGCCAGAAAGACCAAGGGCAAGACCCCGAAACAAGGCCCAGCAGGCAGATGAGTTTATCAAGGTGGTGAAGAAGCTAATTTCATCTCAAAAAGAGGAGCTGGCAGAGATTGCCTCCTTCACCCGCAGCCTAAACCCTCTCATCGCTAAAGTTGATACAGCTCACCAATGCGACCTAAGGGTCGACATGATCAGGCTGGTCCAATCTTGTATAAATAAGCCTACTGCACCACCAACAATTGCACAAGCAAATGAGCACGGGCATACATATGGGAGATATGACTTTCCTGCAACACAGGGAGTTTATGAGCCAAGGAATATGATGAATCCCTCGACATCAGGTTCCAGCAACATTATGCCACCTGCACCATATAGCAATATGCGGTACCAGGCAGGGCAATACGAAATGCAAACCTTCAGCCCCATCCCCAACATCAGCCTCCTCCCCCACGAGAGGAGGCACAGCTTATGCAAAGTTCATATCACAACCTTTAATTTGGTGAATCATTGTACATGTTGTAACAAAACATCGTGCATAAGATAACTTTTTTTTTATTGTGATTGTTGCACTATACATGTTTTTCTATTGCACATTACATCAATGGAGGTTCTAAAGATTGTTTTCTATTGAAAATAAAGATAAATCGGTCTTGTCTTTACTATATTACTATATCATTTCTGTTCTGGCTAAATAGAAATAAAAGTTATCTTTTGTTAGAAATCTTGGAGGTAACTACATTACACGTTATCTTTTTGTACATATCACGTTGTTAGTGTTATTTTTTTTTCAATAGAATACGTGCTACAAAACAATGTTGTACATGTTACTAAGTGGTTTAATTTCCAACACTATACTTGAAACGTATTCGACACGGAGGAGAGCACCCCCTCCTCCGACTACAACCCCTACCCCGACTTCCAAACGTAAAGCATAACGGGACGGACCATGGCGTATAACGATATACCACGTCCACCGTATTACAACGACCTTGGACTACAGCTCCCTAAGTAGTATAAGGAACC
>BLSH010302903.1:104056-129962 GCA_018402905.1 Glandirana rugosa | reverse complement strand
AAGACTTGGAAACTTGGGCTAAGTGTGACTTGTCCTGGCTAGGCAAAGTTCATTCTATTAAAATGACCCTCCTTCCCCGCTTACTCTATTTATTCCGTTCCCTGCCCATCCCTCTTAAAAAGGCACAATTACTGCAATTTCAGTCCAAAATCACCCGATTCATCTGGGGCTCTAAGGGCAGTAGATGTTCTAGAAATATTTTGTTCCGATTACGGTCACAAGGGGGTCTCGGGGTTCCCAACCTATGGTGGTATTATCAGGCGGCTCAGCTTACTCAGTTTTCTGCAATATATTACCGCCACTCAAAACCAGATTGGTTGTTAATGGAAAGGCAGGCAACCCCGAACCACACAGTCGACTTTCTTGCATGGGCTCCCCCTAAATCGCGACCACCCGTCTTGGCCCCCACCCTCTCACAATCTTTGGCCCTTTGTGACCGCCTCCATAAAATCCCTGCGCTGACTTCTCATCTCCGCCCGTTAACCCACTTGTTTCACAATCCCAGCTTCCAGCCGGGATGCAATATCCTAGCCTTCAAATGGTGGCTAGATAAGGGGCTCTATAGGATAGGACACTTTTTCACCTCCTCTGGCCCTCTTACTATGGGATACTGTATCAGTAAATTGGACATGCCCCAGAGTGAGAGGTTCCGCTTTCTTCAAATATCTCACTTTCTCCACTCAATCTGGAACACGAAGCCGAACCCACCCTGTGTCTCACTTTACGAATCTTGGTGTGCGAAGTTGACTGACCAAAGAGGGGGGATCTCTCTAGTATACTCACTCTTAGCCGATAACTGCCAAAAGACAATCTATGCTCGTTCATGGGAGAGGGACCTTGACACTTCCTGGGAACCGGAGGTCTGGAATACTCGGTCGCTTCGTTCTTTTAAGGGGGTGGTCAATATCTCCTTAGTCGAAGCTAATGTCAAAGTACTCATACGGTGGTACAGAGTTCCTTACCACCTGGCAAAAATATATCCAAATGCCTCCCCACTATGCTTTAGGGGATGCGAACATGTGGGAACTATGCTCCACATATGGTGGACTTGCCCCCGAGTACGGAGCCTTTGGAATAAAATATTCTCGGTATTAAGAAAGTTAACCGGAATCTCTATTCCTCAGACCCCAGAAATCGCCTTACTCAATCAAAAACTTGACACGCTGGATAAGCATTCCAACCAATTGGCCTTTTTCGTCCTCTCAGCCACCAAAATTACTATCGCAGGACATTGGAAAAAATCCTTGGTGTCTTGGTCGGCTGTGAAGAGGAAAATCTCGTGGATAATGGCACAGGAGAAGCTAGTTAGCATCTTGAAGGATAGAGTCGAGGCATTTGAGGCAATCTGGACGCCTTGGATGGTTTTTGCCCATATTCCCACACTTCCAGGAAGTTCACCCTCAGGATCTTCAACCACCAATTGACCCAGGAACCTTTGCTTTAACTTCTCCTTTCCTTCCCCTTTCATCCACTCTTTCTACTTGCTAACAGTTTCCCTTTTCTCCTCAGTCCTCTCTCTGACTAATTTCTCCTTTCCCTCCTTTTCATGCTCCTTGCTTGCTAGGGTATGTACCCAACAAAGTTAGAATATACTTGGGCCATATAGGCCTTCTAGCATTTCATAGGATGTTCTAAGCGCTTCATATTAGCTCTACCCTCCACACCCTTAGGGACGTGCAGTCGAGAAGGTTCTGACCCACAGTGTGTCCCCAATCGGGGTGGGTCGGAACCCCAGGGGAGCCCTTCTGGTCCTCGGTATGTTACTCGGGGAGGGGGTATATATAATGTATACTTTGTGTTACCAGTATCATTCTAGATGCTTGGGCCTTTGGCCTGTTGAAGTGCTACTCTGATCTTTCCAATGGTATTGTACTTATGGTATACCTTTGAATCTTTAATAGGTGGTGTGGGCTCCAGTGGTGCTCCCTCCTCTGGGGGAGGCAGTGGCAATTATAGCAAGAATAGCTTGCCCAATGGTAAGTTGTGGCTTGCTTCCTTACAGTAGTTGGGCTTAGGTAGAGGTATATGGCTTCCCGGTGGGGGTGGGGGCAGCCTGGACTCCGTTACGCCTCCATTCGCTCATTTGTTCCACCAAACTCACCTGTTGGTTCAGATTTTGCTATATATAAATGTACATGTTAATCTGATTAAATGCTCTGTATTTCTTTTTGGAATTTCAATTTCAATAAAAAACTTTTGAATTAAAAATACTGCAGCAAAGGGTCACTAATGCACGTCAATATACTGCAGTAAAGGTGCATTAACGCAGTTCAATATACTGCGGTAAACGTGCACTAACGCACATCAATATACTGCAGTAGATAAAATTTCATTAAAAAAACGCTGGGGAAGATGAGTGGGACTTTATATGAAGCAAAATGGTGGGGAATAATGAATTGATGGATTATAAAAATTCATAGTTTATTGGTAGACATATAATCAAAGAAGTACATGATTGACATTGCATATGCAAATTTCATTGGTAAAAAAATTTCATTACATCACAGTATTGACTTGAATAAATACAACGCCCCAATCCATTAAAATTGCATAATTGTACATATCTGGGTAGGACTGATTTAAGACTCAAGTACATAAGAGTCTGGCCTGTGACCCTTGGCACCCTAGGGAGAGGATAAATAGGATATTGCTGTCTATAGACAAAAGCAGGTGAATAATGCACGGCGATGAAAGCCCTACGTGTTTCATGGCAAGTTTAAGCCATTCATCAGGAGCAAACCGTAGCATGGCCGAAAAAGATAATAGGGTATATGTATAAACAACTGACAAAAATGGTAGCAATATATGCATAGGGAGATGACAACGCAGCCCCCATATGACAATAGACAATGAGACCTACGGCTTCTGCGCGCCGGCGGTGGATCGCCGAGACGGGGAGGCCAGCCATGACCGAGCAGCCCGGGAGCTGAGGGGAGAACCGGGGCAACGGTGGTCCACACCGGGTGAGAAGGAGCATACGGGTGGAGGTGTCCATGTGGAGCATGAGAGCCACTGTGGATAAAAGCAAAACCTGTGATATGTGGTAAGTGACCATGAGAGTGAGTGAGAGATGGAAGGTAAAGGGTGAATAGAGTGTGACAAACCGTGGAAGGTGAGAAGGAGTGAAGTAGATGAAACAAGTGAGGTGGATGAGATATAAAGAGAGGGGAGATAGGAAGAAAGAGGATGAGTGACAAAACAAAGGTATGTACCTGTAAATGATAGCAAGTTGGTGATGGCTGTGTGTGCAGTGAGGCCAGTGTGCTCCAACCCACCCAGGGCACCGCCTGATATAGACGCCCGCGCCCGTGACTCCCCAGCGTCTCGCTGCGGGCGCACCAAAGGGGGAGGGGCTCCACACGACGGACAGCAACCAGAAGCGGCGTCCTCAACCCCACATGCGTCCGCAAGCTGGAGAGCCCACGTGATGACACGGCACTACGCAGAGCGCCGCCCCCACCAGGCGTGCTGCGTGACGCCGACACGCAGTGACCGGAATCCCTACCCCCCAGCCACTAGCCAGGAGGGGGGAGAGGGAGGGGAAACTCGCAGTGCGCGTCGCAGCTCCCAAACACCCGAGTAGAAGGCAACCAACCCACCAGGGCAGGCGCGGCCAGTGCGCAGCAGCAGCAAGCCCCATTGTGGCTAGGAAGTAAATGGTGAAACTGGAAAGAATTTACAAAATGGTTGGAAACTATTTAAAGATACATTTTGTCACACTCTATTCACCCTTTACCTTCCATCTCTCACTCACTCTCATGGTCACTTACCACACATCACAGGTTTTGCTTTTATCCACAGTGACTCTCATGCCCCACATGGACACCTCCACCCGTGTGCTCCTTCTCCCCCGGTGTGCCGCCGGTGTGGACCACCATTGCCCCGGTTCCCCCCTCAGCTCCCGGGCTGCTCGGTCGTGGCTGGCCTCCCCGTCTCGGCGATCCGCCACCGCGCGCAGAAGCTGTAGGTCTCATTGTCTATTGTCATATGGGGGCTGCGTTGTCATCCCCCTATGCATATATTGCTACCATTTTTGTCAGTTGTTTATACATATAACCGATTATCTTTTTCGGCCATGCTACGGTTTGCTCCTGATGAATGGCTTAAACTTGCCATGAAACGCGTAGGGCTTTCATTGCCGTGCACTATTCACCTGCTTTTGTCTATGGACAGCAATATCCTATTTATCCTTTCCCTAGGGTGCCAAGGGTCACAGGCCAGACTCTTTTGTACTTGAGTCTTAAATCAGTCCTACCCAGATATGTACAATTATGCAATTTTGATGGATTGGGGCGTTGTATTTATTCATGTCAATACTGTGATGTGATGACATTTTTTTACCAATGAAATTTGCATACGCAATGTCAATCATGTACTTCTTTGATTATATGTCTACCAATAAACTATGAATTTTTATAATCCATCAATTCATTATTCCCCACCATTTTGCTTCATATAAAGTCCAACTCATCTTCCCCAGCGTTTTTTACACAATTTTATCAATTGTATCAGGGATGGAAGTGCTTGGCCTTACCAGGTCCTCAGTGTCACTTAATTTAAAGTCCCAATTTGCCCCTCCCCCCCTCTTTTCCAATATACTGCAGTAAACATGCACTAACGCACATCAATATACTGCAGTAAACGTGCGCTAACGCAAATCAGTATACTGCAGTAAGCGTGCACTAATGAACCTCAATTGCATTGGCAAATTGCCCAAAAATCGTATACAAGGCGGCGTGAGGATGAAGCCTGCCTTTTTCTTACACTTAAGCTGGCCATACAATGTTCTCATTTAATTTTCTTTAGATTTACCTTCAACTATGTAGTGCAAAGGCCTACCTAATTGCATACACATTGAACATGTTTAGGTTTGACCTCCTATTATATGGTTTTAGTAAAACTAAAGGAAAGTTGTACAAGAGAATTATATAATGTATGGCCAGCCTAAGTCAAATGTTTTCATTGTGCACCATTCAGGTTTTCATTGTGCACCATTCTAGCTACTGGTGTCCTAATGACTAATGGTGTCATAAGTTGATAAGAAGGATGTCGGCCGCCTGCATAGCATCCTTGTTCGACCTTCCCCTGCCCCTTTCCATCAGCAGTGGGGTCACATTAGCTGAGTTGATGGAGAAACACTGGAATACTAGTCAGTACCAGTTTGAAAAAGTGTATTTGCTTTAGAAGAATAAATCACCTCTAAGGTTGGGTGTCCTACTTGGATTTGTGGATGTTGCTGCATTATGTAAAACTATTGGAATAGTTTTAACATTTTAGAATGGGGTGCCTTGAGACTGTTCATAATTTTCAAAGGGTGCCTCAAGATTTTTTTTTAATTTTTAAGGGTGCCTTGACTGCAAAAAGATTGAGAAACACTGTGTTAGACTAATGTAACCGTAACATATAATAACCACATAACAAGGGATAGCAGTGATTAAAACATGTTACGCTTAACTGGGTAATGCATCAACAGTCATTGTTTCCTCCCAGGGTAAAGAACAATAATTCATACATACTAAATATGGGATGCATCTCTCTTCTCCAGTCACAACATAGCTAGGCAAGTGGTAGAGCGTAACAACAAGGGCAGAGATTGGCTTGAAAGAAACCTGTGGTACTATGACGTGGTGTTTTCTAAAATATATCTATCCTTTTTATATTTTGCATTGAGTAGGGCATGGTAATACCACATGCAGGTTATTTTGGCCATCTATGTTCTACTGGACAGATTTGCCTTCATTTTCTGTTCAGTAGGCACCCCAGGAAGTGGGAAAAATAGCTCTCCAAACTTTTTGACAGATTTATCTGGAATAAACATTCCCATTTAAATATTTGTCCTCTATTGCTGTTCTGGAGACAAACTAACACTTTTGGAGTTTCTCCTGCTTTCAGTCACAATGACAGCAGTCACCATGACAAACAAATATGTTGACATGGGCAACAATAAAAACCTGACATCGCTATCTAAAAAATGTTTGGCTTTAGATACACTTTAGAATACTTTATTTGTAAAGGCAATGCTTTGTAATAAAAGTTAGAGTTGGTAGACCCAGCAAAAAAAAAAAAAACACAATGTTTACCTTTACAAGGAATTAAAATACAGAGGTATAATGTAATATTCACATTCATGAGCCTTTACATATGATAATGGACCTAATAGGCTGAAAGAGAAATTTCTTGAATAATGCAGCTACTTTATCAGACTCATTGGTCAATGGTACTGAATAAAGGTCATCATGAATCCAGTATACGTTACACACATATGTCCTATTTTGGTACCTACTTTTAAGTAGCAACTGTTACTTTGATTTCAGAGTTGAAAGAATGTCATGTGTGTCCCAGATTAAGAAGTGAATGGCTACATTTTTGTACAAAAACACTTTTTGTAATAAACCAGCCACAAAGTATTGGTTTACAACATAGCGAGATAAGCATTTCCGAGAGGTCATCATCTTGCACATTCAGGACAAAGTGACATTTTCTGTTCAAAGCCCACCACTGGCCCCACAACCCCTTCCTCAGACACAGCTACCACAAAAATACATACGGTTTCAGCTGCTGTTGATGCTCAGTGGAAGCCCTGCATCATGGAAGGAAGTCATAGGCGCCTCATACCGAGAACCCTGAGGCATTTTGCAGTGGCAGACACAGAAGGAATAGAAGAAATGTTAGAGAAATGAGTATAAAGTGGTTGGGGGTTGGTGTTTACACCAACCCTGTGTGCCAGGGAGTATCATAGCATTGAACAGATTATTTGTGCAGATAATTTCATTTGATTTGCAAAGCAATCTTTTAGCCTGGGTTAACACTGGCATGCGGAGCGGCTCACAGCAGGGGTCTGGTGCATCCCTGTTCTCCATTTCAGGGACGAATCAGGGTCAAATTTTTACCTGGATTGGACCTGAAATGGACCAGGAGACACACCGGACTCTTCTGAAAACCACTCCACAGCCCTCCCGGCAAAGTAAGAACCAGCTCCATTGAGAGCCGGTCACAGTTTCCTGACATGCAAATTGGATGCGAGGATACCTGCATCCAATTCGCACTAGTGTGAACCCAGCCTTAAAGGAAAAGCATATAGTTATCAATTATTATATGATATAATATGTCATGATATATTATATAATATATTATATTATTTCTCAGGGTGATCCGTAAGGTCTATTTTACAATGTTTTCATACAAGATTCACACAACACACAGATTGAATCCAATTATAAAAATGTATTTATTATTTATTTATTTCAGGTACTTATATAGCGCCGACAATTTACGCAGCGCTTTACATATAAATTGTACATTCACATCAGACCCTACCCTTACAATCTAAGGTCCCTAACTCACATTCATAAAATGCATGAATCTTGTGTGAAAACATTGAAAGCATTGTGAAACCCTTAAGTCTTATACTACTGTCTTGCGATGTGAGTATTTTAACATCTGTGGAAGCCGGAGAATGGATTCTAGGCTAATTAAGGATAAGTTCACCTCTTTAAAAATATAATAAATGCACATCTTTTTGCAGGTAAAAAAATGTGTATTTATTATTTTTTTTACTTGGAGCCTGGAAAGCATTGCACCCACGATTAGCAGATCGAGGGTGCCATGCAGGACTTGTGCAGACTTCTCAGTGTATCTGTCTGCTCGTACCATGCCCGGAGAAGAATCCCGCCCTCTGTAACTGGGGAGGCTGCAGCTGCTGGACAACGTGACTGATGATAGATTTACATCATGGGATTTTTGGTGGTATTTTATGTTATGCTTCATTCATGTAGGAGAGGGGTCACTATCTGTGGGCTCTTTAACCACTTACGGACCACCCACGTACATATACTGCGGCAGGGCTGACCAGCTGCATGAAACATCGTACCTGTATGTTGTTTCCTGTTGTTGGCGCTGCCTGAGCCGTGCTCCCGCTTGATTGGACACAGCAAGAGCCAATCAGTGGGACCCACCGATCTTTCATAGGAGAGGCAGAATGGCGGTCTGCCTATGTAAACAAGGCAGACCATTGTTCTATCACAGAGGGGGGAAGAGATCTTGTGTTCCTGCTTATCAAGAACACAGATGTCTCTCTCCCTCCAGTCAGTCCATCCCCCACACAGTTAGAATTTGATCGCCCCGATCAGGGCCAGTGCAAGGATTTTTGTCCACACCGGCAAAGGTGCATTTTGGTGGGGGGCCCCCCCTCATCCTACAACCACCTTCTTTCCCCTCCACAATACATCCCCCCACCCTCATATGGTAACCCATCTACGGCTAACCACACACTATACAATCTGATTGTACAATCCTCTTAGATTTATTAACTCCAGCTAACACTTTAACCGGTTACAGCAACAGTTTTTTTTTTCCTTTTGGGATAAAAGTTTTACATAAATAAAAGCAGATCATTCTAAGCACCCTGTTGGTGGTAAAGGGTTTATCTCTTTCCTCTAACTGCTATATCTGCAGGATAGGTTGTTCTGTTAAATAAACAACAGGGCCACCAGAGAGCAGTACACAGGGCCACCAGAGAGCAGTATACAGGGCCACCAGAGAGCAGTATACAGGGCCACCAGAGAGCAGTATACAGGACCACCAGTGAGCAGTATACAGGGCCACCAGTGAGCAGTATACAAGGCCACCAGTGAGCAGTATACAGGGCCACCAGAGCAGTATACAGGGCCACCAGGGAGCAGTATACAGGGCCACCAGAGAGCAGTATACAGGGCCACCAGTGAGCGGTATACAGGGCCACCAGGGAGCAGTATACAGGGCCACCAGGGAGCAGTATACAGGGCCACCAGGGAGCAGTATACAGGGCCACCAGGGAGCGGTATACAACTGCCACCCCCCTCACCCCCCCACCTCCGCCGCGGGTGGCACTATCCTGACACCACACACCCCCTGCACTTACTATGTGTAGAGCGGCGGTGTGTGGAGAGGGGGATGGACATTCCGCTCCTCTGGTTTCCTGTTCTTTGCCAAAGCGCCTAGACATCCAATAGGATCGCCTGGCGCTTTGGGCAATCAGGAAAAAGGTCTCATTGTAGCTAGGTGAGGGATGCCTGGGTTTGGCGCCCCCCCTGGCCTGGCGCCGTAAGGCAGCTGCCTAAGCTGCCTTATGGTGGCCCCGGCCCTGCCCCTGATGTTAACCCCTTCCCTGCCATTGTCATTTATACAGTGACAGTGCATTTTTTTAGCACTGATCACTGTATTAGTGTCACTAAAAAAGTGTCACTGTGGGGTTGATTTACTAAAGCTGGAGAGTGCAAAATCTGGTGCAACTCTGCATAGAAACCAATCAGCTTCCAGGTTTTATTGTTAAAGCTTAATTGAACAAGCTGGAATTAGAAGCTTGGGTACTACTGTCTTGACAAGACATATGACGACCAGCCACGCAGTCCGTTGGCAACAGCACCTGAAACCCCCCCGACACAAAAACAAGGCAGACTTCTCATCTGGGATCTCAACCCCTTCTATACCTCCAGTCCTCTCCAAAACCTGCACTGAGAGGAATGAAGGTCTAGCAATACATGCCACAAGTACTTGCAGTCAATCTGCTAGCAGTACACCACCAGGTGAATTCAGCAGGCAAATATCCCTACCCCAGTTGCTGAACCGTAAAAAAAATACTGTCCCAGCCATCCACATGCTCAGGGTCTTAATGCTAGCTTGGCCAAATTCCTAGCACTCTAACTGCTGCCTTTTCAGCTGGTAGACTCTGCCACCTTTCATGAATTTGTGGAATGTGCTGTCCCACAGTGGCAGGTTCCCTAAAGAAATGTATTTTCATGTAAGGCCATTCCAGCTCTCTACGGTCATGTTGAAGGAAATGTTTTGGCCTCGTTGGACAGGGCAGTCAGCAGCAGGGTTCATATTACCGCTGACTCATGGTCCAGCAGGCACGGCCAGAGACATTACCTTTCCTTCACGGCGCACTGGGTAACTCTGCTGGCAGTTGGGAAGGATGCAGGACAGGGTTCAGTGTTGGAGCGCCACCATGCCTCCAAAAAGCTGGTGGTGATTTTGCCACATCCGCCTCCACCCCCTCCTCTTCTTCTACTTCTGTGGCCTCTTCTGCAGAATTGTCTTCTGAACCTGCAATGCTCCCTAAGCGTTCAAGGGGCTACGCAAGCAGTCACGCTAAAAGATGCCATGCGGTGCTTGAGTTAGTCTGTCTTGGGGACAGGAGCCACACTGGGGCAGAGATTCGGTCAGCTCTGCCGGGGCAGGCCCAAAGGTGGTTGACGCCACGGCAGCTTGAGCCAGGAATGGTTGTATGGGATAATGGCACCAACCTTCTCTCTGCCCTCCAACAGAGACACTTGACACATGTTCCATGCTTGGCACACATCTTGAATTTGGTGGTGCAGCATTTCTTGACCAGGTACCCAGGCTTACCCTGAGGCAGGCCAGAAAAGTCTGTGGTCATTTCCGGCATTCATACATTCAGCGGGAATTCAACCTGCCCACCAACCTCCTCATTTGTGACATGCCCACCAGGTGGAACTCAACATTGGCAAGGCTGCAGTGGCTGCACGCATAGCAGAGGGCCATCAATGAGTACCTCTGTGAGCATGGCACCAGGGCAGGCTCAGGGGAGTTTGGCTTCTTTGGCCACACCAGTGGCTACTGATCAAGGATGCATGCACTGTCCTGTCATCATTTGAGGAGGCCACAAGGATGGTGAGCAGTGTCAATGCATGCATCAGTGACACTGTCACTCTAATATTCCTTCTGGAGCACGCACTTCATGGAATCATGGACAGGGCACTTGGGGCAGAACAGCGGGAGGAAGAGGAGGACTTCCCTTCCTCTCAATTTTTATTGGCTTCCATTGTTTTCAATAGACACAGCCACCATCAAAATACATGTCAGCTGCTCAGAGGAAGCCCTGTATCATGGAAGAAGGTCATAGGCACCTCATACCGAGAACACCAAGGTATTTCGCAGTGACAGCCACAGAAGGAATAGAGGGAATGCTAAAGAAATGAGTATAAAGTGGTTGGGGCTGGAGTGTACACCAACCCTGTGTGACAGGAAATATCATAGCATCTAGCAGTTTTTTGTGCATATAATTTCATCTGAAATGCAAAGCAATCTTTTAAAGGAAAAACATATACAGTTGTGCTCATAAGTTTACATATTCTGGCACAATTTATGATTTATTGATAATTTTTCAGAGAATATAAATGAGAACACAAAAACTTTTCTTTCACTCATGGTTAGTGTTTGGCTGAAGCCATTTATTATCAATCAACCGTGTTTACTCTTTTTAAATCATAATGACAAACCACCCAAATGACCCTGATCAAAAGTTTACAGTTCTTAATACCATGTATTGCCCCCTTTAACATCAATGACAGCTTGAAGTCTTTTGTGGTATTTGTGAATGAGGCTCTTTATCTTCTCAGATGGTAAAGCTGTCCATTCCTCCTGGCAAAAAGCCTCCAGTTCCTGGAAATTCTTGGGCTGTCTTGCATGAACTGCATGTTTGAGATCTCCCCAAAGTGGCTCAATGATATTGAGGTCAGCTGACTGGGATGGTCACTCCAGAACCTTCACTTTATTCTGCTGTAGCCAATGACAGGTCGACTTGGCCTTGTGCTTTGGATCATTGTCATGTTGGAATGTCCAAGTACGTCCCATGCGCAACTTCCTGGCTGATGAATACAAATGTTCCTCCAGTATTTTATTATAACATACTGCATTCATCTTGCCATCAATTTTGACCAAATTTCCTGTGCCTTTGTAGCTCACACATGCCCAAAACATCAGTGATCCACCTCTGTGTTGCACAGGCCTTGTTGACTCCAATTGTAGCGTTTATAGCTGTGGCCAAAAAGCTCAATTTTGGTCTCATCACTCCAAATGAATTTGTGCCAGAAGGTTTGAGGCTTGTCTCTGTGCTGTTTGGCATATTGCAAGCAGATAGGGATGGGCCCCCGGTTCAAGTCGAATGCATGTTCGACTCGAACATCAGGGGTTCACCTGTCCGGCCCATCCCTAACATTATGGGGCATTCATGGGAACTTCAAGCGCCCCATAATGCATTCCAATGGACCAATGGAGAGGGAAATGCCGCCCGCTGATTGGCCAAAGCATGCACATGACCTGCATGCTTTGACCAATCACAGAGCGCTCTGCTGTGAGAGATATAATTGTCTAAAGGCAGGGTGCCTTTAGCCAATCACTGCTCAGCAGCCTCAATCCACGCCCCACACTATATAAAGCCGCTTGTATTTCGGCTCTATGTAGTGTGAATAATGGTGGATAAAGAAACAGTGAGCTTAGCTAGTAGCGTGCAGGCAGTTTAGTGTAGCTAGCTAGCTGATTACTGTGCATTATGAAAAACAGATAGATAGATAGATAGATAGATAGATAGATAGATAGATAGATAAATAGATAGGGCGATCTGTATACAGTCAGTTAGTGTAGAGTGAAATATATACTAGATAGATAGATACATAGGGCAATCTATATACAGTCAGTTAGTGCAGGCAGTTCAGTGTAGAGTGAAATATATACTAGATATATAGATAGGTAGGGCGATCTGTATATAGTCAGTTAGTGCAGGCAGTGCAAGAATATATATATATATATATATATATATATATATATATATATACACACAGCATATTGACTGTACAATATATATCAGTGCATTCGCGGGTGTACGTATGGTATATAGTACATGTGACGTGGTGTCTTAAAATATATACAGTCTAGTATATATATATATATATATACCCACAGCGTATTGAGTGTACACTATATATCAGTGCATTCAGGGTTGTACGGTATATAGTACACTTGACGTGGTGTATTTTATATATATATATATACACACAGCATATTGAGTTTACACTATATATCAGTGCATTCGGGGTGGAACGTACGGTATATAGTAGACTTGACATTATGTATTAAAATATATATGGTCTAGTACAGGGATAAGCAATTAGCGGACCTCCAGCTGTTGCAAAACTGCAAGTCCCATCATGCCTCTGCCTCTGGGTGTCATGCTTGTGGCTGTCAGAGTCTTGCTATGCCTCATGGGATTTGTAGTTCTGCAACAGCTGGAGGTCCGCTAATTGCATATCCCTGGTCTAGTATATATATATATATATATATATATACACACAGTGTATTGCGTGTACACTATATATCAGTGCATTTGGGGGTGTACGATATATAGTACACTACTTGAAGTGGTATCTTCAAATATATACAGTCTAATATATATATATATATATATACACACACATACACACACAGTGTATTGCGTGTACACTATATATTAGTGCATTCGGGGATGTAAGTACGGCATATAGTAGACTTGGCGTGGTGTCTTAAAATATATAGTCTAGTATGTATGTATATATATATATATATATATATATATATATATATACACACGCACACACACAGTGTATTGAGTGTACACTATATATCAGTGCATTTGGGGGTGTACAGGATATAGTACACTACTTGACGTGGAGTCTTAAAATATATACAGTCTAGTATAGATATATATATATATATATATATATATATATTTATTGTGACAGCAGGCAGGTAAAAACAGTTGCTTGCATTCAAGATGGCAGGTACATCTGTCCCATGTTTAAAACATATACAGATTTCTACCACTAGGGGGAAGTGCTGGGAGTTTTGCAGTGGTAGAGGTATGAGCCCAGCTGAGTGGAGCTAGCTCATTAAGGCCTGTACAAAAGCTCCCAGCAAGTCTAGAGGAGTTGCTCCACCCTGGAATCAGTTTCTGTGTCAATAGACTGGGGAGCGTGACACCAAAATCTGTGCGGTAAGGCCAAGCCTGTGTGGCTCCTTAGAAAGATAGGTGCTAGGTATAGCAGAAGGATGTACCTAGCTGGCAGACAGGGAAACCTACCAGTATAGTCAGTAGCCAAGTTGGCAAGGACTTATTTTGATGTTTGTTTTTGTTTTGCTGTTTTTCTACTATTGTATATAGTGTAAATAAACCGCACTGTTTGTTTCACCTGCAACTGCTGTTTCACTGTGCCTATTTTGTGTAGTGAACCCTACCAGGGGGTCACACACACCCGCTGCCAAGCTAACCCCCTTACAGTTGGTGGAGGAAGTCAGGAGCAGTTTTTTTGAAAGGACAGCATGGAAGAGTTACTGAGACAGCTTGCAGTAGCAAATCCTAATCAACAACAAGCAAATGCTAATCAACAACAAATGCTAGTCTACAACAAGCAAATGCTAATCACCAGCGAAGTCTGGAAATTCAGCAGCAAAGTTTGGAAGCACAGCAACGAGTGCAGCAGCAATCAGAGGCTCGCTTAATTGACCTGTTGCAGAAGCAAGAGCAGAGACTCCAACAGCAAATGGATGCCATAACACAACAGCGTCCACAGAACAGTGAGGCAAGTGGTTTGTTTAATACATCATCATTTTGTATGAGCTGTTTACTGCCAAAAATGACTGGAGAGGATGATCCTGAAGTGTTTCTGACCACATTTGAAAGGACTGCTGTGAATTTCCCTTGTCGGTGTTGGCAGGAGAGACTCAGGAATCTGGGGAGGAACCAACATTTTCAGACAAAAATATGCCGTATGTTGAATTTTCTGATTTAGAGGTTCTTAGGGAAAATTTTGCCACAGAATAGGTAAAAGACCCCATCCTGATAAAAGCATGGGAAAATGTGATAAAGATAGATGGTGAATTAGTGAATCCAGATCAGTCTTGAGGTTACCCATACTTTATTGTGGAAAGAGATGTTATATCGGGTTGCTCAAAGGGCTAATGAAATTATTGAGCAACTTGTGGTACCCAAACCCTATCAGAAGTTGGTATTGGAATTAGCCCATGGCCACATTCTGGGAGGTTATTTGGGGGTGGAGAAAACCAGAGAGAGAGTATTATAGAGATTCTATTGGCCTGGGGTCATGAAGGAAATAGAAAATTATTGTTCCTCCTGCCCTGTGTGTCAGAAGTTGGCACCTTTGTCGCATTTCCGAAACCCACTGGTACCTCTCTCCATCATTCAGGTTCCCTTTGAGAGGATCTCAATGGATTTGGTAGGCCCGATATTGAAATGCGCTAGGGGGCATCGGTACATTTTGGTCATAATAGACCATGCCACCCGCTATCCCGAAGCAATCCCTCTTAGCAATACCTCTGCCAAGACGATAGCCAAAGAGCTATTTCTCGTCTTCAGCCGGGTGGGTATTTGCAAGGAATTGCTTACAGACCAGGGTACACCGTACTATACCGTACAGTGTCCAAGGTAATGAAAGAGTTGTGCAAGTTGTTCAAAGTGACACAATTCCATACATCCGTGTATCACCCTCAAACAGAAGAGTTGGTTGAAAGGTTCAACAAAATCCTAAAACAAATGTTACAAAAGGTGGTGGATAGAGATGGAAAGGATTGGGACTGTTTAATAACCTACTTGATGTTTGCTATTCAGGAAGTACCACAATCTTCTACTGGGTTCTCGCCCCTTATAGTTACTCTATGGGAGACTCCCAAGAGGGCTGTTGGATATCGCCAAGGAAACTTGGGAAAGTGAGAGTTCTCCCCACCGGAGTGTGATTGAGCATGTTGCCCTGATGCAAGATAGAATTGCACAGGTAATGCCAATCGTCAAGGAACACTTGACCCAAACGCAGTTAGCACAGCAAAGGGTATACAACCGTAAGGCCAAGACCGGTACTTTTTCACCGGGGGATAGGGTGTTGGTATTAATCCCTACGGTCAAAAGCAAAATTCCTGGCCAAATGGCAGGGCCCATATGAGATAATTGAACAAGTGAGTGAGGTGAACTACAGGGTCAGACAACCAGGACGGCGAAAGCCAGAACAGTTATACCACATCAATCTGTTGAAAGCCTGAAGGGATAGGGAATCCCTAGTCACAGAAACTTTGTTGTCCCCGACTCAGTGGGATTGCTCAATTCCTGAGGTTGGAATAGCAGGCACCCTTTCGAAACCCCAAAAACAGGAGGCGAACGAGTTTATGCTCCACAACAGAGAGGTGTTCTCTGAGCTGCCGGGACAAACATCTGGGGTAGTGCATGACATTATCACCCCGCCAGGTGAAAGAATGAAACTAAAACCCTATTGAATACCGGAGGCCCGAAGGGAGGCAATACGGGAGGAAGTTCAAAGAATGCTGGAATAGGGTGTGATAGAGGAATCCCAGAGTGCCCAAACCCACAGGCGACAGGAGAGGTGCATTGCAGCTGATACAGCTTACACAGTTACAAGCTCGACGCTCGTGGAGAGATGTACAGACCTTGGTTTTAAATGTGAGTGTATTTTATTTTGCGTGTTTTTTATAATAAACATTTTAAACGGTATTTGCACCATGAGGAGGCTGTTTCTGTCTTTATATATACCCTTGAGATGTTATATCGGAGGCTGCAGACAGTATGAGAAGGAGCCCATCCATATAGAGAACAGAGGAGGAGTAGGAGTGGAAGACATACAGAGGACCCCTAGTGGTGGGTTTCTATTCCCACAACACAAAGAAACCTTTATGTGCTAAAGTTCTAGCACACCTCAGGTGAGAGGCTAGAAGACATAGAGGTGGCACATTTGGAGTTAATCACTGGATAATTACCCTAGGTTTTTAAAGCACAAGATCATCACATTTGTTGGTGGAGGAAATAAGGAATAGTTGGAAGAATTATACATGTACTCCCGTTTTGTATATTGGACACATTGGCGTCTAAAAACATCACATACACATCTATATTTTTATATTTATCATCTAGTTTTGGTGTTTTTTGATTTATTATTTTTTATATTTCTTATTTTTTCTCATATTTGGATGTGTTAAATTTGAGAGACATTTTCGCAGATTGGACATTATTTTTGGGCACTGTATATCACTTGTGAGCACAGAGCGGAGACTCACAGCAGTTATATATTGTGATATATATTGTGATTATATATTAATTTATGTGCATTATATATTCTGTGTGGGTCCAGCCTTGAGACTCACAATACTTAAAATGTTATGAGAGATTCACCACAATGTTTGGTTGCACATGTATGTTTTATAACACTGTTTAGAGAATAGGAGAGCAACATAGACAACACATATTCTTATCAGACTCACCTGGTTATGACATATATGATTAATTTTACACAGATGATTCACATTAGTACACATGTTTTAGTTTATACAACAACTAGGATTATCCTTTAATATAATATATGTCAGCGCTCCGCTACACACCCCATATACAACAAGTTTATGTTAGGATTAACATATAAGTGTGAGCAGCTGTCAATTTAAAACTTAGGTAATTTATTTGTCAGTGGAAGCGCAGGAGTATATCACACTCAAACTTCAAGGGATCATGGTTTTCAGTCCCCAGAAACCCAAGGAGTTGTATGTGGCTGGGAGATAATGTCATCCTCAGTGACCTAGAGGACACTCATGCCTCCTCAGACTTACGCTGCATGGGCTCCCTGATTCTGAAAAGCCTGCGAAAAGACCCTAGGATTTGTGGTATCAAGGAGAGGGATCATTACTGGCTGGCAACACTTCTTGATCCACGTTACAAGGGTAAAGTTGCAGAGCTCATCCTGCCTGCGCAGAGGGATCAGAGGATGAAACATCTTCAGGATACCTTGAAGAAAAGTTTGTGCAACGCCTTTCCAGACCCTGGGAGGCTACCATGTTCTGGTTCTGGACAACGTGTTTCTGAAGCTTCGGTCGTTCAGAAGCAGATTGGTGGAGAAGGTGGCCGGCTGACCAATGCCTTTAAAAAAATTTTGAGTCCTCAGCGCCCAGGCCTGATATGTTCAAGCAACCATCGTCAGCATCTACATTATATAGTGCAGGAATATATAGGGGCAAGAGCACACTTGGAGACCTTTTCAACTGAGCATCCACTGAGTTACTGAGTCTTGAGGATGGACCACTGGCCGGAACTTGCTGAATATGCAATTGAGCTACTGGCCTGTCCTGCATCCAGGATCCCCACACTCCGTTTGGCAGGGGGTACCATCTGGCAATTACACTAGCTGTATCTCTGCAGTGCATGTGGGGGAGAACGGCCGGCACAACAAAGCTGCGCCCCAGGAGTGATGGGAGAGGGTGCAGTGCTCAGTCTACTTCTCATGCAATCAACAGATCTATCGGTTCTATGAGCAAGAGCATTATATATACACAGTACATGATGGTGAGCCACAAATGCTGATTGCTGTTACTTTCCCACACTGCAAAGTAAATGATGTGGTTTGTGCAAACATCTTCTAGCTAAAAACGTGACAGCAGCAAGAATGAATGATCACCATAGTAAAGATATAAGAAAATAAAAATCATGACATCTGTACATCTTCCAGCACATTTTAAGTGCATTCCTCCCTTACTATATTAGCAAGCTTTGTACATATATATATATATATATATATATATATATATATATTTACCTTTAGGAAGAAGGATACTGACTCACCATAAGTACAGAGAGAAAACAATGACTCTGTATTTGTTTTGTTCACACCATGCATGAGCTGTGGTATGTTGTGTAAAAATGCAACATGTCTATGTTTTTATTGCAGCACAATGCACGTTACGATAGCACATAAAGTGCAATGAATTGTCTTTCATTAATTTTGACTAGATTTAAAATAAGTAAAAATTAAACAATGCAAAACATTTCACCTATTGTACACAACAGAGGGCATGCATCAAATGGACCATAACTCAAGCCCACTGGTGTGAACGGACCCCAAGTGCTTACAGCTGTGTCAAAGACAAAGTTCCTCCTTCCCAATGAATTGATGATCTTTATAGCGAGTGTACGGCAGGCTAGACATTACTCTATTTTTTTTCATTCAACCAGTGTGTTGAATAAAAAAAAAAAAAGACCTGATTCACCCATCCACACAATAATTTCTTCTGTGATTTTATATTCTGCTGGCAGGGAGCCTCCCCTGCTATCAAAATACAATGATCAGTGCTGCCGGCTATAGCTGGCAGCACTGGTCATTTGAGAAGAACCAGATAGGCTGGTTGAACACAAGACAATCGATAGATCAACTTGTGTACAACAGTGCTGCCTAAAGACAGCGCTCAATGGAACCTTCAAGGTCACTTAGTATTGTAAAAAATTAATTTATTAATACCTTAGATAATGTGTGAAGAACAAGGGAATGGATAAAAACATGAATCAATCCATATGATAAAGGAGTACTGGCAATCAACCAATGTTATTGACACCATGGGTCAAATTGTCAGCAATATGGAAAATTAACCATTGTACCACAGCTCTGGGGTCCCAGACTGGGATGGTCTGTGGAAGGTCCTGGGTGGAAGGAAATGGGGAGGAAACTGAGGGACTCCACAAGATGGAATGTCACTGTCTTGAGTGGGTTACCATGGCTGGGGAAGATGGAAGTGGAGACCAGAGGCAAGGACTCTCAGGGATGGCATGTAGCATGATGGCAGCTGAATGGATGGATGGAAGTGGACATAGGCTGAGTGGTGACAGCCTAGCAAGGCAGTGAAACCCGCTGTCAGGTGTGTCTCATTGCTCCCAATGGAGCGTGATGCGTGGATGGATGTATGCTGGGAGCGGGTCCTGGTGGCTGGAGCTTACTGACCTGAAAGTTGCTGCCGACACTAGGGAAATGGTGTGTGACAGTCGGGGTTCGTCGGCATCCCAAACAGCAACTCCCGTGTACTGGGAAGTGCGGCCGTTCACAGTGGAGCAAGGGTGTGTAAGAGAGGACGCTGTGTCCGGGGAGAACCTGGGAGTCTGGCGCACTGACTGACAATTTGTGTACAAGTTGCCTGTACAGTGCACATGAATCGAAATTCGCCCAGTCCCTGCTGAATTGGCCAAATTTCAATCTATGTATGGCCGGCTTTAACAAATCCCCGCCCCCCCCCCAACCATAGCTATATATATGTATACACCAAAAGTTATACTAATCCAAAACTCATGAATCAGCACAGACAAATGTGGTAGCGCTCATAGCTCAATCAATTAGTCCAAACACTAGACAGTCCATCCAAAGCAGTCCTTCTTATGTTAAACCAATGGTTAATCTTTCAAATAATCCACAAGTCAGAAATCCACCTCGTGCAATGAAGACAACATAGTGATTCCCTTCACCCGTGGATGGACTCTTACCAGAGATGGATGCCTGCCACTCTCGTGTACAGGCTACTGCGCTTTTTGTGCTACTCAGTGCACCTCTCCAATTCGGGTCTCCACTCCTCTCTATTCGTCACCCGTGCTCCTCATACAGATATAGGTCAATAAAAGGATATATGGAAAAGGATATATAGAAAGCCACAATAGTGTGATACTGTTTTTTCTCTCAATTTATTGTAGCTTAAAATACATTTAAAACCAAAAAGATATTCCAAAGCAAAACAAGAGGTTGCCACTAGGGGTCACTATCCCCTTAGGTAATCTCCTTACCAGAGACTTGACATAAAACAGCTTGTTGTGGGTAGGACGCCAGCTGTTCCCGGAGCCTTTTCTCAGACACCGCTCCCCACTCGTGACTGTCTATCCCGACCCGCAGGACACAATCGACAGACCAGGGTGCCTACGTCCTCTTTACTGATGGTTGCCACCGCACAGCTACAGCCTCAGACGCGTTTCGTCTATCCAGACTTCCACCTGTGAGTAGCTGTGCGGTGCGGTGAGCGCCAATACATACTACCATTAACCCCTCCCTTACCTCTGAACACCCACATCCGGTGTCCCCAAAGGCTGGAAGCGGGCAGCGTCCTCCTCTTACATCGTGCAACAACATTAAAAGTTTTCACTCCATGATATGTTCTTATCTAGACAGCATGTCAGATCTAAGAGGGAAGACCACGAACTGCCTTCACAATCTATGTCGGTCTATTATGGATGTGAGCAATTCAAATTTAATATATCAATAAAATAAACCGATGTTCACAGCCTAAAATGTAATAAAAAAATGTAGTAAAATGTAGTAAAAAACAGTGTCTCTTTAGCACATAAGCCCTGACACAGGTAGGCGAGATTCTTAAATTTCAATCTTCCCCGGGTTAAACAGTGGTTTTATATAATAGCTTATGTAATTATTTCTATTTTTGTTTTACGGAACTATTATAGCTGTTGGGGGCTCCCTCTCAAATAAGACAGTGATTACTTATATGAGATCCGAATATAGTAAAGAGGAAATACGATGATGCAATCTCCTCCTCATTTAGTGTTGGTCATACAACCTAGCCCATACTCTTATATACCTCCGGCACTATTATAACCGTTAGGGGCTCATTCTCAAACTTACATATTAATCGGGGCATATATCCTATATTAACATATGTCCTCAAAATCCTTTAATGGTATTAACTAATGTACCAATTTGATATGGGACACGTCTATACCCGGAATCCCTCAGTAGAACTATAGTTACTGCTGGGGGTTTATGATGGGAACCAGGCTATAAATACCTAAATAACCCACAAATCCACAGACATGTAGACTTAAAGGACGATCAACCTATCTATCCAAACCTCAGAGCTAAGTGTCACTAATATAGGCATTGAGATCCAGTTCAATATTTAAGCCCTTCGGTACTAGACAGTTGACAAGGTAAATCCACTGAGTTTCGCGTTTCGATAATTCCCTGACCCTATTTGAACCTCTCCATGCTGGATATACACAGTCTATCCCACAAAATTGTAACAAGGTGGGGTCACGCTGGTGTTTTTCCCTGAAGTGCAGGGACACACTGTGATATTTAAATCCCTTTCTGACGTTAGTCATGTGTTCCCCAATGCGGATTCTCAAGCATCTTTTTGTACGACCCACATAATACAATCCGCATGGACACCACAGCAGATAGACGACATGCGTTGAGTTGCATGTAATGAATTCCTTGATACTAAAGGATTTCCCGTCTCTATTTATAAACTCTGTTCGGCCGCTATTAGATGTTTTTACTGTATTACAAGCTTTACATCTCTTACAAGCAAAGAAGCCCTTCCTCGATACCGGGAACTTTAGCTGCCCTGGAGCATCCAGGACTTTCTTTACAATCCGTGTGCCAAAATTAGGGGCCTTCCTATAGATAAATTTCGGTCGTGGGGGCAGTATGGGGCCAAGATCCCTATCCATCCCCAGGATGTGCCAATTCTTGAATACTTCTTCAACCTCCCTGTACTGGCAATGAAAGTCCGTCAGGAAACTGAATTGATGCTGCTGATCATACGTAGCTTTATCTTTGTCTCTCAGGCACTCATCACGGGGTATTGCACCAACATCATAATTAATAATCAAAATAATCATCCAATTCGGTGCAATTTCTGCGCACACGCAAAAATTGACCTTTTGGTACATTTCTTATCCAGGCTGGATGATGTCCACTTTTTGTTGCCAAATAGGCATTCCGGTCTGTTGATTTAAAGTAGACCTTTGTCGGGGGTGTGGTTTGCGCGCACTGCAGATGGCCGCAAGTCTCTAGAGCTCCGGCTAATCGAGGGGAAATACATCAACCTGGACCTCACAAATCCCCCTGGCCTCTCCTCCCCTCCAGCGGAGAGATGTCGAGGAAGAGAAAGGAGAACCGAAGACCGCAGAAACTGACGGAATTCTTCAGCCCGGCCTCACAGAGCTTATCTCAAGATGGCGCCGGCGCGGGGGCCTCAGCCGCGAGAGAACAAACAAACAGCCATTACACAGACCTACCCGATGACCGAACGGAGCACAGATCCCCGGGGACGTCTCCGACTTGCCGTTCTCATCCTGACAGCCCGACATGCAGCAGCCCGGCCAAGTCCTGGAGGACTTGAGGATGGAGGAGCCGACGTGTGACCCGGTGAGTCAGGATCCTTCTCCACTCCTTCACACTACCCCCAGCTCATCTATTGCATGCATTCCCAACCAGTAATCAACCTGTAGTGGATACCCTGCTTAAGGACATGTTACTTTCACTACAGCAATCACTGCACACAGATATATCCACCCTTACTCACAAGTTCTCAAGGGAACTCTCCTCCCTAGGGGAGAGAGTCCACACTGCAGAAAATGCCATCAGTGACATTACCTACACTGTTAATGATCTAGTGGACGCCAATGAAGAGGGGGTGGAAGAGAGACAATGGCTGCGATCCAAAATAGCCGACTTAGAAGATCGCAGCAGAAGGAACAATGTAAAGCTTAGGGGGATCCCCGAAACAATACAGCCCCAAGACCTCAATCAGTACGCTACAGGCCTGTTTAGGGCTCTCCTCCCTGATCTGCAGCCAATTGAACTGTCAATAGACCGCATACATCGGATCCCTAAACCACCCTTTCTCCCAGAAACGACCCCCAGAGATGTTTTACTACGTATACACTTTTATACCACCAAAGAATCAGCTTTGAGAAAGGCAAGAACCTTGGGCAAACTCCCCGAGCCCTACGAAGCAATACAAATGTACCCAGATCTATCCAAATACACTATGGATCTGAGACGCCAATTAAACACTATAACAAAGGCGTTGCGCAACCACGGTATTGGATATAAATGGAGCCACCCAGCAAAACTCACTATAGAACGGAATGGCAAATCACACACCATCTCTTCCCTTGATTCAGGAATAACCCTCCTTAAAGAATGGGGTATCATACCTGAACCCTCTCCTACAAACAATCCGAAGGCAATCCGGAACCCGAGTCCACCGTTGTGGCACAAAGCAAACTGAAAATTTCACCCTAAATTCTAAGCAGGTCCCTCCAAACAACACACCTGCCACTGCTTCCCCTCTCCTCCACCTTAGCCGACTCTGCAGTGCTAAACCTCTTGGGACGTTCACCCTCACCGTTACAAGCAGCTACATTGCTAATGTTTTCCAGCTGCACAGTTATGTTTCTTGTTTTCTTTTTTTTTGCTGTTTCCTCTCTCCTATCCTCTTCTACAACCCTCCCTTCTTCCCCTTCCCTCCCGATTCTCAGATGTGGAACCAAGAAGACACCACACAGCCCACAGTAACCCCGCATCGAACCCTCCGGAAGGACTTACCCCTACAACCTGGCATGTGAAGCCGTCTCTCACAGTGAGTAAACGTCACAGTGCACATCTGACACCACCACCATGAACATTAAAATTGTTTCAATCAACGCCAAAGGCCTTAATCACCCGGCCAAAAGAGCATCGCTCTGGCAGACTGCCCTAAAGCTGGGCGGAGATATCATTTGTGTTCAAGAAACGCACTTTAAAGAGAAAGAAGCACCAAAATTCTCACACAAGCTATTCCCCTACATCTACCTGGCCAACTCAGATGAAAAGAAAAGAGGGGTAGCCATATTGATCAAAAACACCATAGACTTTGAGCTGATTCAGGAACAAGCAGACCCGGCAGGCAGATATCTGACGCTTGTCTGCAAAATCAACTCAGCATTGACCACTCTTACTTGCCTGTATGCACCTAACTCCCATCAGATCGCATTCCTCAACAAACTCACGAAGAGAATCCGCAAGATCCAAAAAGGTATGATGATAACGTGTGGAGACTTTAATATCGCTCCAGACTTATCAATTGACACCTCTAACAGACACAGAAGGGGAGCCTCCCCCCTACAATCCTACCTCAGATCCAATAATCTCTATGACACCTGGAGGTGCCTTCACCCTGAAGAAATTGATTATTCGTTTCACTCCAGTGCCCACAACACCTATACCAGAATAGACCTCTACTTAACTGACAGACAGTCACTACAACTAGCCTCAGAATCAACTATAGAGCAAATTACCTGGTCGGACCACGCACCGATAACCCTATCCCTTTGTCCTGCACAACGCACCACTGGCCCGAACGTGTGGAGGGCCAATGTCAAACTCATGAGAACTTCACCCTACGCAGACGACCTTCAAGCCAAACTCAAAGAATTTTTTTAACTCAATATGGGATCTGTTGACAAAGCCTCAACGCTATGGCAAGCGCACAAAGCTTATATAAGGGGGGTGTTTATCAAACTTAGTGCAATAGCCAAAAAAAGGAGGACGCAGCATCTAGATGAGATCACTGACCTAATCGAATCGATAGAAGATCAAAACAAAAAAACTCCCAACGATTCCCTCAGGGGAAAGCTAACAACCCTTAGGCAGGAACTTCATTTGCTCCTTCTCGACAACTATGAGAAGGCGCACAAAAAATTCAAGGCAGTAGCCTACTCTACTAACAATAAGCCTGGAAAACGCCTGGCAGACCGCCTTAAAGCTGCTCGCACGAAAGCCAAAATACCCTTCCTATATCACCCTATCACCAAAACTAAAGAAGTTCATTCCCGGGGCGTGACCGGATGTCCGGGTGAGCGGACGCGTGTGTGGCGGCTCCTGCAATGAGCTCCTGGAATCCTGACAGCGCGGCTCCCGGAACTCGATCTAGCCCAGCGGTGGAGGACGCGACGGGGAGAGCGGCACCTGCGCGCGGTCCGTGTCAGAATCCTTGACGGCGGGCTGTAGGTGCGGAGAGCGAGGGGACTCCATGTGGACAGGTCCCGGGACGGTGGAGCGGAGCGGCAGCCAATGCTTACAGGTTTTGTTGGACCCCTGCACGCCGGAGTGGTGAGGCAGAATAGCGTGCCAGGTTGTTTTGGACATTCGTAACCGACGGCGAGGCGAGGTGGCAGGGCCCTGGACAGGTGTACCTCAGGGGAGCGAGAGGCGTGGATGTCGGGCGGCAGTTCCTAAGACTGTGCCTGGCGCGCGTCCACGGCGAGAGGGGCAGCGCAGGAGGTGGCGACCCGATCTAGCTCAAGGCCCTCGGCGCGACAGTCCTAAGGTCCTCGAGTAACGTCCTCGGCGGTGTGTGCGCAGGCGAGTGGGCCTGTAGGCCAGTGCGGGGCCCTTACTTGAAGAAATCAAAACCACTATCCCACTATATCCTTCCCATAAAACCGAAAGCACGCTCGTCGAAATTCCGCCAGACGGTCCGCAAAAGGTCC
>BLSH010302903.1:84008-98049 GCA_018402905.1 Glandirana rugosa | reverse complement strand
AAAAAAAAAAAAAAAAAAAAAAGAAGTTCATTCCCAGGAGATAGCCAATGCCTTTAGTACATACTACGAATCCCTTTACAACCTAAAGGCAGACCCCCCAACCCTCTCCCTTAGACATTCACAACTTTCTATCACGGGTTAACCTTCCTAAATTGAATCAAATTCAACTACAAAAACTCTGCTCTCCATTCAACATACAAGAAATACTCCACCACATAGACTCACTACCCAACAATAAGTCCCCTGGCCCTGATGGTCTCCCAAGTGAATATCTCAAACAATTTAAAGGAACCTTAGCCCCCCATCTATGTGACCTCTTCAATGACGCTGCCTCCTCCTCCAGCTTCCCAAAAGAGATGTTGCAAGCCCTAATCGTTACTATCCCCAAACCTGGCAAGAAACCCACAACCCCACAAAATTTTTGCCCCATTTCTCTCCTCAACGTGGATGTTAAAGTATATGCCAAAATCTTAGCTACCATATTAATGGAATTTATCCCCCAGCTGATCCATCGAGATCAAGCAGGTTTTGTGAAAGGCCGTCAAACGGCGGATGCCACCAGAAGAATGATTAATACCATCCATCTAGCTAAATCCACAGGAACGCCTTCTCTGCTCCTCTCTTTGGACGCAGAGAAGGCGTTCGATAGAGTTCACTGGGGATACCTCCAAGAAACCCTTGCCAGGTTTGGTTTAAAGGGTAATATACTGCGGGCCATTATGGCACTCTATTCAACCCCCTCTGCTAAAGTACTTACACCAGACGCATTGTCATCAACATTCCATATTTCCAACGGTACGAGCCAAGGATGCCCACTATCTCCAATTATATTCAACCTAGCAATAGAGCCATTAGCCGCCTCCGTCAGAGATGCAAGACAAATAGCGGGCCTTGAGGTAGGGAAGATGACCCACAAGATTACCCTTTTTGCCGATGACGTAATTCTCATGTTAGCCAATCCCCTCTCCTCACTCCCCGCCATCCATGATCTATTACTCCAATTCAGCGCAGTCTCATACTATAAAATAAATTCATCTAAATCTCAAATTCTGAGTATAGGCCTAGATAGTGTCACCAAAGCTATCCTGGAGTCCAAACTCCCATACCAATGGGCATATCACTCTAATAAATACCTGGGTATCTCCCTCACAAACAACCTTAACTCACTCTTCATAGACAATTTCCTCCCCTTCAAACAACATTACTCTAAACTACTAGACCACATCACCAAACAAGAACTCTCCTGGACAGGCAGATTAGCCTCATTTAAAATGCTAGTACTTCCCCAAATACTGTATCTATTCAGATGCCTCCCTATCCCCATTCCCAAAACGTACCTGAATTCTCTTCAAACACTGCTGAGCAGATGCATATGGCAAAACAAAAAGCCCAGAGTTAACAGAAACTGGCTCTATAAACACAGAGCTGTAGGAGGGTCAGGTCTCCCAAATCTGACAGACTATTACCGAGCGTGCATTCTGACTCAGCTTAGGGAATGGTTCAATCCAGCTGACTCCTCCCTATGGTGCCAACTGGAACACCATCAAGTCCCAGGACTTAACCTAAAGGCCTGGATATTCAGCCTAAATCCAAAACCCCAATATGATATCTCCCTCTCACCAACGATTAAGGCTACGTGCAAAGTCTGGAAAAAATGTATCCAACTTAAATGGTCAGACACTCCCACTTCCAATCCACAGATCCCTTTAGCCACAGTTCACAGACTCATACCTAACTTCTCCCTTACTCCATGGGCAAACGACACCTCTAGACTCCTTAATGACTTACTAACGAACGATGGGATAAAACCATTTAAACAACTTCAGGAGGAATTAGAATTGCCCAACAGATACTTCTACCAATATTTACAACTGAAGCACTGCATCAACAGTAACCCACACCTTCGGGTGCCTCTTCTCATCCCTGCACTGAAATACCTCAACACCCACAACAACCGCCCAAAGGGCATCACTCTTTTCTATAATCTGATAAACGAAAAAACAACGTTCACTCAAACATCTGCAGTGCAGAGGTGGGAAGAGGACCTAGGATCCTGCTTCTCTTCTTTCCAGTGGGAGTCTGCCCTTCGTTCAATTTACAAGAACACCTCGTGCGCCTCTCTCTGGGAATTAACTCAGAGCATCACACAAAGACGCTACTTAACACCCCACAGGATAGCCCTGTTTGCACCAGGCTCCTCTCCCCTCTGCTGGAGAGCATGTGGCAAGGAGGGAATCCTACTACATGTTTTGTGGGAATGCCCTCTGATCCAAAAGTATTGGTCGGAGATATTTCGTCTGATCCAAGAGATAACCGGAATTTCCCCGAGCAACCCACCAGCACTAGGCCTTCTGAATCTCAACATTGAAGAATTCCCACACATTTTCCATAAATCTCTTACACATATACTCCTAGCGGCCAGACAAAACATTACCAAGCTGTGGAAAAATGCTAACTCCCCCTCATTAAAAGGGGTAATCAACCAGACACATTCCCATTATAACTACGAAATCACGCTGGCGGCGGACAGAAAGCACTACCTGAAACTAATTCACCTATGGAACCCATGGGTTGTGTGGTACAATTCACATAATACTATGTAATATACCATCATCCTGAGACTCATACCCTCCCCTCCTCCCCCTTCCCTCTCTTCTCCTCTATGTTAATTCCCCTACACTACAATAAATCCAACTTTCCAAACTCTACCAAGTTCCTCTTGCCTAGAGAGTTTACCTACTGACAAACTAACTAGCAGAGCACCAATGTCCCTGCCCTAGAGCACAGCTTGTTCCCATAGGGGTGCCGGGCCTAGGGACTTGAGACTATCTTGAACTAACGATGTAGTATTTTTACTAAGTACAGTTCTCTCTTGGTGGAGTGTATATACTACCTGTATTTATAACTTTTGAGTTGTAACTTGCCGACAAGTTGATATGTTTTTGCTACACTTCTTGTTATAATTCCTCTGTTCTAATAAAAACTATTGAAACTAAAGTAGACCTTTGTCATCAATCCGATCCCCTCTCTTTGGATCTCCACATCCAGGAAATGAACCATACAATCACTAATGGAACATTCCAACTTGATATTCCGGTTGTTTTGGTTTAATTCCATAAGGAATTTTTCGGCTGTTTCTCTCGATCCCCTCCAAATGATTATTAAGTCATCTATATAACGACGGGATAGCATGAGTTGAGGTATGTCTCTACTATAGATAATCCTGTCCTCCCACTCTGACATGAACAGGTTGGCGATGCTGGGGGCAAACTTTGTCCCCATGGCAACGCCAACCTGTTGGGAGTAGAAATTGGGTCTGTAACCGCGAGAGTAGGCGAATATCTAGATAAATTTTTACAATCTAGTGTACAGAAAACAAGAGCCTACCTCAGAGACACAAAGGACCTATTAAAATCCCTGAACCAGATAATTTTTCAAGAGAGTGACGAAGTGTGGTTGATTACGGCCGACGTGGCCTCATTGTATACAATCATACAACACGATGACGCACAGTTAGCGTTGAATTGGGCCCTGAGCAGGAGGGAGGATATTCCATTCAATCAGAAAGCCTTTTTGGGAAAAGTGCTGGAATTCTGCATGAGTCATAACTACTTCTGGTATCAGGGGAATTTCTACTCCCAACAGGTTGGCGTTGCCATGGGGGCGAAGTTTGCCCCCAGCATCGCCAACCTGTTCATGTCAGAGTGGGAGGACAGGATTATCTATAGTAGAGATATACCTCAACTCATGCTATACCGTCGTTATATAGATGACTTAATAATCATTTGGAGGGGATCGAGAGAAACAGCCGAAAAATTCCTTATGGAATTAAACCAAAACAACCGGAATATCAAGTTGGAATGTTCCATTAGTGATTGTATGGTTCATTTCCTGGATGTGGAGATCCAAAGAGAGGGGATCGGATTGATGACAAAGGTCTTCTTTAAATCAACAGACCGGAATTCCTATTTGGCAACAAAAAGTGGACATCATCCAGCCTGGATAAGAAACGTACCAAAAGGTCAATTTTTGTGTGCGCGCAGAAATTGCACCGAATTGGATGATTATTTTGCCCAGGCAGATTTACTCAAAGAGAAGTTTAGGGGAAAAGGCTATGATACGGCCACCCTTTCTAAAATAATTAATGATGTTGGTGCAATACCCCGTGATGAGTGCCTGAGAGACAAAGATAAAGCTACGTATAATCAGCAGCATCAATTCAGTTTCCTGACGGACTTTCATTGCCAGTACAGGGAGGTTGAAGAAGTATTCAAGAAACATTGGCACATCCTGGGGATGGATAGGGATCTTGGCCCCATACTGCCCCCACGACCGAAATTTATCTATAGGAAGGCCCCTAATTTTGGCACACGGATTGTAAAGAAAGTCCTGGATGCTCCAGGGCAGCTAAAGTTCCTGGTATCGAGGAAGGGCTTCTTTGCTTGTAAGAGATGTAAAGCTTGTAATACAGTAAAAACATCTAATAGCGGCCGAACAGAGTTTATGAATAGAGACGGGAAATCCTTTAGTATCAAGGAATTCATTACATGCAACTCAACGCATGTCGTCTATCTGCTGTGGTGTCCATGCGGATTGTATTATGTGGGTCGTACAAAAAGATGCTTGAGAATCCACATTGGGGAACACATGACTAACATCAGAAAGGGATTTAAATATCACAGTGTGTCCCTGCACTTCAGGGAAAAACACCAGCGTGACCCCACCTTGTTACAATTTTGTGGGATAGACTGTGTATATGCAGCATGGAGAGGTTCAAATAGGGTCAGGGAATTATCGAAACACGAAACTCAGTGGATTTACCTTGTCAACTGTCTAGTACCGAAGGGCTTAAATATTGAACTGGATCTCAACGCCTATATTAGTGACACTTAGCTCTGAGGTTTGGATAGATAGGTTGATCGTCCTTTAAGTCTACATGTCTGTGGATTTGTGGGTTATTTAGGTATTTATAGCCTGGTTCCCATCATAAACCCCCAGCAGTAACTATAGTTCTACTGAGGGATGCTGGGTATAGACGTGTCCCATATCAAATCGGTACATTAGTTAATACCATTAAAGGATTTTGAGGACATATGTTAATATAGGATATATGGCCGATTAATATGTAAGTTTGAGAATGAGCCCCTAACGGTTATAATAGTGCCGGAGGTATATAAGAGTATGGGCTAGGTTGTATGACCAACACTAAATGAGGAGGAGATTGCATCATCGTATTTCCTCTTTACTATATTCGGATCTCATATAAGTAATCACTGTCTTATTTGAGAGGGAGCCCCCAACAGCTATAATAGTTCCGTAAAACAAAAATAGAAATAACTACATAAGCTATTATATAAAACCACTGTTTAACCCGGGGAAGATTGAAATTTAAGAATCTCACCTACCTGTTTCAGGGCTTATGTGCTAAAGAGACACTGTTTTTTACTACATTTTACTACATTTTTTTATTACATTTTAGGCTGTGAACATCGGTTTATTTTATTGATATATTAAATTTGAATTGCTCACATCCATAATAGACCGACATAGATTGTGAAGGCAGTTCGTGGTCTTCCCTCTTAGATCTGACATGCAGTCTAGATAAGAACATATCATGGAGTGAAAACTTTTAATGTTGTTGCACGATGTAAGAGGAGGACGCTGCCCGCTTCCAGCCTTTGGGGACACCGGATGTGGGTGTTCAGAGGTAAGGGAGGGGTTAATGGTAGTATGTATTGGCGCTCACCGCACAGCTACTCACAGGTGGAAGTCTGGATAGACGAAACGCGTCTGAGGCTGTAGCTGTGCGGTGACGACCATCAGTAAAGAGGACGTAGGCACCTTGGTCTGTCGATTGTGTCCTGCGGGTCGGGATAGACAGTCACGAGCGGTGTCTGAGAAAAGGCTCCGGGAACAGCTGGCGTCCTACTCACAACAAGCTGTTTTATGTCAAGTCTCTGGTAAGGAGATTACCTAAGGGGATAGTGACCCCTAGTGGCAACCTCTTGTTTTGCTTTGGAATATCTTTTTGGTTTTAAATGTATTTTAAGCTACAATAAATTGAGAGAAAAAACGGTATCACACTATTGTGGCTTTCTATATATCCTTTTCCATATATCCTTTTATCGACCTATATCTGTATGAGGAGCACGGGTGACGAATAGAGAGGAGTGGAGACCCGAATTGGAGAGGTGCACTGAGTAGCACAAAAAGCGCAGTAGCCTGTACACGAGAGTGGCAGGCATCCATCTCTGGTAAGAGTCCATCCACGGGTGAAGGGAAACACTATGTTGTCTTCATTGCACGAGGTGGATTTCTGACTTGTGGATTATTTGAAAAATTAACCATTGGTTTAACATAAGAAGGACTGCTTTGGATGGACTGTCTAGTGTTTGGACTAATTGATTGAGCTATGAGCGCTACCACATTTGTCTGTGCTGATTCATGAGTTTTGGATTAGTATAACTTTTGGTGTATACATGTTCATTTGAATTTAAAGGTAGCTGCTGACAAATGTATGAATATTAATTTGTGAGTCAATGAGTCATAATAGGCGCGGGTAATAGAGATTTACTAGTAGATTGTGGGAGTTTTATCTCTATTCCTTATATTCATAGCTATATATACCACAGTTAACCAAAGCAGAGGGGAGCCACAGGGCAATGAGCTGAGGGGGCCCTGACATTCTGTATGGGGTCCCATGACTACTGCAGGCTGCCTGCTGCAATATCAGTCCCTTTACTGTGCTGCTAAATTCTATAAGGAGGAGAACAAGGTGCCCAAAGACATTTTGTTAATGGCGTCTACTGATAGCAAGCTCCCTGACAAAGGTGTGCTGACAGCAGTTGTGACATCAGTTTAGGCAGCTGGCAGCACAGTGTCACTGGGTCTCCAGAAATGAAACCATCACACACACCCACTGAACCCTTTTCAGTGCAGGCAGTGATATCACAGCAGATGGGACAACAACAAGCTCTACCACTGGTCCAGGCTGACCAGAAGCACTAATTACTGCAGGAGAGGGTAGTGGATTTGCTGCCATTCTCTATGAAAAGTGGGATCAGCAACCCTGGATCTGGAGGAGGAGCTCCTTGAATCAGGAGTCTGCTGAGCAAAATATACCTCTGGAGGAAGCTAGTGGTAAAAATGTAAAATATACCTCTGGAAGAAGCTAGTGGTAACATTGTAAAATATACCTCTGGAGGAAGCTAATGGTAACATTGTAAAATATACCTCTGGAGAAAGCTAGTGGTAACATTGACAAGGTCCCATAATCACAACACCTCCCTCCAACCCCATTTTCATTACATTTCACCCCTTTTCCTAATAAAAGTGACTCCCTGCCACATAAACCCCCCATACAAACTCACCTTCTCTACACAGTTACAGCATCTCCCACCCACCTCTCGCTGGTCATTGTACCTCTCTACCAACTACTTTACTTTACAGATCACCGCACCTCTGAATGCAACCCTCTCCTCCTCCTTATGCTACCTTCAGTCTACCCATCTTTTACCTTTTCCAGAACTTCCCTCCTATCCCCCTCCCGCCGCCATGTTTCATTACACTGCCTTGGTGCCATGCATCTCTCACCCTCCAGGTCACAGCAACTACCTTCCACCTCATATACCCCACCTTACCCACCCCAACACCCACTTGCCAACCCTTTCCCTATGGTGTGTGTATGTGTGTGTGGGGGGGGGGGGTGCAGCTTGATATCTTTGCCTTGGGCACTGGATGGCCTTGTCCCAGCACTGGTGGCAGGCGGCATTGATATGTAAATCGCAGGGCATATTCATAGGTATATCATCACCACTGCTGAATGCTGCCTGCCACTGTCACTGAGCCTGCCATCAGCCTGTACTGCAAAGGTGAGCAGATGGGGGAAGGGGGATGTCCAGAGGTAACAGACAAAGGATTACAGTTTGGAGTGTTTATCTATCTATCTATCTATCTATCTATCTATCTATCTATCTATCTATCTATTTTCAGTGTACATAAAATCATAAGTAATGGCAGTGTTTAATTTTTAAAATAATGATTGTACTGAGGTTTGAATATGTCCCTGAGACTCTGGCTTGCAGGATAGCAATTTCAGTATATTTTATATACTGAGTACAAGAAGTGCTTTGTTTTGTTTAACAATGCCCCTTTAAGCCCCTACCACTCTTACCCCATTGTGGACCCATCCACAGTTTGCCATGGCATGCTACAAGAGCCAGATTACTACTCTACTTAAGCTACCCGGAGGCACCCACTCTCTCCCCCATCTCTTACCCTCTTCTCTCTCATCCCCCTCTCTTTCAGCCCCCCTCTATCATCCACCCTTACCCCCATCTCTATTTAATTTAGTTTGTTTTCATAATTTATTTATTTTAACAAAAATTGTTTGTGTTTTCATTTTATTTATTCCCAAAAAAGGTCCACCAAAATCCTCAGCACCAGACCCATGGTGCTCTTAATCTGACCCTGGCCATCAGTTTAAAACACAGACAACAATACTGGCAGTGCAAGGCAACAGGTTTAGTTAAATTGTGTCACCTGCAGTGCTACATACTCGCCTTCTCCCTTCTCTCCTTCACTGCTCTGTTCACTGCTAGGGGGAAAAGAAACTTCCAGTAATTCCATGATTTACCTGTTGGAAGCACTGGGTGAGGACAAGTCAGAGTGCTGGAGACCTGGACTGCAGCTCAACATATGTAATCCTAGTTGCTGACCTGTCCTTTCAGGCCCCAAATCCAATCACTGTCAAAAGCTTGTAGACTTCACCTTTGTAACATTCATGCCCTTGTTTTCTCTTGCCTTGACTATTGCAACTTCCTTCTCATAGGCCTACCTTTCCACTGTCATTAATGCTGCTGCCAGACTCTACCTTACCAACCGCTCAGTGTCCTCCACTCCTCTCTGCCAATCTCTCCACTGGCTTCCAATTACTCAGCAAATGAAATTAAAAATACTAACAACATTATACAAAGTCATTCACAACTCTGTCCCGAGTTACATCACCAAGATGCCTCCAAATATCACCCAAACTGTCCTCACTGCTCCTCCGAAGACCTCAAGCTCCCTTGTTCCCTCCTCTCATGCTTATCTCCAGGACTTCTTCAAAGCCTCTCCCATCCTCTAGAACTCTCTACCTCAATCTGTCCAGCTATCTTCTTCTCTAGCTACCTTTAGGCGATCCCTGAGAACTCATCTCTTCAGGGAAGAGCCTCCAACTAACTAAACTTTTATTACTTCCATTAGTTCATCCCCCCAGATATAACCTTTTGTACCACTTGCCCCACTCTATTAGATTGTAAGCTTTTATGAGCAGGGCCTTCTCAACCCTTTTGTATTTTATTGTATCTTATATTGTAACTGTACTGTCTCCCTTTATATTGTAAAACTCTGTGGAAATTGTTGGCGCTATGTAAATCCTGTATAATAATAATAATAATAATAGAACGTAGTGGACAGGTCTACAATGGTTTTAGACAGCCCCTGCCCAAGTATGTGCTGCTAGCCATGAGTATTTTAACCCTTGCTGCAGCAAATAAAACGTTTTAAAAAAATGGAAGCTCTCAATTATTGCTGCTTTTTTAGCCTGACTGTGTTACAGTAATAACTGACATGGCTTTGGTGGGGGCTTAAAGCTAAACTCCTTGATACACTTTACATGCCAGGCTGGCCCAAATGAATTATGTCCCTCACTTACATGTTGGGCTATTAGATGTGCTAGATGTATATACTGTAGCTGAGGCTACATACAGCATACAGCACTGTGTTCTGGGTTCGAGCCGAGAACTTCCTGTCTTCTTGATGTATTCTAGCAATGAATACAAAGCTTCCTCTGGCATCAAGGGGTGTCCAACCCATAAGCTCAGTGTGTTGACACACTGGACACTAGGGTTGCCACATCATCCCTTTAATCCAGGACACATCTAAATTACACAGGTTCTGAGACTAATATAATGCAGATAAGGCACCAAGTGAATTTAATTACCACCTTAACCCCTTGCCGACCGCCGATCGGCAATTGACGGGGCAAGGTGTCTCGTGAGCGCAAATCGCCGTCATATGACGGCGGCCACGCTCACGAGCCTAGTGAGCGCTCACGAGCCTAGTGAGTGCGCGCGCGCTCACTGTGTTCGGGGAGGGCCAGGGAGCGGGTGCGGATCACCATATAATATAGTCTTCAGTGAGTTGAGCAGCGCCATAACCACCACAATCTTTACCATAAATCTTTAGAATCACTTTAAAACCCACTTTCCTGAAGAGTGAGGCAGGGATGAGAGCTAGCCGCGCATGAGGGAGCCGCCGTTTATAGACAGAGATTCGCGGGATGCTGCCACTCTGCACACAAGCTGGTCGGCAAACGGTTAAGCCAACACCACAGCCTCCCAAGAGATGTTGCACCCTCCCTCCAGCACACAACAGATGACTCATACTCTCAAGCTGTATGTTTCTCTGAACCTGTAAACAGGGGTGGTGTGTCCTTTCCCTATAATCAGCGTTCACATAACTCTATAATCAAGCTATGCAGTGTGTATTATATCAGATCCCATTCCCCTGCTTTCTGCTGCTGAGAGATGCTGTTTTAGGGCCTGGACTTGAACTTGGAACTTCTGATTTAAGCCATGTCTCTGCACTTCCTGTTTGCCAGATTATTGTGCTCTCTCCGCCCAATATCTCGCTTTTGTCTTCCCTGCCGCTGTCCATATGTTTGCTACCACTCCTTACCAACCTTTGGCTTGTTCCTTGACTACACTTTTGCCTGATCCCAACCTGCAACCACTTGACTACACTTTTGCCTGATCCCAACCTGCAACCACTTGTTACGGACCCTTGACTTGTTTACTGACTATGCTTCTGTTTGATCCTTACCTGCTATAATTGCTACTGGGACCCGTCTTGCTCACCTCCTGGTGGGGATATCCTGAGGACCGTGACCTGTTACTAACACATAGCAAAACCCATCTCCACCATCAGGAGCTCTGGTGAACACCGGCTAGTACTTAGACTCTGCACCTCAGATGAGCCCGCGTCATCTGCCAGGGTGACCTGCTTGTATGTACCTATGCTGCTGGTCAGTGGGAGTCCCGCTACTGCTACTGCTATAGCTACTGGTCTCCGAGCCTGACCCCTGCTCGTGACAGAATAATTTGGCCAATAGCATGGAGACTGCTATGGCAAATGTTGTGGCTCCTTTTAGGCAGCAAATTGCAGAGCTGGAGTTTGGTGTTGTCTACCAAGAAAAATTTGCATTGATGAAAATGTGGTGAAAGGACAACAGGAGGAAATCCATGCTCTGCAGAAGCAGCAATTGCTGGACCTACATTCCTGAGATAATGCTAACGCACATATGCTTCACCATATGCTTCACCCACCCAAGCTCAATGGAGTTTGTCGTTGTTACTGAGGTTTCCTTAACCAGTGTCCCATATATTTCCAAATGCGACCCGCTAGATTCACTTCTCCTGATTGGGGAAGCTCTAGCTTGGGCCTTCCCTTATATAGAACAAGGCAGTGCCACTCTGAAATTTTGAGACTTTTGTGACCACGATGAATCAGGTTTTTGATGATCCCAACCTATGTGCTGCCGCCGAAGCAAAGTTACATAGTTTGCAGCAGGGTAAACGCTCTGTTGCTGAGTATACAGCTGAATTCAGATGAGTTTTGTTAAAGGCTTTCTGAACAGGTAAAAGATGAGCTTGCCAGAGTTGAAACTCGTAATGATCTCGAGGCCTTCATCCAACTATGTACAGTATCTAACAAAAGTGAGTACACCCCTCTCATTTTTGTAAATATTTTATTATATCTTTTCATGTGACAACACTGAAGAAATTATACTTTGCTACAATGTAAAGTAGTGAGTGTACAGCTTGTATAACAGTGTAAATGTGCTGTCCGCTCAAAATTACTCAAAACACAGCCATTAATGTCTAAACTGCTGGCAATAAAAGTGAGTACACCCCTAAGTGAAAATGTCCAAATTGGGCCCAAAGTGTCAATATTTTTTGTGGCCACCATTATTTTCCAGCACTGCCTTAACCCCCTTGGGCATGGAGTTCACCAGAGCTTCACAGGTTTCCACTGGAGTCCTCTTCCACTCCTTCATGATGACATCACAGAGCTGGTGGATGTTAGAGACCTTGCGCTCCTCCACCTTCCGTTTGAGGATGCCCCACAGATGCTCAATAGGGATTAGGTCTGGAGACATGCTTGGCCAGTCCATCACCTTTACCCTCAGCTCCTTTAGCAAGGCAGTGGTCATCCTGGAGATGTGTTTGGGGTCGTTATCATGTTGGGATACTGCCCAGTCTCCGAAGGGAGGGGATTATGCTCTGCTTCAGTATGCCACAGTACATGTTGGCATTCATGGTTCCCTCAATGAACTGTAGCTCCCCAGTGCCGGCAGCACTCATGCAGCCCCAGACCATGACACTCCCACCACCATGCTTGACTGTAAGCAAGACACACTTGTCTTTGTACTCCTCACCTGGTTGCTGCCACACACGCTTGACACCGTCTGAACCAAATACGTTTATCTTGGTCTCATCAGATCACAGGACATGGTTTCAGTAATCCATGTCCTTAGTCTGCTTGTCTTCAGCAAATTGTTTGCGGGCTTCTTGTGCATCATCATTAGAAGAGGCTTGCTTCTGGGACTACAGCCGCGCAGACTAATTTTATGCAGTGTGCGGCGTATATTCTGAGCACTGACAGGCTGACCCCCCACCCCTTCAACCTCTGCAGCAATGCTGGCAGCACTCATACGTCTATTTCCCAAAGACAACCTCTGGATATGAAGCTGAGCACATGTCCTCAACGTCTTTAGTCCACAATGGCGAGGCCTGTCCTGAGTGGAACCTGTCCTGTTAAACCACTGTATGGTTTTCTTATCGTCTAGGCCATCTTTATGTAGAGCAACAATTTTTTTTTTATGATCCCCAGAGAGTTCTTTGCCATGAGGTGCCACATTGAAATTCCAGTGACCAGTATGAGAGAGTGAGAGTGATAACACCAAATTTAACACACTTGCTCCCTATTCACCCCCAGACCTTGTAACACTAACAAGTCACATGACACAGGGGAGGGAAAATGGATAACTGGGCCCAATTCGGACATTTTCACCTTTGTTGTCAGCGGTTTAGACATTAATGGTTGTGTGTTGAGTTATTTTGAGGGGACAGCAAATTTACACTGTTATACAAGCTGTACACTCCCTACTTTACATTGTAGCAAAGAGTCATTTCTTCACTGTTGTCACATGAAAAGATATAATAAAATATTTACAAAAATGTGAGGCGTGTACTCGCTTTTGTTAGATACTGGGGATCATTTACTATAGCGCTCCCGCAAAATAGCGGCAAAATTGCCGCAAAATAGCGGTAAAATTACCGCGAATCGTGGTAATTACCGCGATTCGCGGTAAATATCGCTAAAACGGTATTCACAATATCGCTGGGCGGTAAATAACGGCCAAAATGGAAGCTCCAAGGTCACAGATAACTCCCAACTCCTTACTCCAGCCAAGACCTGGAGTTGTGCAAATAGAAATAATGTTTGGAGCATAATCTGATCCCCTAAATTGCGCTAAAATATGCGGTATATTGTTTAAAGATAATCTGCTTTTAAACTGTGTGAAAAAGTGATTTCTACACTGAAATATCTTAAAAAGTCTGAGAAGAGACAAATACCCCAGCTCTTTACTCCAAGGCACAGAGCACAGCTGAGCACAACTGAGCATGCTCAGACACAAAACAACTCTCAAAATAACTCTCATGGAGTAATTCCTTGAGTTGTTAGAAAATACCAAAATCAGTGTTATTTTACACTGTGTGAAGTGTAAAATAACACTGTGAAGAGGAGAGTTATTTTGCCAAGTGCAAGTTTCTGCCATTCATTCTAATGGTACAATTGTAACTTTATCAAATAAATCCATTCCATGTTGAAAATACATGTATCTTTCGCTCAAAGAAATTCTCCTGGCAACAATGTTGCACATTTGAGAATCTATTTTGTTTTTAGTAATGACACGTTGTAACAACGGTCCTCT
>BLSH010302903.1:63881-75444 GCA_018402905.1 Glandirana rugosa | reverse complement strand
AAAGCAACGCAGTGCCAAATCGCAAAAAGTGCTCAGTTCCTAAAGTGTGAATTCCTTCCGGGGCTGAAGTGGTTAAAGGAATATATTTTTTTCACTTTAACAATTATTAAAACCACTGCTCCTGAAAAAAAATTAGAAACTTTTTTTTTTCTATTCAGACATGTGCCCTGGGGCTAAGGCTGTTACAATTAGAGAGAGGGGTGGAAAATGTTTTTTTTTTTTTTTTTTAGGGCAATGAACTTGCATACAACTGCAGTTCAATCCCAGCCAACATCAACACCTAACCTGAGAGGCATCTTCACAGGCAAATAGAGCTTGCATGTGTGCTATTTTACTCGAGTGGGTGAGAGCTGAAGTTGTAATTGCCTTTAACTGGGAGTTATTTTAAGGCACTGCTGGAGTAGATTTGGGAGGTATAGTAAATCAGGGCCAATATGTTCGAGCCAGCTACAGGAAAAACCTTGCTATATAACTAGAATATTGTCTATTTATGAGAAGATTTACTCTCCCCCAAGTTTGGGAGGGCCATATGGTGTTTTGTCTGGTCCACTCTTTTGAAAACGGTTACACATACATATCTATCCATCCAATGCCATGCATTGTACATGTCTTTGAATTATTCTGTTATTTATTGTATTTTTGTATTTTAGAACCCCTTTTGTACCATTCTAAACATCCCTGAAGAAGAGTCTATCAACTGTCTCGAAACACGTTGAATATTTTGCAGTTCTTCTCCATTCCAGGGGTCCTTACCACCATATGTCTTTGCTTAGTGATTGTGTCTTGCCTTGTCTATGTTGTCTATGTGGTCCCTACTTTTAACAGCACCTTTGTTATGTTCTTCAGGCCTTTTTACTTGTACACATTTATATGAAAACATTTATATAACATTTTACTAGTCATGGTGTCTGTGTGTATCAAATCAGTGCATGCCTAAATTGCCTTTCCTTGGAGGGGTTATCTACAATTTTTGTACGTCCTGGGATGTTGGCATACACTCAGAATCCCCATCACTCCTTCTTCTTGCTCTACATAAAGATGGCCTAGGCTATAAGAAGATCGCCAAGACCCTGAAACTGAGCTGCAGCACTGTGACCATACAGTGGATTAACAGGACAGGTTCCACTCAGAACAGGCCTCGCTATGGTCAACCAAAGTTGAGTGCGCATGCTCCACGTCATATCCAGGGAAAGAGACATATGAGTGCTGCCAGCATTGCTGAAGGGGCGGGGGGGGGTCAGCCTGTCAGTGCTCAGACCATTTGCTGCACCATTTGCCATTGGTCTGCATGGCTGTCATCCCAGAAGGGAGCCTCTTCTAAAGATGATGCACAAGAAAGTCCGCAAACAGTTTGCTGAAGACAAGCAGACTAAGGACATAGATTACTGGAACCTGATGAGACCAAGATAAACATATTTGGTTCACATGGTGTCAAGCATGTGTGGCAGCAACCAGGTGAGGAGTACAAAGACAAGTGTGCCTTGCCTACAGTCAAGCATTGTGCTGAGAGTGTCATGGTCTGGGGCTGCATGAGTGCTGCTGGCACTGGGGAGCTACAGTTCATTGAGGGAACCATGAATGCCAACATGTACTGTGACATACTGAAGCAGAGCATGATCCCCTCCCTTCGGAGACTGGGCTGCAGGGCAGTATTCCAACATGATAAGGACCCCAAACACATCTCCAAGACGACTAGTGCCTTGCTAAATAAGCTGAGGGTAAAGGTGATGGACTGGCCAAGCATGTCTCCAGACCTAAACCCTATTGAGCATCTGTGGGGCATCCTCAAACAGAAGGTGGAGGAGCGCAAGGTCTCTCACATCTACCAACTCCATGATGTCACTATGGAGGAGTGGAAGAGGACTCCAGTGGCAACCTGTGAAGGTCTAGTGAACTCCATGCCCAAGAGGGTTAAGGCAGTGCTATTAAATAATGGTGGCCACACAAAATATTGACACTTTGGGCCCAATTTGGACATTTTCACTTAGGGGTGTACTCACGTTTGTTGCCAGCAGTTTAAACATTAATGGCTGTGTGTTGAGTTATTTTGAGGGGACAGCAAATTTACACTGTTATAGAACCTGTTTACTCACTACTTTACATTTCTTCAGTGTTGTCACATGAAAAGATATAATAAAATATTTACAAAAATGTGAGGGGTGTACTCACTTTTGTGAGATACTGTATACTGGTCAACTAGCTTATGCTTCCCAGGGATGCCCAAATTTCTCAGCAGCGCTCTATCACTGAATTGTAGGTCCTGCATCCTTACTTTCTGATCAAAGTTTCTTGTGTTTCCCTGCCTCTGGATGCCTGAGGCAGCCTGGACCTTCTCGTATGCCATTTTCAGATTCTTTCTTAAGTGCTTCACATATCCTCCCTGGGAGGTCATCGAAATTTGGTCAGAGGATTTGTCAAATATTAGGTCTACTGCCAGTCGGGGCTCCCACTTGAAAATGAGCACATAGGATAAATACCCTGTGGCAATGTGCTCTGTTCTGTTATAGGCATGTACAATGGATAAAATATGCCAGCTCCAATGCTGTTTCTTCTCTGAACATATCTAAGAGAGTGCAATTGATTTGTTCTGTGAGCGGTTCTCCTTGCAGGCGGTAAGGAGTTGTTCTAGACTTCTGCATGCCTAATAAGTCTAACAGTCTCTTAAAGAGTTTACTCCCAAAGTCCCTCCTTGGTCAGAGTGAATAGGTTGAGGCAAGCCATAGAGGCCACAGTAGATGCTTTGCTGGCCTTTAGTTGGCATTGCCTGGGCATAACAGGTGAAGCGGTCAGTCACCACCATGACATTTCCCTGTCCAATTGACTCAGGTTGCAGACAGAGGTGTTTATTTACTACAGCTGGAGAGTGCAAAATCAGGCTCATTTCTGCATAAAAAACAATCAGCTTCTAACCTCAGCTTGTTCAATTAAGCTTTGGCAATAAAACCTGGAAGCTGATTGGTTCCTATGCAGAAGTGAGCCTGATTTTGCACTCTCCATCTTTAGTAAATAAACCTCAGAAAGTCAATGCACACCAATTGCATTGGTCCTTGACTTTGAAGATGGCCATTAGGGGTGACTGTGCTGGGTAAAGTTACATTTGGATGAAAAAAAAAATTCAGTTCAACCAACAATGACAAAAAAAACATCACACACAAATAGAAAACCTCCATATACACTATCCAATACTCACAGTTAAGCCAGAGGAGGGCAAAAACTCCAATAAAGCATGATGCAAGTTGCTCCAGCGGGGGATAAAAATTCCTTCCTGATCCCCCAACAGGCAAATCGAATATTTCCTGGATCAACAGGGAGAGAAACACAGGCGCTCTAAGTGTAGCTGTATAGAAATGTATTAAAAGATAATAACAAGTCTACTCACAAACAGTGACTTGTATCAGTCACATCAATGGTGGATGAAATCATCATAAGGGAAAGTGTCAGGAAACAACCGTTGCCCCTGGAAATCGGGTCTGGAAGCCTGTGTGCCTGATCCCTTGTACCTCCGCTGCCCGCCTGATTACAAACTCTGCATGGACTTGACCATTCTTCTGCCTACTCCTTTGCACCGCACCGCCCCGCCAGTTGCCGACCCAGCTTGTACCACCTTCCTTCCTATCTGCACGAGCCGCTCCGGAACCTCTCACACCATCATCAGAGACATTCCAGCTCTCGTGCAACCCTGCACTCTCTGACCTTCTATCTGCTCTACCAGGGATCCCTGAATCAGGTGTGCAAAAGTGGTTGTTCCCTACATAATATGGACTCCACCACCAGGTGCATGATAGAAACGGACAGCCATGACCGAGTCTGCGCAGGGAACCCACTCTCCTATGGACAATCTGTGTGCTCACCTTGCTGATCTCACACAGGCAGTAAAAAACCTGCAAGAGGGCTACACCCGGTTGGAAGAGCGGGTACAAGAACTTGCAGTGCCTACAGCCCCAGGGGCTGGTCCATCCACAGCCCGCACCATTGTGGCTCTGCCTTCGGAACCCAAGGTACCCCTGCCAGACAAGTTCTCTGGGGATCACCGCAAGTTCCGGGCCTTTTGCAATTCCTGTGAGCTATATTTTGGCCTCCAACCACACACCTTCTCTCTCAAGGCCACCAAGGTAGGGCTTGTCATCTCCCTCCTTCAGGAACGAACCCTAGCCATGGGCCCACCTGCTATGGGAGCAGAGAGCCCCAGAAGTCTCCACATTGGCTCTATATTTTCAAGCCATGGCCCAACTTTATGAGGACCCCCACCAGGCCGCCACAGCGGAGGCTACCCTACATGCTCTCCAACAAGGTCGCTGCACTGCGGAAGACTAAGTAGCAGAGTTCCGGCGCTGGAGCGCAGATACAGCATGGAACGATGCCGCCCTGTGTTACCAATTTCGTTTGGAAAATAATAATAAACTGCGCTACAGTCCGAATGCACAAAATCAGCAGCAGCTAGAAATAAAATGCAGAGTAAAAATAATAGAGCTGCGCTTAAAACGAAAGTCCTCCGATATTATTAATATCTCAGATGTTCAACATTGATCAAAAAGACACCCCGTGCTCAACACACCATACGTGAATCCACCACCATATAGCGGGGGAGCTTACCAGACAAAGCTGGGAGCCCAGCTTAAAATTGTAGTCAGGTCTTAATCTTTCCTCCACTGAATCCTCACAGGGACAGCATTGGCCAAACCAGGGAGAGATCCTTGCAACCTTTCACCGCGGGGCGGGTTATCTCACAGGCAGGTATCACATGCACATACCGAGCACCTGTCGCCTCCTCCTCGCTCCTCCTCACTCTCCGCTTCCACCGATAGACCCGCACAGCTCCGGCCCGGACCGCATCCACATCCGAGCAGGATTTCCAATTTCGTTTGGGTCTGTCCAACGAGCTGGCCCGAGTGGGGGTGCCCCAAACCCTGGACACACTCATCAACCTGGCAATTGCAATTGACAAGCTTCTCCGGGAACGCCGTGCCGAAAGATCTTCGGGACTCCTGCGTCCCACTTGGATGCTCCCACGGGTTCCCAGCTACCCGAATCCTGCTCCTTTCGCTCCAGTGACCTCCTCCTCCTCTCCTCCAGACTTCTCCGAGCCAATGCAGATAGGGCTCCTACGTCCATCCCTCACCACTGAGGAAAGACAATGACAGTTCTCCCAGAACTTGTGCCTTTATTGTTGGGAACCAGGACACGTAGTCAGAGTTTGCCCCGCCAAGCGCGGTAAGTGTCCTTCTGCTACCATGGTTGAAATACCTACCAAGCGGGGTCAAGCTTCTCATCTTGTTCTTTCCCTTTTTCTGCAGCTTCCCAGGGGGAATGTCTTTAGTAAGCAAGGAGCAGAAAAATTGCCCCCTCACAGGCCCTATGACTTCCCCATCGAACTCTTGCCTGGTGCAGTACTTTTCGGAAGGATCTACCGGCTATCAGAACCTGAGCTAGCGGCCCTCAAGGCCTATCATGATGACAACTTTGAAAATGGGTTCATCCGACCCGCCACGTCTTCTGCAGGAGCCGGAATTTTCTTTGTCGAATAAAAGGACCACTCTTTACGGCCGTGCATTGACTACAGGGAACTCAACCGGATTATGATTAAGAACCATTATCCCCTGCCTCTAGTCCCGGAATTATTCCAAAGATTGGGATCGGCAACTGTATTCACCAAACTTGATCTTCGCAGGGCTTACAATCTCGTCCGCATCAGAGAAGGTGGCGAATGGAAAACAGCTTTCCGCACGCGCTTCGGACACTATGAGTATTTAGTCATGCCCTTTGGACTGTGTAATGCCCCCGCGACCTTCCTGCATTTCGTAAATGATGTATTCTGGCACTATTTAGACCTCTTTGTCATAATCTATCTGGGTGACATTTTAATCTTCTCTTCCTCCCTTGAGGAGCACCGCAGGCACATCACTAAGGTCTTGAGTCGTCTTCGGCAACATGGGCTGTACACCAAGGTGGAAAAATGTGTGTTTGATCAACCCAGCATCCAATTCCTTGGACTGGCTATATCCATCACGGGCATCCACATGGATCCTCAAAAAGTTTCTACCATTCTGGACTGGCTGGCACCAACAGGCAGGAAAGTGGTTCAACCATTTGTGGGGTTTGCCAACTTTTACAGAAAATTCATTAAAGGCTTCTCTGCTATCATCACCCCGATCACACAGCTGACAAAGCAAAACTCTCGGTTCTGTTGGTCCACCGAAGCCCAAGCTGCCTTCCAGACACTCAAGTCCTTATTCACTTCGGCACCCATTCTGAAGCATCCTAACCCTGCCTTGCCCTACGTCCTGGAAGTGGATGTTTCAGAGACTGCGGAGACTTGCTCCACCCAGTAGCTTTCTTCTCTCGCAAGTTATCCGCACCCGAGAAGAATTATGATGTAGGAAGCAGGGAGCTATTGGCTATCAAATCGGCCTTGGAAGAATGGCGCTACTTGCTTGAAGGGGCCACGCACCCCATCCTTATATATACTGATCACAAAAACCAGGAGTACCTGAGGACGGCCAAGAGACTGAGATCCCAGCAGGCCCGCTGGGTGCTCTTCTTTTCCAGGTTTCAGTTCCATCTGACATACAGGCCGGGATCGAAGAGCATAAAACCGCACGCTCTTTCCCGGGATGTTCTCGGGGTCAGGAGACACCACTCCGCCCGACACAATACTTCCCTCAAGGAACTTCCTACTCACCCAAGAAGATTTGTTGTCACAGATCAGACGGGTCCTGGCTGGCTCCTCTGGTCCTTTTGATTCCAGACTGATAGTAAAGGATGGGCTATGGTGGTTCGGCCACAAGATCTTCGTCCCAACAGGCCAACGCCTAAGGGCTTTAGGATTCTGCCATGACCACAAGTTAGCCGGGCATTTCAGGGTTTGCAAGACGGCTGAATTGCTTTCCCATTCCTTCTGGTGGCTGAGAGCTGAGGAGGATTGTAGGAGGTACATCAGCTTTTGTCCCATCTGTGCCCGAAACAAGACAAACAAAGCCAAAGCTTGGGCCTCTTGAACCTGCTCCCTGTACCTGAACACCCGTGGTCTCAGTTAGCCATGGACTTTATCGTGGAGCTGCCCCCTTCTGAGGGATACTCTAAAATCTCCGTGGTCATTGATATGAGCAAAATGGCTCATTTTCTGCCCATGGAGGGCACTCCTACGGCTTCCAAAAACTGCAGACACCTTCATTAAAGAAATAGTCCAGCTTCATGGAGTCCCCAGCAATATTGTATCAGATTGTGGGGTCCAATTCACCTCCAGATTCTGGAAGGCCTTGTGTTCAGCATTGGAAATTGAATTATCCTTCTCATCTGCTTACCACCCCCAGACCAACAGCCGAACTGAGAGAATGAATCAGACTCTGGAGCAATACCTTCGCTGCTTTTCTTCATTCTCTCAGAACAACTGGGTTGCACTGTTGCCACTGGCCGAGTTTGCATACAATAACACCATCCACTCGGTCACCAAGCAGTCCCCATTCTGGGCTAATTATGGGTTCCATCCCACTTCCTCCCTGACCTGACCCCTGAAAGCAGGGTTCCAGTGGCACAGGAGGTCACAAGTTTCTTTGACACAAACAACAAACTTTTGCAGGACACCCTGTCTAGGACTCAGGAATGGAACAAGGAGGCCTTCGACAAGAGAAGGCAGGGGAAATTGGAACTACAGCCGGGCAACCGAGTTTGGCTTTCCACCAGGAACCTGAAATTGGCTTGCCCCTCAAAGATGTTGGGACCTAGGTTCATTGCACCGTTCCCGATTAAGAGGAAGATTAATAGGGTGGCATTTGAGCTGGATCTTCCCCCTCCATTACGTATCCACCTGGTCTTCCATACATCTCTGTTGAAACCAGCTGTCCCAGACCCCTATCTGGGATAAAAGGCGGATCCATCTGAACCAATTCTGGTAAACAGAGAGAAGGAGTTTGAGGTGGAAGCCATCTTGGATTGTCGGAAGAGGGCTGGGGTCACTCAGTATTTGGTCAAATGGAAGGGTTATGGACCCGAAGAAAGTTCTTGGGAACCAGAAACAAACATTCATGCAGCAGAACTAATTCAAGCCTTCAGAAGGGGGGGCAATGTCAGGATACGACCATTGCCCCTGGAAATCAGGTCTGGAAGCCTGTGCACGGCATTGGCGCCAAACGGACCATTTAGGCAGACAGCACCCTGCAACCAGTGCTGTCTGTTCTACAGCCTCCAGTGTCCCTGTGAGCCCCAGCTCTGTTCCTGTTTACTTGTTCCTGTTTCCTGAAGACCTGGCTTAACCTAACCTGCTTGATATCCACCTGCACCAACCCCTGGCTATCCTGCCTGATCCCTTGTACCTCCGCTGCCCGCCTGATTACGAACTATGTTTGGACTTGACCATTCTTCTGCCTACTCCTTTGTACTGCACCGTCCGCCAGTTGCCAAACCAGCTTGTTCCACCTTCCTTCACATCTGTACGAGCTGCTCCGGAACCTCTCACACCATCACCAGAGACAATCCAGCCCTCGTGCCATCCTGCACTCTCGGACCTCCTGTCTGCTCTATCAGGGGTCCCCAAATCAGGTGCGCAAGAGTGGTTGTTCCCTGCATAAGGCAGACTCCACCACCAGGGGCGTGACAGAAAGCCTGAGCCATGTGTCTGGGGGTGAGGATGGAGGTAGAACGGGCGTCTGCAGGGTCTTTAGGTGGTGAATACTTCCAGCGGACTTCCTGACGCCAAGTGGATGACAGAGGGTGATGTCACTTCCCGGATGCGGTGTGTGGAGGCATATGGAGATGCGGAGGTCGGCGACGCGTTCTCAGAGTGCATGCTCCTTCTTCAGGCCTTAATTCCGCCATTTCGGAAAGGGGCCTAAATATGGGCAGGGCTGATAATCTTGGAAGGCAAGCTCTGCGTGTGGAGAGGTGGGCGTGGCCATATTACGTGCTGAACTAGATAAAACTCTATGGCTATAGTCCTTACCCGGGAGTGTTAAAAACCATTGGAGAACAAATTTCATTATGAGCAATGGATACATACAAAGGAATAAAAGCAGCACATTTATGTCATGTATTACATTGTTCAGCCAAGTGAAACATTAATTAAATTAAAAATAAAAGTAAAAATAAGAATTAAAAATTAAAAATAAAAATGAATATAAAAATTAAAATAAAAATAAATTACATTTAAAAATGTATGTAATTAGTAAATCTTATATACAGTATACGTAATATATTTGGTATGGTTAAAAACTATGTTTATGATACGTGTATACAAGTTAAATAAATAAATAGATGAATTGGCTTATGGGCAAAAATGTATATAATGATCAGTAGAGGGATCTTATTAACCTAATACATATGTATATATAACAGTTCCATGGCATTTGGAGGTAAGGCAATAGATCCACTACCATAGGAACAGCTATACAGGTGAATGCACTAGCCTAATCTATATACCAAGAAATGGGGTGTGCCCTGTGGCATAGGCACATCATAACCTGCAGGTCACCCAGTGCCCCGCTGAACAGACACATACACGCGACGCAAGGCAGCCCAAACATATTTGCATGAGAATACATAATGGGGGTGAAAAAGTATAAAAAACTATATTATACTGTATTACTGTACTGTAAAACTATATTGTACTGTATTATACTATACTTTGTGGGGTCTAGATAATAGTTACTGAACCTTAAGGGTCCAAAAAGCGATAGGTGGGGACACCTAAACAAAAAATCAACAGAAACAATATTAATCCATAGGTTTAGGAGCATATACACGTATATACTATAACTGAGAGGAGGAATTGCTAAGTGAAAAGAAGTACTATACGGGGTGCTATAATAGTTAACTGAAAGATCTGGCTGGTCTGTGGGACCAGCCCTTATGGAGGGAACGGCTGGTGATATGACAATGGTTATAGTAGGAAGTTGACCTCTATCTCTTCGTTCAAACCCCCTGGCGTGGGTCCAAGGTATATGTCCAAAAAGTTTCCCTTCAGCAGACATTCAAAACGCTTCGCTAGAGGGAATGTGGCTGGTATGGACTCTAAGACCCACACCCTGAGGCCCTCCAAAGATTGTTGGTGATGTTTGAGGAAGTGTCGGGGAACACTGTGCTTATCTTAGCCCCCCTCTACGAACCTATGATGCTCCCCGAATCTCTTCCTTAGTGTCGTAATGGTTCTCCCTATAAACCGCAGAGACATGTGAGACAGTAGATGAAGAATTCACTGGAGCAATTATAAAACTCTTTGATGTTATAGACTTTCCCTTTGCTAGTGAATGTTTTTTGACCATGTGTGGTGTGCTTACAAGTCAAACACAATGGTTTGCGGCACTGATACATGCCGACCAAGGGGATCATGCAGAGTGTTAGGTCCCACTTTAGGCTGCACTTTGAGCTTACTAGGGGCTATCCGATTCTTGATGCTTCTGGCTTTTTTGTATGAAAATTTGGGTTTGAGAGGCATGGTGGATTTCAGATGTTAATCCACTAGTAGAATGGGCCAACGTTTGGCTATTACTCTTTCCATTTGTTTGTATTTGGTGTGTAACTGTGTAGTAAAACGGATCAGTTGCTGCTCCGATGACTGTTCTTTAGTGGCGGGGGTATCATGTTCTAATGAGACTGAGCCTCCTGAATCAAGAGTTCAGGATACCCTTCCTCAATGAATTTGGTGACAAGTAACTGGCTCTATTCCTCATAGTCCTGGGTTTTAGTACAATTCCTCTGAAGTCGACAAAATTGGCTCTTTGGTATGTTCTTTATCCAACTGGGTGGTGGCAGCTTTGGAAGTGTAAGTAAGAATTGCCAGCCGTGGGTTTGACATCATTTTTAGCTAGTATATCTTTGTCCTGGTGGTACAACAAAAGGTCAAGGAACGGTAGTTGGGTGGAATTAATGGCCAATATAAAGGATAGTCCATATGAGTTTTGGTTACAATGGGATACAAAATTGTGAAAGGTATCTTCCGGGCCATCCCAGATGACGAGGATGTCATCAATATACCTCCCATAATAGATAATATGGGAGGCATATGGATTGTCATGCCAAATGCACCTGGACTCCCACAAGCCCATGGCCATGTTAGCATAGCTGGGGTCAAAATTCGCCCCCATAGCTGTGCCTACTTTTTGCAGATTCAAAATGAATTGGGCTTAGGATGAGTTAATTAGAGAATCTTAAATAAGAATTTTGGAAATGGCTTCCAGGTAGTGTTGAGCGAACCCGGACTGTAACGTTCGGGTCCGTACCGAACTTTCGGGTGTCCGTGGCACGGACCCGGACATTTCAAAAATCGTTCGGGTTCGGTCCGGGGAGCCATGCCTGGGCTTGCAATGTCAGGCCCAAGCGAGTTGTGATGGACCTTCGGTAAAGGTTTTAAGAATAAATTCTAAGAGATTAATTGAGTAGGATTCGGGTTAAGTAAAACTTAGACGTTTTTCATCCGTGTCGATACCCCCGCTTAAAACTGGGGTCGATACGATTGTACCGGTACCCGAACACCCTCAGGTCCACGTAAACCGTACTGTTAGGTATACGGAGGGTATAATAGATAATACCCTCCATATAACTACTGTAGGAGCAGTAGACCCTACCGGGCCTT
>BLSH010302903.1:48474-59313 GCA_018402905.1 Glandirana rugosa | reverse complement strand
AACATTTAGACCGGACTCACACAGCCATTCATATACTTCTTTTTTTGAATAGGCCTCAATACAAAAAAAAACCATGTTACTAGGCTACCTCCTCCTACTCCTCTACCACCGCCACTTCCACCTACACTGCCACGGTCACGGCCTAGTCAACCTCTAGGCTCCTATTCCACATCCACCCCCCTTCCCGTTTTTTTACTTGATTTTAATTTATTTTCCCTATCCCCATTTATTTGTAGGGCACTTGCCCTAGTTTGAAGATGATTTTAGAACAGTTATATGGCTTCTACCATTAATTAATACTTTTCAGACACAGTTTGAAGATGATCCACATTCACCTCCATTTTTGCTTTTTTTATGTTTTTATTTTTTTAAAAATATTTACAGTTATTTCCCTGTCCCCATTTTTTTGTAGGTCACTTGCCCTACCCTTACCCCCATTTTACTTCCTTTTGCAGCCCTCTAGGGCTTTCCAGGACTTTGTTACAGCCATTTTGATTTCAATGGGGTTCGTTGTCCGTGCGATCGTTCGGGTTCCGTCCGGACCCGGACCCGGACTTTGTCCCGAAGTTCAGACGGACCAGCAGAACCCGAACTTCCAGAGGTTCGCTCAACTCTACTTCCAGGCCAAATGAATGAGGGATGGATGTATATAGAGAATCCAAAGATGCCCGTTTATAAGTCGGTTCCCAGCTGTAGTGTGTCAATTGTTTGAGAAGTTGGATGCCATCTCGTATATAAGAGGGGAAACTTTGTGCTAGGGGCTGAAGGAACTCAAAAGCATGTAATAAAAATGGGTTGGTTATACTGTCCATTGCAGCCACAATGGGTCTGCCGGGGGGGATTAATAGGGTCTTTGTGGATTTTTGGTATGTGATAGAAATATGGTGTGGAAATAAATCTTTATTGAAAAAAAGAGTATTCTTGTTTGTTGATGAAATTTTCATCCTTGGCCCACTTGGTCAGAGATTGGGCTTCTTCCTTGAATTATGGTAATGGATCTGATGTCAATTTTTGATATGTGGTATGGTCGGAAAGAAGTCTGTGGTCTCTCTAAGTGGCTTTGTCCTGTACCACTATACCTCCCCCTTTGTCAGCTGTTTTAATAATTAAGTTATGATTAGTGGTCAAGTCTAGAAGGGCTTGTGATTTGGCTGTTGTTAAGTTGGGCCTGTTTGAGTGGGTCTGTCCACAAACCTTAATGATTTCAGAATATACCACTTGATAAATTGTTTGTAAGCAGGGACTTTTCTTGTGTTCTGGGTTAAACGCTGACTTGAGTTTAAACTTGGTGTTCCGAATTGGGGGGGGGGGTAGGATGCTGTCATGTACCTGGTGGACGAGTCTGACTTATGCAGGGGATCGCCTCTCTTGCGGCCCTGGTTCGAGAACCCCTGGTAGTGCAGACAGGGAGTTCAAGAGCACAAGGGGGCACGAGGGTTGGACTGGGTAACTTGGGGGTATGTGAAGGTCCACTGGAGCTCGTGCTAAGCAGAAGAGTGGTGGTGCAATCCGGGTCGATAACAGGCTGGCGATGCAGTACAGATGGAGCAGGCAGGTGGGTAGTCGGGTGCAAGCAAGGTCGGCAACATGCAGGCAGCAGAGGTACAAAAGGATCTGGCAAAAGAGTAGTCATAGACAGGCCAGGGGTCAGGGCAGGCAGAAATTAACAAAGTCCAAGTAAAGCCGGGGTCACAGGTACATGAAGGTCTCTCAGAGTAAGCACAGGGGTCACAGGATCGCTGTATAACAGACAGCACTTGCTTCCTGGTGCTGTCAGCTTAAATGGCCGCTATTGGCACCATTGCCGGCGCATACGCACGCGTACACGTGCATAGGAGCGTGCAAACGCGCACGGGCGCGTGCACACGCTAAGTGAGCCCGTGCATAGACGAACCAATGGCCCGGGATGGTTCCTTACAGATGCTGGGTGTATAGGATTAGATCTTCATTCTCCTCCATGTAAAGTTCCTCCAATAATTGGAGACCTATAGGATCCAAGGAACAGCTGGATTCTAATGTAATAGAAGAGGGATCGGTGGGGGGATTAGGATCTTGTAAGGATTTAATATTATACAGTAGTACCTTTGGAGGGTTAGGTTGCAAATAAAGCAATTTAGATCTTTATAAATGGTGAACTGATTTGGTGAGGTGGCTGGGGCAAAATTTAAACCTCAATGAAGCAAGGTAATTTCAGCGGCTGTCAATGAGTGTGTCGATAAATTAAATATTTTTAAGGTGTTAATAGTTTCACTCTCTTGTATGAGTCTTCTTTTTCTTCTTACCCCTCGCTTTCCTCTTTGTCTAGCTTTCTTTTGGTGGAATGAGGTGGAACTTTCTGTGAGGGGGATAACTCTAAAAAATCTTCTGTTGATGGATTAGGAGTAACTGTCTGTGTACCGATAGGATACTGGGGTAATGTGTTAGGGGGTGTCCCTTTGGGCGTGGCAGGCCCTAGGTTTAAATGCATACCTTCAAAGGGTTCAGGACAGCTCATTGCTGGTGTGCTCGAAGGATGGGATAGAGGTAGTATACCACCAGGGTTCAATGAACTGGATGGTAAAGGCAATGGTGTGGAACGGACCTCTTTGGAACATGAACTGGTAGTTAGTTGGTTAGATGTGGTGGGGGTCTGCTTAAAATTGGCCCGTTGTGGCTTTGGTTCTTTTTGATGGTTGGAGTTGTGATTCTGATTACAGCTGGAATTGGGCTTCCTATTTATAGTTCCGCTTTATTATTCATATTCCCATGCTGGGAATATGCTGATGGATAGTGAGGTGGTTGACGGGTATGGCGTGAGCCCCTGCCCTGATGATAGGCAGGTGGGGGGATGACAGTACAGGCTCTGATATAGGGATGTCTGGTTCTTCAAGGGGGTTGGACGGTAAGTGCCATCAGTGGCATGGGTGTGGAACTAGGGTCTGGTGGGTCACGAGGCAAGATGTTTTGAGGTTTCTTCCATTTAAAGACTCCTCCCAGATTGTAATCATCTAAATCATGTCTAATCTTACCAAGTTTGACCTTAAGGAGAGAATCTTCATCCTTCTTCGTATGTCATTTTAAAATGTTGAACCACTTGGTGGGGGAGTGGGGGTGAGTGTTGGAGGGGAGGGAAGAAATAAGTTCCTTAAGTGAATGTAAGAGTTTACTGTATTTGTATTCCCGTTGTTTGATGATGGTTTACATCCATTTTTGGGTGCAAATTTCTGATATTTGTGACCATTCTAAGGCCAATTCAGGGGTTAGAAAGGTACAGATTTTTCGTACTCTAAGTCCACAGGGAGAAATTTTATGGGCTTTGTATTGGGATAGAAAGTATTTGTCCCACCACTGGTGATTGTCGGATATGATGGTACTCTCAATTTTCCGGAACCCAACCATGCATTGGTGGATGATCTGAGGGGAGAGATCAGGGGTAGTAGCAAACCAGTCTGCAGGTAAATTTGTATACAGGTCATCTAAAATTTGGATTTGATGTTATCTATTTCTGATAAAAATTCCATGGTAGAAAAAAAAACCCTAACATTGACAAATGCAATAAACAAACACCTTAGGTTAACATTAAATGTAAGGGCTGCATACATTTTTGCAAATAAGTAGGTGGTTGGAAGGATAGGAATCAGGGGGGGGGGGGTGATTAAAAATGTCTCAGTTCTCCTTGCAGCTCAATGGTAGTTGAGAGGGTACAGAAAAAAGAAAAAATTGTCACAAAAGGGGACCTGAGACCACAAATGATAAAGAGTGGGAAAAGAACAGTGACAAGGAAGACAAAGAAGGGGGGGGTAAAAGGGAGTTGGGGGGGTTACCAATAATGTAAAAGAGACAAAGGTTAAAAATAATGAGAATAAACAACAATAAATGCTTAGCAATGGTAAATGAACAGTGACTTAAGGCCATAAATATGTGAACCAACAATAGACTCATATCGGCCACAGTCCATATGTAACAGATTACAGGCCACTAGGCAGCTCTGTGGAGAGGTAGAATCAACTCTGTGGATAAACAGGGAGAGAAACACAGGCGCTCTAGGTGTAGCTGTATAGAAATGTATTAAATGATAATAACAAGTCTACTCACAAACAGTGACTTGTATCAGCGGTTCATTTTAACCTCTTCAGATCCGCGCTATAGCCGATTGACGGCTACAGCGCTGATCTAATTTGCCGGGAGGCCATCAATAGACGTCCTTCCCATTGGCTCATGCCGGAGACCTGCGATCTCCTCACAGAGAGCTGGAACGGGGAACCGCCGTTGTAAACACGGCAGTTCCCCGTTCTGTGAGGGGGGGCATGCCAGATCTACTGATCCCTGTCACTGGGATCAGTTAGATCTGTCATGCCCCTGCCAACCACCCCCCCCCCCCACAGTTAGAACACACCCAGGGAACACTTTTAACCCCTTCACTGCCCCCTTAGTGTTAACCCCTTCCCTGCCAATGACACTTATACAGTAATCAGTGTCTATTGTTAGATCTGATCGCTGTATAAATGTCATTGGTCCCAAAAAAGTGTCAAAAACGTCCGACATGTCCGCTGAAATATCGCAGTCCCGATAAAAATCGCAGATCGCCGCCATTACCAATAAAAAAATTAATTAAATAAAAACGCCATAAACCAATGTTCATAGTTTGTAGGTGCTATAACTTTTGCGCAACCCAATCAAAATACGCCGATTTACCAAAAATTTGTAAAAGAATATATGTCAGTCTAAACTGTTGAATAAATAACTTTTTTTATTTTTTATTTTCGGACATTTATTATAGCAAAAAGTAAAAAATATTGTTCTTTTTTCAAAATCGGCACTCTTTTTTTGATTATAGAGCAAAAAATAAAAACCGCAGAGGTGATCAATTACCACCAAAAGAAAGCTTTATTTGTGGGGAAAAAAAGAAAGCCAATTTTATTTGGGTACAACGTCGCACAACTGCGCAATTAGCATTCAAAGCTGTTCCTATGGTAGTGGATCTATTGCCTTACCTCCAAATGCCATGGAACTGTTATATACACATATGTATTAGGTTAATAAGATCCCTCTACTGACCATTATATATATTTTCGTCCATAAGCCAGTTCATCTATTTATTTCATTCATTTGTATACACGTATCATATAAACATCATTTTTAACCATACCAAATATATTGTATATAAGATTTACCAATTACATACATTTTTAAATGTAATTTATTTTTATTTTCATTTTTATATTCATTTTTAATTTTTAATTCTTATTTTTACTTTTATTTTAATTAATATTCCACTTGGCTGAACAATGTAATACATTACATAAATACGCTGCTTTTATTCCTTTGTATATATCCATTGCTCATAATTAATTTTGTTCGCCAATGGTTTTTAACACTTCCGGGTAAGGACCGTAGCCATAGACTTTTATCTAGTTCAGCACGTAATGTGGCCACGCCCACCTCTCCACACGCAGAGCATGCCTTCCTAGGATTATTAGCCCTGCCCATATTTAGGCCCCTTTCGGAAATGGCGGAATTACGGCCTGAAGAAGGAGCATGCACTCCGAGAACGCGTCGCCCACCTCCGCATCTCTATATGCCTCGACACACCGCATTCGGGAAGTGACATCACCCCAGGGCCGGTTCAAGGATTTTTGTCTACTTAGGCGAATGCCCCCCCCCCTCCATCCTCCTGCCACACCCTTTCCCTTCCACAATGCAAACCCACACCTCCATATGGCATACACTTTATTTGAATGCTGATGTTACATCATCAATGTTACCATGCATTCAAGGTGTCAATATGTTAATGACCCCCCCCCCCAGAGCAATTTAAAGATCGCAATGTGAACTGTGAACTCGCACAGGAATCGGATCGCATAGGTGAGAACACCCATGCATTCTGATTTCAGTGCGGGAGAAAAAAGGCTCCTGCACTTTTTTTTCTGAGAATCAAATGCGAGTTCAGCCATACAATTGCGTGGCTGAATTAGCATCGCACAGACATCGCATGTGATCAGCACCTGCAGTACAGGTGCGAATCCCATGCGATGTCTGAGATCGCCTATGTGTGATCCTAGGCTCAGTGTTGCTCCTGGCTCAGGAACATGAAAGGGAGGACAGCGGACGTGTGTCAGAGTCTGCATACATGACACATGAGATGATCAGAGTCTGCATACATGACACAAAAGATGATCAGAGACCACATACATGGCACATGAGATGATCAGAGACCACATACATGACACATGAGATGATCAGAGACTGCACACATGACACATGAGATGATCAAAGGCCGCATACATGACACATGAGATGATCAGAGACGGCATATATGACATATGAGATGATCAGAGACCGCACACATGACACATGAGATGATCAGAGACTGCACACATGACACATGAGATGATCAGAGACTGCACACATGACACATGAGATGATCAGAGACTGCACACATGACACATGAGATGATCAGAGACCGCGGACATGACACTAGATGATCAGAGACTGCACACATGACACATGAGGTGATCAGAGACCGCATACATGACACATGAGATGATCAGAGGCCACGGACATGACACATGAGATGATCAGAGACTGCGGACATGACACATGAAATGATCAGAGACTGCATACATGACACATTAGATGATCAGAGACTGCACACATGACACATGAGATGATCAGAGACTGCACACATGACACATGAGATGAGCAGAGAGTACACACGACACATGGGATGATCAGAGACCGCATATATGACACATGAGATGATCAGAGACTGCACACATGACACATTAGATGATCAGAGACTGCACACATGACACTTGAGATGATCAGAGACCGTACACATGACACGAGATGATCAGAGACTGCACACATGACACATGAGATGATCAGAGACTACACACATGACACATGAGATGATCAGGGACCGCATACATGACACATGAGATGATCAGAGATCGCATACATTACACATGAGATGATCAGAGACTGCACACATGACACACGAGATTATCAGAGACCTCACACATGACACATGAGATAATCAGAGACCACGGACATGACACGAGATGATCAGAGACTGCACACATGACACATGAGATGATCAGGGACCGCATACATGACACATGAGATGATCAGAGACCGCGGACATGACACGAGATGATCAGAGACTGCACACATGACACATGAGATGATCAGAGACCACGGACATGACACATGAGATGATCAGAGACTGCACACATGACACATGAGACGATCAGAGACTGCATACATGACACATGAGATGATCAGAGACTACACACATGACACATGAGATGATCAGAGATGACACATGAGATGAACAGAGACTGCACACATGACACATGAGATGATCAGGGACTGTACACATGACACATGAGATGATCAGAGACTGCACACATGATACATGAGATGATCAGAGACTGCACACATGACACACAAGATGATCAGAGACTGCATACATGACACATGGGATGATCAGAGACCTCACACATGACACATGAGATGATCAGAGACCGCGGACATGGCACATGAGATGATCAGAGACCACATACATGACACATGAGATTATCAGGGACAGCATACATGACACATGAGATGATCAGAGACTACACACATGACACATGAGATGATCAGGGACCGCATACATGACACATGAGATGATCAGAGACTGCACACATGACACATGATATGATCAGAGACTGCACACATGACACATGAGATGATCAGAGATCGCATACATTACACATGAGATGATCAGAGACTGCACACATGACACAGGATATTATCAGAGACCTCACACATGACACATGAGATAATCAGAGACCGCGGACATGACACGAGATGATCAGAGACTGCACACATGACACATGAGATGATCAGAGACCGCACAAATAACACATGGGCAGGCATGGTACAGTAATATTCACAGCCAGCCAAATTCTGACACCATAAACTAGAAGTAGCTTGCTTGCCCTACCTTCCACAGAGATGAGAGACAGAGATCTTCATATGTGCTGGTAGCAGTGCCACTCGTGATCCTTCTGGGCCTTCTGATGGCGTTGGCCCCTCCCCCTGGTGTCACTCAGCTCCAGGCTCTCCCTCATTTCACACGCCCTCCAGTTTAGCAGCGATTATCTCTGTGTTGCTGGACTGGAGGCGTTCCTGACTCTCCCTGTCACCGCCCAGGTGAGAGGAGGGATTTTTTTCCAGTATCCAGCAATCCTCTGCACAACTGCTGAAGTGAGAGAGGGGGTGGTGTCTCTATCTCTGCCCGGCTACACCTAGAAAAGGAGTAGGAGGAGGAGGAGGGAGCTATGACGCAGGAGTCAGGAGAGGCCAAATTAACAGCGCCTGGCCAGCTTGGCCAGGGCTGTGCTGTGTGTGGTGAATGTCAGTATGCTGAGCTTGATACAGGTGCGAGCAGGGCCGGTGCCAAAATAAGCACCACTTGGGGAGCCCCTGGCTTTGGTGCCCCCCTCTCCTGGCACCCTCAGGTAGCTGCCTTCTCAGCCTTATGCTGGCGCCGGCCCTGCATCACCCTCCGTCATCCACTTGGCATCAGGAAGTCCGCTGGAAGTAAGCACCGGGAGCCACCGGTGTTCACCGCCTACAGATCCTGCAGACGCCCGCTCCACCTCCATCCTCACTCCCGTACACATGGCTGAGGCTTTCCCTTATGATGATTTCATCCCCCATTGATGTGCCTGATACAAGTCACTGTTTGTGAGTAGAGTTGTTATTATCTTTTAATAAGTTTCTATACAGCTACACTTAGAGCGCCCGTGTTTCTCTCTCTGTTTATCCACAGAGTTGCTTCTACCTCTCCACAGAGCTGCCTAGTGGACTGTAATCTGCAATATATGGACTGTGGCGGATATGAGCCTATTGTTGGTTCACATATTTATGGTTTGAAAGTCACTGTTCATTTACCATTGCTCAGCATTTATTGTTGTTTATTCTCATTATTTTTAACCTTTGTCTCTTTTACATTATTGGTAACCCCCCCCTTTTACCCCCCCTTCTTTTTTTTCCTTGTCACTGTTCTTTTCCCACTCTTTACCATTTGCGGTCTCAGGTCCTCTTTTGCGCCATTTTTTTCTTTCTTCTATTACCTGGATCAAATTTACCTGGAGATATTAGTATCCAGTTATATCATGTACATTTAGGAAAAAATCCAGGCCTTTCTTAAAACAATCTACTGAGCTGGCCAGAACCAGCTCTTGAAGGAGTCTATTGCACATTTTCACAGCTTACTGTGAAGAAGCCTATAGGGGGGGGGGATGCAAAGAAAACACTGAAACTCCATTTTGTCCTGGACTCCATTTTAAAGATGCCCCTGCCATTTCATGCCTTATGCCTCACTTGCAAAACATTTAGTTTCTACTTTCTATTTCTTGAGAAGTGATACTTAGTTCATGGGTTGACTTCTCCTAGGTGACGTATAAACATACCCCCCCCTGCTTAGGAGGAGTCCAGTTACGTCATATATCTTCTTGCCTATAGTTTTACATTATTCTAGAAATTCCTCAAGCCTTGCAACGCCCCTTACATCTTTGTATAAGTGATAACGCACCGTAATAAACCTCAGAATAATCTTGGCGTACAAACTGTCTGTGTGTTTCTTATAACGCTAAGGTTATTCTCACCTGGATCCTTAAAAGACATACTGGGTCGGCCCAAGCCAGTCAGGACAGCAGGCCTCGCTGAAATCCCAACAAACTTTGGAGATCCCACCGAGATTCGGAAGGTCGTCTTTACATCTTCAGATACTCCCGGTAAGGTATATTTTTTTTTATTATTGCATGCCGGAATTGTCTGAAAAGGCTTACCAAAATCCGAATAAAAGTGCTTTTTAGTATGTACGTGCCATGACCCACTTTTTTTAAGTGGATAATACAGTACATTAAAAGGGGGGAGAGGCGCTGCAGGTAAATTCTAGCCGGCTAGGGGGGATTATTTTTTTTGTCTCCGGGAGGCACCTTTGTTCTGGGTAACATAGTCATAATAGTCCCCTTATTTTGTGTCTTGAAGGGACACCAGGTACTTCCGGGAAGTACATGTTTTGGTTCTGATTTTTCTTTCCGGGTAAAGAAGGTTGGACCGACCCGCTGTGTCTAAATTTCTTTTTATTTGTGCTTCTCTTACTATCGCTTAGAGTGATAAGATAATTTGTTTGTATGGTACAAGAGTCCAGATGGTAATTATGGACCAGTACCATTGTTATTTATCTCCTGTGTATTTCTTTGTGTGATACCCATAACATTCTTCGGTGTTCAATAAGATAAAGGCTTTCTGAGTATAGGAGAATTGTACTGCTTTGAACACAGGATTTGAGATAAAATGCATGGAAAGATTTTTTCAGTGTCTAGTGTTTCAAATGTAATGTTTTACATAATTAGAGCACCTTACAATTAGTGTTGAGCGAACCCGGACTGTAACGTTCGGGTCCGTACCGAACTTTAGGGTGTCCGTGGCACGGACCCGGACCCGGACATTTCAAAAATCGTTCGGGTGACGTCGTGACACTGAGGTCGAATATTTCTCCGACCCAGTGTACTACGTGGCCGGTTAGTGTCGGTACGGTAATCATCCGTACCGACACTACCGAAGATTCCCGTTTGGTGACTTTGCGAACAACTAACCGACGGGACGTCGAAGAGTTGTGCACCTCATTTTATCGTCTTGGGGCCTGGCTTGGGCTTGCTAAAAACTTTACAGGCCCAGGCCCAGGCACGGTGCCTGTGGGATTTCAAGCCATGCCTGGGCTTGCAATGTCAGGCCCAAGCGAGTTGTGATTAACATTCCACGAGATTAATACATTTTGTAATGTAAACTTTGTGATCT
>BLSH010302903.1:10841-26796 GCA_018402905.1 Glandirana rugosa | reverse complement strand
TATACTTCTAGAGAATAAACTTAACATCTGGACCTTCATACAGATACAAGACTTTATACAGAAAAAAAAGAAACAAAACCCAAGTGACATGACCAGATCACTAACTGCATTTGAAAAAATCTGTTATGACCAAGAACCTCTCAAAGGAGCCACCTCACTAATATACAAATGGATATCTCAACCACCAAATGAATCAGCTGACAAATACAAAAGTATTTGGGAGCGGGACCTGGGTATCCGTATATCGGAATCCCAATGGGAAAAGGCATGTACATTTACCCATAAGTGCTCCCTTAGCACCCGTATACAGGAAATATCCTATAAAATACGCACTCAGTGGTATATTACCCCTGCTTGTATCAAGAGGTGGAAACCTCAGGAAAGTGATAAATGCTGGAGGTGCTTAAAGGAAGAAGGCTCTTTTATGCATATTTGGTGGTCTTGCCACAAAATTCAAAATTACTGGGTCAAAGTCACAGATCTTATCAAATCAGTAACAAACACCCAAAACAAACTTGACGCTCCCTCATGTCTTTTAAATATTAACAACATATCATATAGATCTTACAAACATTCCCTGACTAGACATATGCTAAATGCGGCCAGAGCCCTTATCCCCCCAAAATGGAGGACAACAAAAACACCATCCATCAAAGAATGGATTAAAAAAATAGAGGAAATAAAAGAAATGGAAGAAATAATTGCCATTAAAAGAGAAAACACCACACAATACCATAAGATTTGGAAACCTTGGGAAATGTTTAAGACAACGGACACTTACGACAACCTAACAAGCTAGCTAATAACTAAATTTAGCACCCCACACACACAGTCAAGCGCTATTAGGACCATCACCCCACAATTTAGGCCCCCACTATAGCCACACTCTAAAACCCAACCCTCCTCTACACAACGACATATCATAATATAATACATTACAAATACAAAGATCATAATACCTTATTCGACATATATCCTTCAATACAAACAAACTTTCCATGTCAAACAGCTTTTTCCTAACCACTCAGAAGACTAGATCTAGGTGATTTATTCCTATGTAATCACTAATACAATAACCGGTATACAATATTTGATATTGATTTATGTTTCCTACAACCCCAACCATTGTCTACAGCCTATTGTTCAACTTTTTTCTATTCTTGCACTGAACTTTGTAAAAACCGATGTAACGTCTGTTATTTTCATTTCAATAAACAATAATTGAAACAAAAAAAAAATAAATGAATTTTTATTGTTTCATGTTAAGCATCATTAACATTACTGCTCCTTTAAAAACGATTGTTTTTTTATAAAAAAAAAATTGCATTGATACATGTTCCCCAGGGCAGTACCCGGACCCGCATACCACTTTTATGGCCAATTACTTGCATATAAGCCTTAAATGGGCACTTTTGATTTCTCATGTTTGGCTCTCATAGATTTCAATGGATTTCGTGGTTTGGGGCAGAACTTTTCCCCTGTTCAGGAGTTCTGCTGCGAACTGAACAGGGGGGCGTGCGGTCCATCTTTATTCTCTAGCTATGCTAGGAACTCAGTGTGCTCTCCTCTAATGATCAGAGTTGTCCTGAAACGCCCCTGCTGCACAGCCATTTACTGGGATTCTCAGTGTGCTGCTGCTTCCCTTCCCCCAGCTCTTATGCAGCTGAGAACAGAGGGAATATTATCACAAAAAGGGAAAAAAGGTATTTATATATATTTTTTTTATATCTATACAAAAATGTTTTGCATTTCATTTCATATTTTAAAATGAATGGGCTGTTTTACAAGGCAATCATTTACAGTCACTTTAAGTCTTTCTTTGAAAGCTTGTGTAAGCCTTCATCCCTTACTTGGGAAAGGTCACAGTGCTAATTGGGGACACCTGCAATTGAGACTCCAATGGCTTCAGCCCCTGTCTCTCCTCTGGCTTGATGCTCTATTCCTTGCAACAAGGATTGTATCCCTTCTGGTGTCAGCTTCTGGAGTCCACTCTTCAGAAGAAGTCCTTGAGTCATAGGGTCTTCCTGACAGGACATCAGCAACTCTGTTCCTGATCCCTGGATGAAACTTTAGACTAAATCAGAACCCTGTTAGGTCAACCAACAATCTATGCCTGGCAGCATCCAGCTTGGCTGTGGTAAGTATATATGTGAGGTCATTGTCAGTTTTGACCACATTGTCTGAACCATACAAGTAATCTTTAAAATTTTCCACCAATGCCCACTTCAGAGCAAGGAACTCCAGCTTGCGGGTGGGATAAATATTCTTAGCAGGGACAAGACTTCTGCTCACATAGGCAACAGGCCGCAGGTGTCCATCATGCTCTTAACATTATCATACAACACCCTGCCTAGCCTATCTCAACTAGTATTGACATGTAGTTTCTAAGGTTTGTGTGGATTAGCATAGGACAGAACAGGGGCATTTGTTAAGCTCCTCTTCAGCTGACAGAAGGCTTGCTCACACTGATCAGTTCACCGATCTGGGATTGACTCCCACAACTTCCTGGATCCTCCAGTTTGTTTGGCTTTGGTGAATCTGGGTCATCATCCTCATCCACACTCTTCAGCAACTCTTTGAGGAGTTAAGCTATCTTCTTAAATCTTCTATAGTATGAGGAGAACTGACGTTTGGTCACATTGGTCTTGGTCAGGATGTGACAGATTACAGTTTCTTGGGGTCAGTGGCCACTCCCTCAGCTGTGACAATATGTCCAATATGAGTTAAAGAAGGCTGGTAGAACTGACACTTTTGTTGGGGACAACCTTAACCCCTTATCATGAAGTCTCTTCAAGACCTTATCCAGGCTCTCTTCGTGCTCTTCAAGGGTTCTGCCAAAGACAATGATATCATCTAGGTACATCAGCACTTCGATCATGTTCCTGTTATGTTCCTGTCCCCTACTGTCTTCTTCATCAGTCTCTGGAAGGATGCTGGAGCCCCTGACAGACTATGAGGCATTCTGTCAAATTTAAAGAACGCAGGCAGACAGATGAAGACCGTCTTCTCTCTGTCTGCTGAATGCACAAGGATCTGGTAGTACCTACTCTTCAGGTTTAGTACACTGAACCACTTTGCCTCTGACAAACATTGTAGGGCATCTTCTATCTGAGGTGTGGTATACTTGTCGTGATGGTTCTCCTGTTGGGTATGCAATACACATCCTCAGGAAACCATTCTTCTTCCTTACCACCACTATGGGGAGGCAAAGGGCTCCGTGGCTCTTGAATGATGTCCATCCTCTTCAACTCTGCTAGCTGCTCGCAGAGATCTTCCAGATCACCCAGTAGAATTCATTGGGCCTTTTCTCTGAATAGCTTGTCTTACTGAAGACACGTTAGGTTCTGGGCACACTTTGCACACCCCACATCAAAATCACTCTTCGAGAATATCTCATCTCAGAAGCTGGGCTTTGGCTCAGATGTAAAAGGGACAGTTTTTAGTCCTAATTCAGCCGGCTAGCGTTGGGACCCACTTGTACCTTTGTTGCACAGTAGAATAGTTCCAGTCAAGCCTGCAGGCAGCAATAAGGCTACAAGATGGCCATATGGTCAGTTCCTGAAGGGCTCAGTCTCTCTAGCAACAGATAGTAAATCCCAACTGCAGCAGCTCACCAGTCCCAGTGATATTGCACCTCACATTCCCTCACATACAGCAATTAGTCCAGTCTGCTGCTGTGCACTCTGGCACACTGACTGTCAGCACCCACAAACTCAGCACTCCAGATCCCGCTATTTTCCCTCTCCCCAGCAATTTCGTCTCTGGGGAATGTAGTTCAAAAGTAAAGTCCCTCCTCAGGACGGTTCCCACAGTGCATTGCTGTCTGACTCAGTCTATTGATCTCTTCCTGTGATAAACATGAATATCCGCGGTCGTGATAAAGTTATATAAATATGATTTAAACAAATAAGCAGCTAGTACACTTAAACCCACACAGAGAGTTAAACAAGCTAGTAAAAATAATCAAGTGCACCGCTAATATAACAAGTGGTAAAACCGTACATAAAAAAGTCCTCATTCAATCTGTATAAAGCAATATAGTGCTAATAAAGTGCAATAAAGTGCTGGTGCAATTATATGATATCCTAGTGATAAAGTTCATAAGAATTTCTTCTGTGCAAAGAGATATGAAAAGAGTTCCATTTCCAGAAGATATCAGATAAAGGAGATAAGTTATTGGAAAACAACCACCAAATGATAATCCTTCACCAGTGCAGATGGGAGCTCACTAGAAAAAACATAAGGAGACTCCACTAGTGTAAGGCTTCATGCACACAGGACGTTAAAAAAAGTCCTAAAAACGTCATTAGCTTATCAGTGATTTTTTCAGCTTTTACCAGCGTTATATTACCGGCGTTTTTGCGTCTTTTTCGCCTTTTTAAAGGGCCAGCCTTTTTTTCTTTTTCTTCTCAATTGATCTAAAACGTCCAAAAACATTGGGGATTGACGTTTAGCCGCGTTTTTGATCGTTAGGGCATTTTTACAGCTGAAAACGTCTCTCAAAACGCACTGGTCTTGGTTTTTTTTTTTACAGCTCAAAAACGTCACTGCTAAAAACAGTTGATAACAGCCTATGTGTGCATGAACACATAGGATAACATGATGGAGGGTTTATTGACTTAAAAAAAAACGTCTGCAGCTAAAAACAGCTGCTGTAAAACAGTCAAAAAATGTCCTGTGTGCATGAGGCCAAATAAGTCTCAACTTGTGTTTATTAAAATAATAGGCAAGTATAGCGTGCTAACGCCAACCATACCATAAAATTAAATTAAAATGCGCATGCGCAGTAGCGTGTGTGCGTCATGACCCGACGATCGTTTAGTATAACCAGACATCATCAGGGGAAAGCCCACACGCGAATGCCACAATCTTATATAGCCCATCTGGAGGGAGAAAGAGGCTCCCTGTTCTGCCTCTGTACACGGTGGGTCGCCGGTGGACATCGAGTCCGTCGGACCCGCGGCCATGCTCCCGTGGTGCTCAGCACCCGTGCTCATCCGCAAATTGTGCATACGCAAGCCACCATACGGCTACAGCGATCCGCGCACGATAGCCGACCTGCCGCTGTAAAATAACGACGGCTTATCGGCAAGAGGTTAATAATAAGCATGTTATACTTACTTGCTCTGTGCAATGGTTTTGCACAGAGCAGACCCAATCCTCCTCTTCTTGGGTCCCCAGACGGAACTCCTGGCCCCTCCCCCTGTTTGAAAGCCCCCATAGCAAGCCACTTGCTATGGGGCAACTCATGCATGCTCAGTCCTGAGCTGTTTCTGTGTTCATAAGACACACTGAGCATGGCTCGGCTCCACCCCCCCTTACTCACTGACTATGATTGACAGCAGGCAAAGCCAGTGAGGAGGGAGAGACCCAGGAGAGCCACTGCTCTCATGCACATCACTGGATAAAGATGGGGCTTAGGTAAGTATTAGGGGGGAGCTGGGGGATGCTGCACACAGGTTTTTTTTACCCCATGCATAGAATACATGAAGGTAAAAAACCTTCAACCTTCGACCCTTTTCACAATGAGGTGCTTTTCAGGCGCTTTCATGCTAAAAAAAAGTGCCCAAAAAGCTCACGAAAACCTATTTCCATTAAATTCAATGAATACTTTCACAATGGGGCAGTGCACTAGCAGGGTGTTGAAAGAACACCTCTCTCCATTGAAATGAATGGAAAGCTTTTCAAAAGCACCTGAAAAGCTCTTCAAAAGTGCTCAGTGTTGTACTGGCAGTTTAGAAGCGCCTCAGTGTGAAAGGGGCCTTCAAATGCACAAAGTTGTTTTTCTCTTTTTAGTTGTATTTTCATGATACCACAGCTTATCTACCTCACATCTCCTAAATCTCAATTCACAAAGATGCACTCTCGCTTTATTTAGCCTGGTAATTTACCACCACTAGTGTTATTTTAACAGAGTTACTTTTCAGCACGTATGATAAAATCAGAGTGAGAATTAATTCACAAAGATCTCCAGAAAGGTTCATTGATGCTGGCTGTCATTCAACCCAGAAGACTGAGGACATCTATAATAGGATAGAAGTACTGAAGGGGACAACTCCAAACTCAAAGTAAGTATTGCAGCTGTTTTTTTTTTCTATTTTTTTCTTTGAATAAACTATTTTTCTTTTAAGTAAATTATTTTTCATTGTTTTTTTAAGTTTTGAGTTCTACCTTAATCTTTCTATCCACGTCTTGGAAATGGCTTTCAAAAGAAGCAATAGCTAAAACAGTGGTCACCCCTTGAAAGGTTTCAGTTTAACAAATCATTTTATATTACATGATGATAATAAATAGGAGAAATGGTGGAACTTTATTTTAACCTTATACTATTTGTAATACAAGGCTTGATGGTAACATCAAAAGCAAGAAACATCTGTTATTGCCTCTGGTGCTGACAGGAAACCTATGTGTATTTAAAAATCCAACCACAGAGTTCTGGGGTCAGACTGTAAGTAGCAAACAAAATATCACAAGCGATGAAGTGATGCATAAACTTAAAATGTTATAACCACACTTTTTGCACATTATTTGTGGCTTTGCTGAAAAAGGCGCCATGTGCATAGAATATGAGAGCTTCTATATGTAAACCCTAATAATGGACTTTTCATAATTACTCCCTTGTCCTCTGTTAGCTATACCATTAAAAGTGTTTGGTTATATCTGCTGTCTTTCTAGAGTGTTCTCTCCTCTCCATGGAGGATTCCAGTTCTCCTGAGGCTGCTGCCCCTGGGAAATAACTAGTGAGACAAGAAATTGCAGTCTGGGACTCAGCAGGTGTGAAGCTGAAGACCTGGAGAAGATTGCTGATGGATTATTGCTGGAGGGCGTTGTTTTGAAGTCCTTATCTGGAGAAGGATCTTTTTATCTCCCCCACTGAGGATCTACAGTGGGTATAGAAAAGAATGACCCCCCTTTTAAAATAATCACATTTTGTTCTATTGCAGCCTGACATGAAGACAGACACAGTTTTTGTATTATCCAGCTGTACTTACTAGTGCAACTTATAACATCCAAGTGAAAGAAGATATAACACCAACATGTCAGACACAAATTCAAAACATTTAAAAACAGAATCACAGAGTTGGAAAAAGGCCCCCCCCCCCCCCCCCCCTTGTATTTTGTTGGACCACATTTTGCTTTAATTACAGCCTTTAGTCTGTTGGGATATGTCTCTACTAACTTTGCACATCTAGACTTTTCAATATTTGCCCACTCTTCTTTGCAGAACTGAGTTCAGTTTAATTTCAATTTGATGGTGACCATTTGGCTTCAACCCATTCCACAGATTTTTAATGGGGTTTTAGTCTGGGCTCCTTCAACCACTGTGTGGTCATTTTTGCTGTGTGCTTTGGGTCATTGTCATGTTGAAAGGTAAACCTTCTTCCCATTGACAAATTTCTGGCAGAGGGCAGCAGATTTTCCTCAAGAATTTGATGGTATTTTGTCCCATCCATTTCTCTTCTATCCTGACAAGTGATCCAGTCCCTGATGCAGAAAAACACCCCCATAACAGGATATTACCACTTCCGTGCTTTACTGTAGGGCTGGTGTTATTTGGATGGTGAGCTGTATTGGATTTTTGTCAGACATATTGTTTGGTGTTGAGGCCAAATAATTAATTTTTAGCCGCATCTGGTCACCTTAAATGCACCTTGAAGATTCTGAGGCCACATGAACATTTGGGACTGTAGTGTGTGCCAGCTCCTATAAGGGTTTTCTGCTAAGCGGTCAACCCATTGGTTGCTATTGTTGTTTTGGCGTATCCTGAACCCCTGAATTCTCCTGTTTCAAGTTATTCTGCAAAAAAATTCTAAAAAAGACATCCTCTAGACCAGTGGTTTTCAACTCCAGTCCTTGGGACCCACCAACAGGCCAGATTTTAAGTATTACCTTGGGGAGATGCAGACTAGAATACTGCAATCACTGAGCAGCAAATTATATCACCTGCGATGCATTTCAGTTATCCTGCAAACCTGACCTGTTAGTGGGTCCCGAGGACCGGAGTTGAGAACCACTGCTCTAGATGAGCATTGTCAGTGTGCATGAAACTGTGCTTGTGACTGACAGACTTTGTACTAGCAAGGGAGACCTGTGCATATTCTAAGCTGCCCTCCAGGGTGAACACTACACAAGTTGATCCTCCCAGAAATCTAGTGAGCTGATAACTTACTGTACACTCTCTCTTTCTGTGCTGCATTCTGATTGGTCACATTGTTCCCTGGGATCTCTGTGGACTACAGAACACCTCTCCTTTGTGCTATGGAGATGAGGAGAGGGGGAGGCGCTCTGTAGTCCTGGCCTAGTGACAGGGATAACTGTGTAGCCATGGTCCCCCTCAGGAGTGGCTGGTAGTTGTGGTCCACCTGCCCGCTGCCCTCAATCATACGATTTCCACACACCCGGAGTCAGACGGAGACAGGCTGGTACTTTGTTTTTGTTGTTTTATTTAGGATATAAACTTGGATAGGGATAAGGGATGACTGTGGGATGCCCAAAGATTGAACATGGGACCTTCTATATACACCACTGGTACCTCAGTAACTCCCTTGCATTTCCTCTCCCCGGGAAACTGTCAGTATCAGGTGATCTCACCACCACTTGGCAGTAAATTGGTACCCTGATCTGAGTTGTAGCTGGCCTGCGATGAAACAGCTGCTGTACTTGGACCCCTACAGGGGGTTTGGATGACAAACTGGGTGTTGGCCCTCTCCCTTCAGCATGGGCTCCTGGAGCACTAATCCCTCCAATCTCCCATTCTGCCTCATCCAAGCTACTTGACCCAGGGGATGTCCACTCAGCAAGCTTTTCTAGTGACCGGAACTCACACTGCAGTCTGGGGGAACCCAAGTCTAAGGCCCGCTCCTCACCTTCCCCATCCAGCTCACCTGAGGAGACTCCTCTCTCTCACAGTGGCTCCTTCCGAACAGGTATGGCAAGGGGTTGAGAGCTGACTGGCATATCAGGGACTTTAGCTGGTCCTGGCATGGTAGTACTCACCGGTCCCAGGTCACTGGCCAGGTCATGGGCCTCTGCTGCTTCTTCCCTCCTGTCCTCTGTCTTTGCATGGGAGTGGCCAGGCTGCAACTCTATCCCATCTTTGAGTGATGCCTCCAGGCCCGCTCTGGCCTTCTGGGACTTTCACAGTTGCGGATGACACAGTCCTGATTGCAGGTCCACGTTGTAATAGGATGGCTCATTCCACACTGATGCCAAACGGGTCAACAGTTCATCACAATGGCCGCACCGGGCCCAGGCAGCGATCTCTGTTGTTGGGATTCGACAGTCCGAATCAGGCACAACTGCTTGGTCCCTCCGATCACTCTGAGGGCGAGTCCCTCGCAAGGCTCCACTCGGACCCCGGTATCCACCAGGGTCCCCTCCAGCTTTTCTGGCAATCATGCCAGCGATGGCAACAGACGACCATCTTCTGCCATCTTCCCCTGCCGCATGGTGTCTGCTACAGGTTGCAAGCACTGAAGCTCTTCCAGGACGTGGCACGGTCCCCGCGTTACCAGACAAACTGGCGCCAAAAGTCCTGATAAGCATTCTTGCAGCATGTCACATAGCTGTAACCCCTTATGTGAAGGATGCAACTTTGCAGGTATGCTGGCACTAGCAAAACCAGTAGCAACAGTAATTAATAGTAGCCACTGTTTTGCTGGAAAATCCACTTTTAACACAGTCCCTCCCTTTAACAACAAGGACAGTCCCCGGAATAGTTTACTGTGAGCAGGAGTTGGAGCAATAAGTTCAGGATGCCCAGCTTTTGCAGAGCGCTGGGCATATTTGTAATCCAGTGGGTAATGTCTGGCCTTAGCATGACGCAGGACATATTTGTAATCCATGGGCGCAATCACCCGGAGTGGTTGCCACAAGTAACGGCACATGGTAACAGAGTCACTGAATTGCAGAATGATGCAAGTGTCCGCCCCAGCACCGGTTGCAGCGACTGGGTAGGCAAGAGCAGCAATTGGCAACCGCTCCCCCCAGTTGCTATGGGCAATGGCACACTTGTGAGAATTTACTGTTTAGCAGGCAAACACGTAAGTCCTTTCCCCAAGTTCAGCCCACGTTGGCAATAAAACAGTTACAGTTCCTGGCTCAGTTCTCTTGTGGTTGCTAGGGGCCTTGCAGGTGAATCCCGAAAAATGAGCCCCCAAATGTAGCCATGGTCCCCCTCGGGAGAAGCTGGTAGTTGTGGTCCACCTGCCCGCTGCCCTCAAACACACGATGTCCACTGAACAGGCCGGTACTTTGTTTTTGTTGTTTTATTTAGGGGATAAACTTGGATAGGGATAAGGGATGACTGTGGGATGCTCAAAGATTGAACATGGGACCTTCTATATACACCACTGGTATATACACTCCTACTCCTCCAGCACACTACTTTCTGACCATTACTCTTCCTCTTTGTCTCTCCTGCGCACTACTTGATTCCTAAGCCTGAAAGGAAATCTATCAGACCTTCTTGATACCTCTTCCTCTTCTACCATAGCTAGCACATGGTGAGGCCTGCTCCTACTGCCAGCAGGCCTCCGAACCACGCATTGTGAGTAAGCACCACGGGCTCCCGTTCGTAAAGCCACGGGCCCTCGAAGTGCATCTAAGTACGTTGGTGCTAGCTAGGTGTTGAATGGACTACAACTCCCAGCCCATTCGTCTTCCAGGCCCCTCCAGCCTATCTCATGGTCCAGTGGCTCTCCTTCCTCTAGCTTGGCTTCTCCGACCTCTACAGACTGCATACTATCCTCTCCCAGCCTGTCTCAGCCTTCTCATCCAACTCCCAGGGGCTGCCACTCACCGACACTGGTGGATCCTTTAACCACTTGCCGACCGCCAACCGCAGGTTGACGGAGGCAAAGTGGCTCGTTATCGCAAATCGCCATCATACGACGGCGTCGCAAGCGCGCTCACTGTGTTCGGGGAGGGCCAGGGAGCGGGTGGGGCGGCTTCGATTGCCGCCGGCTACCCGCGATGGCCCCCCCGGAGCGAAGGAACGGAGGTCCGTGTATGTAAACACGGACCTCCGTTCTGTGAAGGGGGAAGGGCTGTGATCACAGCCTTCCTGTATACGAAGGCTGTGACCACTTCCCTTCCCCAGCTAGGGCAGTCCCCATACAGTTAGAACACGCCCAGGGAACACAGTTAACCCTTAGAGCGCCCCCTGCAGGTAAACCCCTTCACTGCCAATGGCATTTACACAGTAATCAGTGCATTTTTATAGCACTGATCGCTGTATAAATGCCAATGGTCCCAAAAAAGTGTCAAAATAGTCCGACATGTCCGCTGCAATATCGCAGTACCGCTAAAAATCGCAGATCGCCGCCATTACTAGTAAAAAAAAAACCCCAAAAATGAATTCTCATCATCCGTAAACGCGACCACTTTTGCGCAAACCAATCAATAAACGCCGACTGCAATTTTTTTATCGCAAATATGAGGAAGAATATAAATCGGCCAAAAACGGTGAAAAAAAATGTTTTTTTATATTTTTTTTTTTTTTGGATTTGTATTCTAGCAAAAAGTAAGAAATTTGGGGTTTTTTTGCAAAATTGTCGCTCTTCTTTTGTTTATAGCGGCGATCAGAAATGACGCAGAGGGGATCAAATACCACCAAAAGAAAGCTCTATTTGTGGGAAAAAAAGGACACAAATTTCGTTTGGGTACAACGTCGCACGACCGCGCAATTTTCAGTTAAAGTGACGCAGTGCCGAATCGCAAAAAGGGCTCCGGTCCTAAAGCTGGAAATCCTTCCGGGGCTGAAGTGGTTAAAGAGTCTCCTTTTAATGTAGAACTCTGCTGCTCTCCTGCTTCCTTGTGCCACTCCAGGAGCCAACTCCCATCCCCGGCTGCACCCAAGCCCCAGGTCTCAAGGTCACCCGCCCAGACTGGGGGCTCCCCTCCCGGGCGAAGCCTGACCCGCAGCGCCTGCTAGATCCTCCTCTCCCAAACTCTCCCCCCCTGCTGGTAGATTGCTGTATTTACGGAGGCCTGCCCCCTGCCAATCCAAACTGTGGATTGGTCAGGGCTCCTAGTCATATGCCAGAAAGTGACACCTCCTAATCCATCCCCCTTTACAGAGCTTTTCAGCCCAAAGGGGGAGGAGTGTCCAAGAGGTGTTCCTTCCTGCCATCTCCAGCCCTCCCTGAGCCACTCCCCAGCTCAGATCAAAACACTCAGGCCTGCACACACTGACCTGACTACATTTTTTAACAAAAATAATGCACCTATCACTATGGGGGCGCTACACTTATCATGGTTGTGGGCATTGAGCCCATGGAAAGCTGTAAGCAATATCAATTTTGTTTATGTCTCAGCTCATCTCAGCCATGTTGTCATGTGAAGGGCATAAGCACAGTGACTTTTTCTTCTCTCCCCCTCCCTCCTCCTTTCAGTTCATACAATCCACAACCCTTAGCAGCATGTTAGACATCTCTTATCTAACCCCCAATACACATTTCAGGGCCCATAAAACTGTTGGGCTTGGCTGGAAAAAGAAGAAAAATAATGCGCCCCTGATAAAAGAGATAACACGTGCAACAGAAATGGCACATGCAGCAGCTGCTGACACACCAATTGACAAATTGTAACCAAGTATAAAATATATAATAAAGTGCAGTGCTAAAGCAATATATGTAAGTGCTAAATATAATGATCCATTATAGATAATATAATGATATGTAAAAAATTGTTCTTAATAGAAACATAAAAACCTTGTTTCCAGTGCTTAAAAAAATGCTCTTAATAAGTATAAAGTGTCCCGTGCTCAAAGAATAAACACATAAACTTGACTGCAGATAGGTACATATAAAGTGTCCAGTGCTCATGGAATACTCCAAAGAAGACACTATGGGGTTGATTTACTAAAGCTGGAGAGTGCAAGAACTGGTGCAGCTGTGCATGGTAGCCAATCAGCTTCTAACCTCAGGTTGTTCAATCAAGCTTTGACAATAAAACCTTGAAGCTGATTGGATTCTGTGTGGAGCTGCACCAAATTTTGCACTTTCAAGCTTTAGTAAATCAACCCCTATGTGACCATCACCAATCACAATGTGAGTGTCCATCACCTTATATTAAATGCGCTTACAAGATGTTGGCAAGAAATACATAAAACGAACAGCAGTTGTTGATGTCCAACAATATGGAGCTTTAGATCCTCTTTATACTTACTAAGAGCATTATTTCGAGCACTGGACTCTTTAGATTTTTATGTTTCTGTTAAGAACAATTTTTTACATATCATTATATTATCTATAATGGATCGTTATATTTAGCACTTACATATATTGCTTTAGCGCTGAACACGCATATCTGTCTCTCGGAAGAACCCATCATCCCAGTATATTGCATATACTTCTAAAATCATGACAGCCATAGGCATGCACAGGGGGTGTGCCAGGGGCTCTGAAGAAGAGGTTCATACCTCGAAACGCGTCAGCCAGCTTGTGTGAGATACCATCCCAGTGGCATTTGTCAGCACGGACATAAAGCACTGTGTTATGCTTGATATGCCTGTCTTACAAGCTCATTTGTGAGTATGTTTTTATAGCTAGGCCAGTGCGCCATTGTCTTTTTTGTGTCTCTGCTATAGTGTTTGGACTTTCCCAGTTCCTCAGTGGCAGCAAGGCAGCACATTTTCCGAAGTTGATGAAGTAATAACTTTGGCTATTTGGTTGGAAAGACCATCTCTTCAAGCGCAGGAAAGAATATATTTGTGGACTGTGTGCCTGGGCACCCCCTATTAATGTGCAGTGCTCATTCCCCCTACTTCTTGAGCTTCGCCCCCTTGTTTTAGTATGGAGGGCAGGGGAAGGAGCTAGTAAATATGTAATTTACCGGCCCCTCCATTTTCTAAATGTACTCATTGAACACACTCACTCAAAGTGTCCATTCATAACTGAAGCATAGTAAACTGTGTTTACTATACTTCAGTTTGTGAATGAACAGGAAGCCGCTCAGCACAGAGCATGTCCCGTTCATTCAATGCCCCGCGCAGCTGAGTCTGCAGAGAAAGGCATGTGTGTTTGAGCTTCGGGGTGCACACCCTAATGTAATATACTGCGCACACCTATGATCACAGCACAGCCAGGATATAGACATATTTATCTCCCTTGGTTAATTTGTAATGTATCAAGTCCAGACAACCCGATGTCAGACCATATGGGTAACCACTGACACCTCTTATCCCTCCTAGGCAAAGTAGGCATATGAAACCTGCCAAGTTTATATTCACTTTGAAGCTAAATACAGGCGGGACAATAATCTACATGTTAGCAGGCTGTAGGCACTCAGAAATATGAGTAAAGATAGAAAAATTTAATAAAAAGTGTATAAACAAACTAAACCCAATTTTTCCATAAACATACACTGATCAGCGCCCAGAGTGCACTAGAGTGATATACATGCATTCAAGAAATCTGCCGTTTGAATGCAAGTCACTCAACCACTTAACCAAAGTTTTACCCCCTTCCTGACCAGAGCACTTTTTGCGATTCTGCACTGCGTCGCTTTAACTGACAATTGCGCGGTCGTGCGACGTTGTACCCAAACAAAATCTGCATCCTTTTTTTCCCACAGATAGAGCGTTCTTTTGGTGGTATTTGATCACCGCTGCGTCATTTGTGATTGCCGCTATAAACAAAGAAATAGCGACAATTTTGCAAAAAAAAAACGATATTTCTTACTTTTTTGCTAAAATTCTAATTAAAAAAAAATATATATAAAAAAATATTTTTTTTTTCATCAGTTTTGATCGATTTATATTCTTCCTCATATTTTTGATAAAAAAAAACGCAATCAGCGTTTATTGATTGGTTTGCGCAAAAGTTGCCGCGTTTACGGATGATGAGAATTAATTTCTGGGACTTTTATTTTTTTTAGATTTTACTAGTAATTGCGGCGATCTGCAGTTTGTAACGGTACTGCGATATTGGGGTGAACATTTTTGACATGTTTTACACTTTTTTGGGACCAATGACATTTATACAGCGATCAGAAATTTAAATGTCCACTGATACTGTATAAATGCCATTGGCAGTGAAGGGGTTAACCTGCAGGGGGCGATCTAGGGGTTAACTGTGTTCCCTGGGCATGTTCTAACTGTGGGGGGGCTGGGCTACCATGGGCATAAGAGATCTAACTGATCCCAGTGACAGGAATCAGTAAGTCTCTTATGTCCCCATTGAAAGAGCAGGGAGCCGCTGTGTTTACAACGGCTACCTGGGTATAGTGCGGATGCAGTTTAAGTTTGGGATTGATACGCTGATCAAGCTTGGAATAGCTTGGATCTGTATCTAGCCCTTGGATTGGATGGGAGGTTTGGAACCCCCACCCAGCGTTGTATCTTAACCTGGGTAGCCGTGACCCCACGGCAAACCGGTAGTGACGTATGCGCTCCAAGCCTGAACTCCTTATGAAAGATCGGACGGACGGCTGGAGCGATTAAGTACATTTGAGTTGATTCAGTGTTGATGCTTGTTTACATATTTTATATTGTAAGTGTGTTTTATGGCGGGCTGTGAATAGTGTTGAGCGAACCCGGACTGTAACGTTCGGGTCCGTACCGAACTTTCGGGTGTCCGTGGCACGGACCCGGACCCGGACATTTCAAAAATCGTTCGGGTTGCCCAGGCACGGTGCCTGTGGGCTTTCAAGCCATGCCTGGGCTTGCAATGTCAGGCCCAAGCGAGTTGTGATAAGTGTCGGGCGGTATTTTGTGTGAATGTTATATTTTATACATTTGTTCGTAGTTGTGACTTAGTTGAGTTTACATGAATTAGCGAGGTCGGCAGGCAGGCTAGAAAGTATTCCTCAAGTCCGAACCTCGCGTATGCAGTGATGGCCAAACGGCACCCCAGTGCCGATGGGTCCAATTCTATGTTGCGACCCACCCCCAAGGTTTGGAGGGTAGGTTAGGTTCCCGATCTATGTCTAGGTTCGATAAGGTTCGAACTAG
>BLSH010302774.1:123661-134102 GCA_018402905.1 Glandirana rugosa | reverse complement strand
TAATCTGTCCCTCATACCAACAGCAGGAACCTCTCCCTACACCATTATGAGATCATTTTATAACGGTAATCTGTCCCTCGCACCAGCAGCAGGAACCTCTCCCTATACCAGTATGAGATGATTCTATAACGGTAATCTGTCGCTCACACCAGCAGCAGGATCCTCTCCCTATACCAGTATGAGATGATTTTATAACGCTAATCTGTCCTTCCCACCAGCAGCAGGAACCTCTCTCTATACTAGTATGATATGATTTTATAACGGTAATCTGTCCCTCACACCAGCAGCATGAACCTCTCCCTATACCAATATGAGATGATTTTATAACGGTAATCTGTCCCTTACACCAGCAGCAGGAACCTCTCCCTACACTAGTATGAGATGATTTTATAATGCTAATCTGTCCCTCATACCATCAGCAGGAACCTCTCCCTATACCTGTATGAGATGTTTTTATAACGGTAATCTGTCCCTCACACCAGCAGCAGGAACCTCTCCCTATACCAGTTTGATATGATTTTATAACACTAATCTGTCCTCACACCAGCAGCAGGAACCTTTCCCTATACCACTATGAAATGATTTTATAATGCTAATCTGTCCCTCACACCAGCAGCAGGAACCTCTCCCTATACTAGTATGAGATGATCTTACAACGCTAATCTGTCCCTCAGACCAGCAGCAGGAACCTCTCCCTATACTAGTATGAGGCGATTTTATAACGGTAATCTGTCCCTCACACCAGCAGCAGGAACCTCTCCCTATACTAGTATTAGACGATTTTATAACGGTAATCTGTCCCTCACACCAGCAGCAGGAACCTCTCCCTATACCAGTATGAGATGATTTTATAACGCTAATCTGCCCCTCACACCAGCAGCAGGAAGCTCTCCTTATACCAGTATGAGATGATTTTATAACGCTAATCTGTCCCTCACACCAGCAGCAGGAACCTCTCCCTATACCAGTATGAGATAATTTTATACCGCTAATCTATCCCTCACACCAGTGGCAGGAACCTCTCCCTATAGTAGTTAGAGATGATTTTATAATGCTAATCTATCCCTCACACCAGCGGCAGGAACCTCACCCTATTCCAGTATGAGATGATATTATAACGCTAATCTATCCCTCACACCAGTGGCAGGAACCTCTCCCTATACTAGTTAGAGATGATTTTATAATGCTAATCTGTCCCTCACACCAGCGGCAGGAGCCTCTTCCTATACCAGTATGAGATGATTTTATCACGGTAATCTGTCCCTCACAGCGGCGGCAGGAACCTCTCCCTATACCAGTATGAGATGATTTTATAACGGTAATCTGGTCCTCACAGCAGCGGCAGCATCCTCTCCCTACAATAGCCTGAGAGCATTTCCCATGCAGCGCTACGTGACTCCAGCTCATATCGAGGCTGTGTGCACTGGCCAATCACAGCCATGCCATTGGCTGTGATGGCTTCTAAGGGCAAACGAGTGAAACGCTTGTTGATTGGATGCCCTGCAGCTATTCAAAAGGCGCAAAAAAATACCCGAACCCCGAACCTAGACTTTTTCTCAAATGTCCGGGTTCAGAACACGGACACCCTAAATCCGGTACAAACCCAAACTTTACAGTTCGGGTTCGCTCAACTCTAGTTATAATACTTCTAGAAAAAGCACCAGAAAGGCTTATTTATTTATAAAAAAAGGCTTGTAGCTTATATGTTCGTTAAGGTCTTGAAATTTTGGTCGCTTATAAAGTAACTATCCATTTAGTTTCAAGACGTAATAGATGGGGATCTATATCTCCGTCCCTGTCAGAGGTGGGGACATGTTCCAGTGCAAAAAATTTCATGACAGGTCTAAATTGTTATAGAGGCCTACTTGCCTACTAATTGCTGATTCAAATTTGCCCTTACGCAATAAGTAAACACGATCCTTGATCCTCTTCCAGAAAGGTCTGAGAGTTTTACCTATGTAAAAAGCCTTACATGTACACCTCATTATGCATACTACTCCTATCATTTGACATTCTATATGAGTTACTTATGAGTTAATGAAAAGATATAATAAAATATTTACAAAAATATGAGGGGTGTACTCACTTTTGTGAGATACTGTATATATACATATATATATAAATATAAATATTTTTTTCTTTTTTTCTTTCTTTTTTTCTTTCTTTTTTTCTTCCTTTCTTTCTTTCTTTCTTTCTTTCTTTCTTTCTTTCTTTCTTTCTTTCTTTCTTTCTTTCTTCCTCTCTTTCTTTCTTTGTGACATAGCTCCTGGAAGTGGACACTGTGAACATTCCAGGGATATCCTCTATATCAATGGTATGTAAACACACATATCTATTTATATATGCACTTTTATTGGGATGGTATAGTGTAGTATAAAGCACCTGCATTTATTTATATGCTTTGTATGTTTTTCACACTTATTTATATTCTTTGTTATATTTTATTTTTATTTTGTATTTAACCACTTCAATACTATGCACTTAGAACACTTTCCTACCAGACCAATTTTCAGCTTTCAGTGCTGTTGCAATTTGAATGACAATTGCGTGGTCGTGCGATGCTGTACCCAAACAAATTTTTTATCATTTTGTTCCCACAAATAGAGATTTCTTTTGGTGATATTTGATCACCTCTGCGGTTTTTATTTTTTGTGCTACAAATAAAAAAGGCTGAAAAAAAAATTATCTGTTTCTGTCACAGAACTTTGTAAATAAGTACATTTTCTCCATCACTGATGGGAACTGATGAGGCTACACTGATGGGCACTGATGAGGCAGTACTGATTGGCACTGATGAGGTGGCACTGATAAGGTGGCACTGACGGGCACTGATGATGAGGCACTTATACACAGAAATGATGGGCACTGATAGGCGGCACTGATAAAGAGCACTGATGGGCACTGATAGGTGGCACTGATATGCAGCCCTGACAGGAACTTATATGCAGCACTGACGGCCACTGATAATCAGCACTGATGGGCACTCATAGGCAGCACTGATTGGCACTCATAGGCGGCACTGGGCACTGATATGTGGCAGTGGTAGGTGGCACTGATAGGTGGCACTGGTAAGCACTGATAGGGACACTGGTGGGCACTGGTGGGCAGATGCACTGATAGGGGCAATTTCCCTGGTGGTCTAGGGTGGCATCTGAAGGTGGCACTGAGTGCCATCCATATTGGGCACTGTGCCCCTTACCTGGTGGTCTAGGGTGATCTCCCTTATGGTCCTGATCGGCTCCCTGGTCGGCTTCCTGGTGGTCCTGGGTGGGCACATCCCTGGTGGTCCCTGGGCAGGCTCCCTGCTGGTCTAGGGTGGCGATCTGCGGGGGGGGCTGCACTGTTAAACCATAAACACAGACCCCACCTGTCGGGAAAGCAGTCGATCGGCTCTCCACTGCTCAGATCTGCAGACCAGATTACAGGAAAAGCTGATAAACGGCTTTCCTGTTTAAACTGTGACCAACTGTGTCACGGCTGATCACATGGTAAAGTGCTTCCCATGGAAGTGCTTTACCGAGATCGGTAATGCGGGGGGGTCAGACTGACCCTCCACACCACTGATAGCCACGATGCGCGCCCCCCAGGGCTCGCACCGTCATGTTGTCCTTAGGACGTCATATGATGCCCAGTAAGGATAACTCAACCACTTCCCGGCCGTCATTCTGAATACTGAGTTAATGTGTTTTTGGATAAATAGACACTGGAAGCTAAACAACCATAATATTCATAATGAAACATTGATAATCATATGATACTATATGGATACAATAGTAATTTTGATGCATCGTTTTAGCAACATTAGGATCGCCTGATGAAGCTACAAACAAAACACATAGCAATCCTCTGGTGATGACACTGACTCTGACTCTTCCGGTAGTCTGGCCTCTCAACATCCTGGGACTCTTTGCACAATCTTTGTCCAGATACCATCTGTGGGCCTTCTACATGGTAGTCTATGTCAAGCCTCTTCATATTTCCAATTTGGAACAGAGTCTACTTGATACTCATGTCTTTGTATCCATCTTTTTCTTATCAAAAAAGTTTTAATGTATCTAAATAAATATGGATTTTGAATATATGTAATCTTGGGTTGTTTCTTCTATTTGGGAACAGAGTGGGAGCCTTAAAAGTCTGTCTTCTTCCTTTTTGTTTTTCCTTTTTTTCCTAATCATGGCTGTCTATTTTGTTTTGACAAAGTCGATGAGACATCTACATCCTCATTAGGGACTGCACTGAAGTCTCCACATAGGAGTACAAAACCTTTCCTGACAGAATTAATCTTTTTCCATATCTTGTGTAAGCAGGAACATTGTTTGCAGTTAGGGAGGTACACATTGACAATAGTATAGATAGTGTTTTCAAATTCACAAACTAGTATGAAAAAATGGCCAGTGTCATCAGAGATGGTCTCTAGAGATTTGAAGGCAACGGTGTCTTTCACTGAAATTAGGACCTGTATATGTGTGGGAATCGCCTGTGGGAAAAGTTTGGCATTTTCATTTTGTTGAAGTGTGTCTCTTGTTTTTCCTGTGGAGGAGCGTATGTTATGATACGTCTGGGTAAAATGCCTGATGAGCATATTGCTAGGGAGTTTTGTCTGCATACCTTGTGGCTTTCATAAATTTGCTTTTTGATGTGATAGAAGTGGATTCTCACCACTGTATCTCTGGGTTTGTTGTCAGGGATATGCGGTTTTGGGAGTCTATGTATGTGATTGATTGTGAGCTCAGAAGGGGGGGCATCAGGAAGAACAGTGGATACAATTTTAGTAAATTAGGACCTCAAGTCACCACTCAGGATTGTTTTGGATGTATCACGTATCTACACATTGTTTCGCCTGGAGCGATCCTGTCTCCAACATACAAGCCAACCTCAATGCACTGTTTAATTGGGCGAATGAGGTTTAATGTAGATAAATGTAAAGTTATGCACTTGGGGGCTAAGAATATGCATGCATCATATATACTAGGGGGAGAACAACTGGGAGTATCCATAGTGGAGAAGGATTTGGGGGTTTTGGTAGAACTTAAGCTTAATAATGGCATGCAATGTCACGCTACGGTTTCCAAATCAAGCAAAATCCTTTCTTGTATTAAGAGAGGTATGGTCTCCAGGGAAAGAGGCATAATTTTGCCCCTGTATAAATCACTAGTAAGACCTCATCTGGAATATGCAGTTCAGTTTTGGGCACGAGTTCTCAAAAAGGATATTGGGGAACTGGAGAAAGTACAGAGAAGGGCAACCAAACTGATAAAAGGCATGGAGGCTCAGCTACAAGGAACGATTAGAGGAACTGAATTTATTCTCTCTTGAGAAGAGGAGATTAAGGGACATATGATCAACATGTACAAATACATAAGTGGTCCATATACTGAACTTGGTGTTGAGTTATTCACTTTAAGGTCATTGCAGAAGACAAGGGGCACTCTTTATGTCTAGGGCAAAAAAGATTTAATCTCCAAATACGGAAAGGTTTGTTCACGGTTAGAGCTGGGAAAATGTGGTATAGACTCCCTCCAAAGGTAGTTTTGGCCAGCTCAGTAGATTGCTTTAAAAAAAGGCCTGGATTATTTCTTTAACCACTTGCCGACGGCTGATCGGCAAATGACGGCGACAGAGTGGCTCTGTAACACGGATCACCGTCATACGACGGCGGCCGTGATACAGAGCCTAGTGAGCGCGCCGCCGGAGGCGCGCGCACGCGCTCACTGTGTTCGGGGGGAGGCCAGGGAGCGGGTGCGGTGGCTTCGATTGCCGCCGGCTACACGCGATGTCCCCCCCGGAGTGAATGAACGGAGGTCCGTGTATGTAAACACGGACCTCTGCTCTGTGTGAGGGGGAAGGGCTGTGATCACAGCCTTCCTGTACATGAAGACTGTGACCACTTCCCTTCTCCTGTTAGGGCAGTCCCCCATACTGTTAGAACACGCCCAGGGAACATAGTTAACCCTTAGAGCGGCCCTGCAGGTTAACCCCTTCACTGCCAAAGGCATTTACACAGTAATCAGTGCATTTTTATAGCACTGATCGCTGTATAAATGCCAATGGTCCCAAAAAAGTGTCAAAACGTTCCGACATGTCCGCCCTAATATCGCAGTACCGCTAAAAATCGCAGATCGCCGCCATTACTAGTAAAAAATTTAAAAAAATAAAAACCCCAAAAATGAATTCTCATCATCCGTAAACGCGACCACTTTTGCGCAAACCAATCAATAAACGGCGATTGCGATTTTTTTTATCGCAAATATGAGGAAGAATATAAATTGGCCAAAAACGGTGAAAAAAAATGTTTTTTTATATTTTTTTTTTGGATTTGTATTTTAGCAAAAAGTAAGAAATTTGGGTTTTTTTGCAAAATTGTCGCTCTTCTTTTGTTTATAGCGGCGATCAGAAATGACGCAGAGGGGATCAAATACCACCAAAAGAAAGCTCTATTTGTGGGAAAAAAAGGACGCAAATTTTGTTTGGGTACAATGTCGCACGACCGCGCAATTGTCAGTTAAAGCGACGCAGCGCCGAATCGCAAAAAGGGCTCCGGTCCTAAAGCTGGAAATCCTTCCGGGGCTGAAGTGGTTAATGTACATAATATAACTGGGCAATAACATTTATAATATACATATATAAGTAAAGTTGATTCAGGAAAAATCTGATTGCCTCTCGGGGGATCAGGAAGAATTTTTTTTCCCCCACTATAGCAAATTGGATCATGCTTTACTGGGATTTTTTGCCTTCCTCTGGATCAACTGTGGGTTAAGGATTGTGTATATGGGATTGTATGGTTATATAAATATATATTTTTCTTTTTTTTATTGGTTTAACTAGATGTAATTGTGTCTTTATTCAACCTGACTAGCTATGTAACTATGTAAGGTTGTATTGGATGGGCACTGGTAGGCTGCATTTGGTGACCACTGGTAGGCTGCATTTGGTGGACACTGGTAATCTGCATTTGGTGGGCACTGGTAGGCTGCATTGATCTCTTGTATCATTTCCGCAGTCTTTAACCATATCTTGTATCATTTCTACAGTCTCTGACCATCTCTTGTATCATGTCCACAGTCTCCGACCTTCTCTTGTATCGTTTCTGCAGTCTCTGGCTATCTCCTGTAGTATGTGTGCAGTATGTCTGGGGGCTCTTTCTAACAGACTCTCTAACAGAGGCCCTCTCTTTGTCCATTAGAAAGACCCCCTTCAGGTCCATTAGAATACTCTGCTTCTCTTCCTGTATTTTGTTTATTGTTAAGAGATCATGGGAGGATCCCAGGGTAATGAAGACTCCTTAGGGGAGCCTCTCTGTGTTTGAGTTGTTGCTATAGAAACATTTTTAAAGGGGAGGAATTGGTAATATGACCACGTCCATGTGGGGGTGCCAGAAATATTTCTGCACCCAGGCGTCTGTGACCCTAGGATCGGCCCTGGCTAGTCCCCCTATCCTTCGCCCTCTGTAGTTGCTCCAACTTAATCCTGGCGGGCCCTCCTTTCCATGATAAGGAGCGGACTATAGAATTGACAATCCAGAAGATTTTTAGTGGAATACCAACCAGTGTATTATGGAGGAAGTACAGTAGCTGAGGCATCATAATCATCTTGACCAAGTTTGCTTGGCCTACCATTGAGAGGGACAATTTATACCATATTTTCACCCTATCTTGGAATCTCGAGAGTAAGGGCAAAATATTTAGCTTGCAATAATCTGTCAAAGTATTGGAGATTGTAATCCCCAAATATTTAAAAGAAGTGACAACAGGAACTGGACAAAACAATGGCAGTTGGGGGTTAAGCACAAAGTCTATCTGTAGTAGGGCATATTTTGTCCAGTTAATAGTAAGGCCAGAGTACTTATAAAACTCCTGTATAGGGGCATTGGCATAGCGTCAGGGGTACAGCGGTCGCATTTGCTTGCCCGTGTAGCTTCCCTCTCAAATTAGATGCAATGTCACTTCCGGTTCGGGTGCCGCATGGAGTAGCTGTCCTCACAGCTAGCTCCCACTTGGACCTCCAGAACCAGCATATAAAACAGGCCCAGAAGCCATCGCCTACAACAGCCAGCTCCAGCAACCTTCCCTCTCACCACATGGTCCGGTACCTGGAGAAATTGGGTTCCCGCCCGCAGCCGCTGAACCGGCCGGAAATCGAGCCCCCGGCTTCGACCTTCCCAGCCACGGCTCCTGCTCCATCCAGCGCGGCCTGCGCATCCATCACCATCACAGCCCAGGACGGTCCCATACCTGCTGATAACACTGGACAGAGGGACCCAGAGATTAATGTAAGTACCAATCCACAAATTATTCCCTAGAGCACAGGGGATAGCGATACAGACCGCATTGCACAAGCGGTGGCGGCCCTCCTCACTCCCACCATTGAGGCATACAAAGAGAACTAAAAGACCATACAGACCAGCTCAATGGGGCCGAGCACTGTATCTCAAATCTAGAGGATGAACTCTATCAAATGCAAGGGACAGAGCAGTCCCAAGAAAAAACAAATCAATTTATACTGCAAAAGCTTGAAGACCTAGAAAATAGGTAGAGACGGAACAATCTGCGTTTCGTGGGAATCCCAGAATCACTCCAATCCCAAATTTTTTCTGACTTCTGCTCCAGGTGCATTCCTGAGGCCCTGGGCCTCCCGGCCCCCATGATGGTCGAAAGAGCTCCACTCTTCGTCCCATCATAGCAAGGTACCTCAACTATGCAGACAAATCAAACATGCTGCAAAAATTCCATCAGTCAAGATCTCTGCAAATCGTTGGTCTCAAAATTCTTATCTTTGCCAACTACTCCATAGAGATATCTAAGAAGAGAAAGGCTTTCCAGAGCATCTGCTCCCAGCTGTTTCAACGGCACATCAAATTCACCCTGGCCTTCATGGCGGTACTCCGCCTCAGAGCGCCTAATGGGGAACAACTCGCCTTCCACAATCCCATGGAAGAAGAACTATTTCTCTGATCTCTCCGGGCCTCATCACATCCAGACCCAACCACCGTCTCACCCTCCGCCACATGTCCTCTGGACCAAAGGAGCCCCCGCAAGGACTCACACAAGCGTGCCAAGTTCTCTAACTCGACAAACTCTACCCACCGCTGAATGTGACCTCCTGAACTGACCCATGGTCGACCATACCTGCCTTAATTGGGTAACTATGCTCTTTGGGCGTTTTGCCTTTCATTGGAACGCAAACAGCCCGTCCTCAGAGTTGGACTTCTTACAATGAGGGTTAGCAATTATGTTGCACACTACTCTGTTCGCTCTGCATGTTTCTACTGCTGGTGGATGTCTCGTTCTCCTTTATCTCTTGCCAGGCACCACTGGGGCCTTATAACGTCCGATGTAGTCCGAACGGTGTATAAAAATTTACCAATGGAGGTTTTACAGGGGAGACCCCACAGGCAGTTTACCCATGCGGAAAAAAGAGAAGTTCTTGATGGTTATTGTTTTATGTTTATTTTTTGCCTCCTAGGTTTCTCACCCTTCCCCACTCCTACTACTATTGCAAGCCCTCCTCCTAGGGTTCCCTATCTCCACTCCTCCCCAGTATTTCAACACAGCTGGTCCAGTCCTGAAAACAACCCTTACACTCTATGAGGGTCCTAATGTAATTCTTCAGCCCATATCACCTCCAATCCCTGATCCCCCTCCATGAAAGTTGCAACATGGAATGTGAAAGGGCTCTGGTCCCCCTTTAAAAGGTTAAAAATCCTTTGTCACCTCAAAAGGATCAAGGCAGACATAGCCCTATTACAGGAAACTCATCTCTCCTCCTCAGATTTTACCCATATGCGTAAGCTCTGGGTAGGCTCAGTAATAGGCTCTGAAGCCACCAGCCGAAAAAACGGTGTTCTCATCATTTTCCACAAAAATCTGTCCTACAAAATTGTCTCCGTGGACTCAGACAACCAGGATCGTATGGTCTCCGTCTGTATCCAACTCAACAACAAACAATATCAAATAACCAATATTTATGCCCCCAACAACCCTGGAAAACAGTTCTTTAGTGATTAGAGTTGAGCGAACCTCTGGAAGTTCGGGTTCTGCTGGTCCGTCTGAACTTCGGGACAAAGTCCGGGTCCAGGTCTGGACGGAACCCGAACGATCGCACGGACAACGAACCCCATTGAAATCAATGGGGACCCGAACTTTTAGGCACAAAAATGGCTTAGTGATTTCTTGACAAAAGGTCCCAACAACCCCCGTATTTATAACCAATAAACTATAACAAACAACAACTCAACCTATGTCTGCCTCTGGTATGCTAGGACCAACAGACTCAGGTGCCTCTGTTAAAACATCCTGTCTAAAAACACCTTTTACTACTCTTGTGGCAAAAAAGCCGACCACCGAAGTCTCGGATAATGACTCGGATGGGTCTCGAATGCGTATACCCATTTTAGACTCCTCCTCTCTACTCAAAGGACATTATCCCGATACAGACGGAACTA